>VTPC01090557.1:0-243478 GCA_011009095.1 Ignelater luminosus | reverse complement strand
TCTACAACTCTCTTTAACTTTGTGCCAGGAGTTACCGAGCATACTCTAATATACATACATCACATTATTTGAAACTTTCTGCAACTTGGTCACTTTTCTTGCATGCACGGATTTCTGGACAATTAGGGGGGTTCGTGGGTTTTTCCACAAAAATATTATTTATATTTAGGATGTTTAAGGTGTCTGCAGCATAGTAAGCGTATATTATTTTAAAAATGACAGTAGTGACAAATGTTTTCATAGTCTCTGTGATCCAAATTATGTTTTTGTTTATGGAAGCAAATTAAAATCAAATGTACACTTTCTTTCGCAAACACTTTACAATTTACAAATAAAAAGAAGAAACATGAATTCAGAATAACAGAAAGTACAGTTTTTATTACAGTACATTTCCATAATCTATAAAACAATGTTCATCATTTATTTATGAAATTATTATTGTATTAGTACAATAAATGAAATGCTGCATTAAATGTTCGCTTTTTTTAGTATTAAATTTACATTATCACATTTACCACTGTACTTTTGTATATTAGGCATTACCTACAATAATAATGCTGTTATGATTTATTTATAACTGTGCTATTAGCATTCCTTTGTCCATGCCCTCGTCTATGTTTCTTCATGCTACTGGAATCATAAAAACCCCTATTACAAATATCACATATGAATGGAGTTTCTCCTGTGTGTGTTCGAATATGTATGGTCAAGTTTCCTTTCAATGCAAATGATTTATCACAATATGTACAGTTGTATGGTCTTTCACCACTGTGTGTTCTCATATGCTCCTTAAGATGATTTGGTTGAGCAAAAGCCTTTGGACATAGTTTGCAGACAAATGGCTTCTCTCCTGTATGTGTGTACGTATGAGATTTTAAACTTCCTTGCTGTGAAAAGGTTTTGTTACATTTAGTACAGGAGTATGGTTTAATGCCTGTGTGAACTTTACTATGAGAATTTAATCCTGCTTTAGTGACAAAACCTTTACCGCACCAACTACATAAAAATCTTTTTTCCCCATGCGTCAGCATGTGAGTATTCAATGTTTTTCTGCTTATAAGAAAGCGATTGCATACATTACATTTAAAGGATCCATTTGGATTAGCGGTATTCCCGTTTTCAATTAAATGGCGAAGTAAATGAGTCTTGTGTTTGGCCGACACTCTAAAGCGCTTACCACAGTAACTGCAGACAAAAGGAGTTTCTCCTGTGTGGATGCGCTTGTGATCCTGAAGCGCTATAGCTTGAATGAAACCTGTAGAGCATAAATAAATTGTACTAATTACATTAATAAATTGCAATTTGATCTACCTTTACCACACACCTCACATTTATGAGGCCTTTCGCCAGTATGTATCATTACATGTCGTTGCAAATTACATTTCAAACTAAATTGCTTCTGACATATTTGACAAGTGTATGGTTTTTCTTTTGTATGTGTTCTCATATGTAGTTTCCAGCTTTTAGATGTAAGTGGCTTGGAACATTCTGGACATGCCTTAGTCAAATATCGTGGATGCTTTACTTGTTGCCGATGTATCTTGAGCTTATCATACGAATCAAATATCTCTTTACAATGTTGACAGAAATATGATTTCCTTGTATATTTATCCTTTTTTTGAGCACATTGAATTTTTGAGCCCGTTAACACTCGAGTATCTAATTTTTTGTTGTGTCTTGTTCCTTCCTGATTATTCCTTGGTATGTCCTCTATCAGCATCACAGTTGATCCCTTATTATTGTTCACTGATCCCTCTATAAATTCTGCCTCTGGTTTCTTATGTTTGTTTGCAATTTCATCACTATCTAATTCCTTATTGTCTTCTATGATTTCTTCTTTAATCTTAGTATAGAACTTCTTACCATTGTTTGCTTCTTCAGTACTTATTATTCGTTCTTCCACTTTCTCTTCTTCCTGCTTTATAGTTTCTTGGTTTAATACTATTCGTAGTAGTAGATCAGATCGTTGACATTGCTGTTTAAATTCATACAGCTGTATTAAGAGTACTAGACAAGATTCACAAATATTCTGCGGTAGATTATCGTTTTTATCCATCTGGAAATAACAAAGGTACTTACTATCCGATTATCAGAAGCTTTTAATGTTGAAAAAAAAAACAAATCCAACCTGAACTGAAGCGCAAGTTTTAAAAATTTCATGTAAATTAATGTTTTCATAGGTTATGTCAAATATGTTTGCAGTTTCTGTTGATGTCAAGCAAGCTCTACATGCTTTATTAAAATCTGTCATCGATAATTTGTCTGGTGGTAGTTCAAAGGAAATCTGTTCTGTCGATTCCATTTTTATTGTGGCCGTAAAAAATTAGTCTTCTCAGCTTTTGAGATTGAGATTTGGCAGTGTAGGCTGTGCCTTTCTATATGATCACAGATTAAATAAAAGTTAGATATTTCACTCCCTATACCACCAATGTTCCCATTTTTTGTCTCTGCTCATTTATATTTGCAGCTCTGAGAGTTTATCACGCCTACTCTTTTACACGCGTTTTATGAAAAGTGCATACCAAGTTGTGTTGCTTGCGCAGTACATGGAGTACATGTCAAAATCGCAAGCTCTGGAAGTTGCTTGGAAAGAGAGAGTAATAGAATCCAGAAATCTGTCGAAGTGAAACATCTGACCCTTATTTAATCTGTGATACGACTGGGACGATTATTCGTATAGTGAATTTCAGCTTTCAGAAATTACTAACTGTAATAAATTAGTAAACACATTGTTCTGTTACAATTACAATAATAATAAAATTAACTCTTTCTGCCACATCTTGAAATGTTTATTAAACTTCTGTTTTTAAATAACAAGGATGCTCAATTTTTCACTAATTTAACGTGTTGGGTGTGGGCAGTTACAGTATCTGACATGAACTTTAAGTGGAACGCACCCGCAGTACTCTAATCGCGTTCCGTTACCATTAAGGCCGTTTTACATTATACTTTTTTTACGTCTAGAACTTTGACTAAATTCAAAACAAGTTCGACTTGGATAATGTAAATCAAAACAATTGCTTCCAAGTTTTCATGCTAGATTCTAGATTTAAAACTAGGCCCAGTCCTATTTTTCAGCCAAGTTTGTATACTAGACCTGCGCATTAGAGCGATTTCCAGTGGTACCAACCTTTTATAACTAATAAGTAATAACTCTGGAATCGAAATTTTTTATGTATTTATAATATATTGTTGGCGACATTGGCAACAACTTTGGCAGCTACCTTTAAAATATCCTAAATAGAGGCAGGAAATTTAAGCTCAATATAGTATGCAATATAGTGTAGTAACTAGTTTAGTAAATAGTTTAGCCGAAAAAAGTATAATATAAAACGGCCTTTACTCATATGTATTAGGCGTTCAGATTTTGAAAGTATAAAAGTATAGAGCACGATCTTTTATACTCACTTTAGACTGGGTATATAAGAGTAAAAACAGTAAAGATTGGTAAAAATGACAATGTTTATTAGGTTATGTTCGTATTTAACCAATTCATGCGTTATTAACATCAGTTATAATAACCGATATAACACTCACAATATTCCTAGTGCTCATCTTTTTCGAAACTTCGAAGTTCGTACATCGAACTTCTGAGATAGGCGAAGTCGCTGCTACAGTTTTTTATATAAACTCTATACCATCGGCAACACTGTTCAAATAACTTTTCATTTCAGATAGCTAAGAAAATATGTAACTGTCAAAGTGGCCTCTTTTAGAGTGTGGCTAAACTTCAGTGACATTTGTGACAGCCATTTAATAATTTATCTGTCAATAATTTTATTATCAACGATCTGCGGTTATTATTATGAAATTCGTCTTGTGATTCAAGGACTGTGTATCTAAAAATGCCTTTATGTTAAAAGAAATATTCAAATTTTAAACCTTTTTTTTTGCTTTTATTAATCACAATTGTGAACCACAACAAAGCTTAACACAAAGATCACCTATAGAATCGTAATATCTAAACAGATCCATCGTATTTTTAATACCAAAATAGAATGGTTGTTAATAAAATACCGTCTGTAGTAAAACTTTTAAAGTTTTAACGTTTTTATTTGTAAGTATAAAATATACACATACATAAATATGAAAAACTATTTATTTTAAAAAAAACTTCAGTTCTCCTCTCATACGTAACAACATAACATAACTAACATAAAACAATACCTTGAATATTACTCTTTTAGATTAGAAACAGCCAATTATTTTTCAGTTTTTAAACAAGTCTTTCGTTTGCTTAAAATGGAGTAAAGTGCTTGAACCTGCTCTCTTTAGTCACGTGACAATGCTCGACTGCCTCTGCTTGAAGCAAATTGAGCAAGCAAACGAACAGACCTAAAGACTCAAAAGGTCTTTTTCCATTATGAACTCGCAAATGGCTTTGTAAATGACTTTTCTTTAAACTTTTATAACCACATATATCACGCGTCAAAGGCTTTTCGACTATGAATACTCATATGTCTTTGGAGATTGCTTTTAGTTCTACATTTATAACTGCATATTTTACACTCAAAAGGCTTCTCGCCACTATGGACGCGCATGTGGTTTCGTAAATTGCCTTTCCGTGAAAATTTATGATGGCATATATCACATACAAAAGACTTCTCGCCACAATGAACACGTATATGGTTTTGTAAACCCCTTTTCAGTTTGCATTTGTAACCGCATACATTACATCCAAAAGGTTTCTCGTCACTATGAATTTGCGTATGCCTTTGTAAATTACCTTTCGTTGTGCATTTAAAATGGCATATATTACACTCAAAAGGTTTCTCACCACTATGAACTCGCAGATGTACTTGTAAATTGCCCGCTTTTGTACATTTATAATCACATATGTCACATTTAAAAGGTCTTTCGTCACTATGAACACGCAGATGTATTCGCAATTGGGTTTTCTGTTTGAATTTAAAACCGCATATACTACAACCAAATGGTTTCTCCTCACTATGAACGTGCATATGGCTTTGTAAATTACCTTTAGTTGTACCTTTATAACAACATATATTACAATCAAACAGTTTCTCGACATTGTGAACGCCCATATGTCTTCGTAAACGGCTTCCTAGAGCACATTTGTAATCGCATATATTACATTCAAAAGGTTTCTCGCCATTATGGACGACGCCTATATGTCTTTGTAAACTGCTTCCTACTGCACATTTGTAATCACATATATTACATTCAAAAGATTTCTCGCCATTATGAACGCTCATATGTCTTCGTAAACTGCTTCCTACTGCACATTTGTAATCGCATATATTACATTCGAAAAGTTTCTTACCACTATGAATAAGCATATGGTTTTGTACAGAGCTTTTCACTGTACATTTATAATCGCATACATTACACGCGAAAGGTTTCTCGCCACTATGAACCCGCATATGTACTTGTAAGTTGGATGCTTGTGTACATTTATAGTCACAGATATCACACTCAAAAGGCTTCTCGCCACTATGAACGTACATATGACTTCGTAAACTACTTTTTACTGTACATTTATAATCGCATATATTACACTCAAAAGGCTTTTCGCCACTATGAATGCGCATATGTATTCGTAAGTGGGTCTTCTTTTTACATTTGTAAATGCATATATTACACTTGAAAGGTTTCTCGTCGCTATGAACACGCACATGTGTGCGTAAATCGCTCTTCCTGGCACATCTATAACTGCATATATTACACTGTAGATGTCTTTTGCTGTTACGATTGGGTATAAGTCTGTTTAAACTACATTTGGGGAGAATTATATTATTGTGTAATGTGCTGTCCTGGAACGTGCCATTTTTGTCTGACTTCATATCTGGACCTCTTCGGTTTTGCATTTATTCAAGTCCAGCGTATCTATATCTACAGAAAGGTTGTTTTACCTGAAACAAAATAATTTAGGAATTTATTGGGTAGGGAAAGCAAGTATACATTTTATAGAAATCTAGTTATCGTCTGGCGCTGGAGGTAAGATCTCACGATGCGGTAACTGGAGAACACCGAGAACACCCAACACATTCCAAAAGTACATTCGATTTTCTGCGTTTTCTGTATGGAAGTTGGAGCGTTGCGAACGATCACGTGATACATAGAGTAATAGAAGAGTTTTTCAGAATAAAAGAATGAAACGATGTATCATGTGGAGCCGTAGAATGTAAACAAATAAAAAGTTGTAGATGGAACCTCTACAATAATTTTAATGAATTTAAATTTGAAGCAGACTGCTATATTACAAAACTAATGAGTAGATACATTTGTTTAATTAACACAATTGTAACACTTGAGAATTGAGGTTATAGTATGGATACGCCACACATTATTGTTTTTGTTTCTTATGCGCAGGGTTGCCAATTGAAAATAAAACGAACTAAAAATGCAAGCATTACTATTTTATTATAACCGATATATAGAAATGTAATTCTTAATATTCGTAATCAGCGTAAAATTCTACGTCTAAATCATAATCATATGTGAGGTAGACTGGCCAGAAATTGAAACACACATACAAACAGACAAATCGAGTTTAGCAACTGAACTTTTTTAGTTCGGTTGATAAACTATAAAAGAAGAATTTCAGAAAGTTTAAGGCCTGGTACTTTCATCATTGATTAACTTTAATCAGTGGTTTATAGCCATGGATACAATTGTGACAACAATCAGGGCCGTTCCATCCAACTGCGTGTGCAGATTGACAAATGTAGTATACTAGGTTATCAATGACGCATATCCTGAAAGTTTTAAAATTGAAGTTCTGAAATTGGCATTGAAAATAAAACTGTTCCAGTACTCTGACTTTTAATGCCAGTTAGATCTTCGAGATCAATTGCATCGTTATATGGCTTTTAGACGAAATTTCCAAAAGTATCTACAGTCTAGTTGAGCGAATGCTTGTATTGTGTGAATATTTATGAATACGTGATACTCACATTGATTAACTAGGTGAAGCCCGCACTAGAAGTAAGAAGCTGCTATAGGAGACTACTACAGAAAGGCTGCCTTTCATCCCATCTTTGGTGTCTAATATAATGGATGATCTTTTGGAGCGCTTAACAGCAGACGGTTTTCTTGCTCAGGCATACGCAAACAATGGTCTAGTGTTAGTCACTGATCGCTTTTTCAACGAATGTAAATGGTCTGCAGGATCGTAAAAAGATGGTGTAATGACAATGACATTAGGTCAGTCCATCTAAGACTAAAGTAATTCTTTTCATCAACAGAAAAAAATAGAAGGTTTAAAGGAACTCATATTGTACGGTAGACCTATGCCTTTCGCGCAGAAGGTCACGTACTTAGAAGTGACCTTAAAAAGGAGATTAAGCTGGAAGTCACATGTCGACAAGGTGGTAACCAAGTCGACAGCTATACTCCGACAGCTTTGCCAGGTCGTAGGTAGACTCTGAGGAATTAATCCTCAAATAGCCTATTGGAGTCTAGAGTACTACATGGTTCAGGTAGAGCGTACCATCATCGTTCAAAGGCTGGTCAAGCCACAACGCCTGGTCTGCCTGGGTAACCGATGCAATGAGGACGACCCCTACGGCTGGATTTGAGGTTTTATTGAGATTGCCGGACCTCCCAACTTAGATAAGGAAGAAGACCACGACGCCCACCTCAGAATGCGAAATGTAGGGTTTCAGCTTGGAAAGGGATTTAACACCGGTCACGCTAGCACAGCCGACTTAGTAAAAAAAATGCGTTTGTCCACTTACAGATTAACACAGGCGGACGATCGGTTAAGACTGCATAAGAAGTACAGGATTCGGTGGTTTTCTATACGAATGGATCACGTATGTATGACAAGTAATTCTCGGGAGCAAACATTTACTGGAAACCCACACGTGCAAAAAAGACTTGCTCCGGGAAAGCAGAGAGAGAGAGAGAGAGAGAGAATAGAGCCTTTGTGCCTAAAAACAACAATCCTTCAAAGACTTTTTGGCAATTATTTTAAAGAAAGTTTATGATAAAGGTTGAAAAACTCAAAATGAAAAGCAATTGAGGCGTAAAGTTTTTTAAAAGTTAGCAAAAATAAATTTTGCCTAAGAGCTAATGGATAGTGTTAGAAAAAGACTTCGTTAGCATTAACCTAAATTAATATTTCGGTGCTCAATAGGTTTGTTAAATAAAGTTTATGTCAGGGCCGACGTAAGACGGTGCAAATGATACAACTTGACAGTGACACCGCCACAGCCCCTTTTCGGGCCTACGTCTGGTCAATCGGGCTTTTTGTACTTTTCGACCATTCGGGTCTATCGGGCCGTTTGGATCTATTGGGTATGTCACACCTTTCGAGTCTGTCGGGCTATAATGGTTTATCGAGCCGTTCGGGCCTTTTTGAGCATTGGGCAGGCAGGACTTTTCGGGCTTCTCGGGTCTGTCGGACCTATTAGGTCTTTTGGACTTCTCGATCCTTCGGGTCTATCGGGCCGTTTGAATCTCTTGGTCATGTCAGACCTCTCGGATCTGTCAGGCCATAAGGGTTTATCGGACCGTTCGTGCCTTTGGACCGTTTGGGCCTGTCGAAAGTTTTATATTTTTTGGCCCTTTGGGTTTCTCGGGTCTGTCGGGCTGTTTGTGCCGTTCTGGCCTGTTAAGTCTTGGGATTTTTCGGCCCTTTGAATTTCTCTGTCTAGCCGTTCGGGTTTCTCGAGTTATTTGGGCCGATCAAGAAATTGCCGGCGACCTGTGCAATGTTTCTAATTTATGGTCTACAATTAATTAATAATGTTGTCGTGTAGGATAAGCTGTTATTTCAATTTTTCAATATGAATCATAATAAGTTTTTAACCATATCATATCAATTCTTGATTTTCTCTTGTTTTAGATATTATAGTCTCCTGATTTCTTTGATAGAAATTTTATACGAAATGTAAAAATAAGAGTTGGCAGCACTGCTCTTAGCCCTTAGCCTGTTGAAGGGCTTCTTGATCGGTAGACGTTTGAAAATAGCAAAGGATTTTGAAGAATTGGTTTCACAGACGATAAATCGAGTGAGGAAGGAGGTGGCTAGAGGAATATGGTGGACGTTAAATAAGGTTAGTTACACCATAAGCCCAATGCTACGCTAGAGGGAAACGTCGCAGAATATCATAAGTCAACACGCAGTTGTTCGCTTAGAGTGTGACGTGTTGAGTCCATTTCAATTTATCGTCTGTGGTTGGTTTACTTCTTTAATCATTATAACATGCGATCATTAAAATTTCAGTTGCCAGTAGGCTATGAAAAAAAATTCATGTCTTAGGTTAATCCATTCTGAGTAAAAATTATCTGTCAAATTGACAGTTTGAATTTGTTTTATTGTGTTATTAATTGATTTTGTAATTTGTAGGTTGTGTATTGGCCTTGGTTGGCGTGCCCTACGGAAAAATTTCATAGCCTGAAATTTTAATGATCTCTTGTTACCATCAGAATGCTAAAAACAACTTCAAGATTGATAACATGACAGTGTTGCCAACATGACAACAGTACTCACAACAGATTAGAAGAAAAATGCAAACATTTCAAACCTGTCAATTTGACAAACCAAATTAAAAAATTATGAAATAATATAACTTGGTCAAATTATAAATTATTCTGACTTGATCAGTTTACTCTATGCCCTACAGCAAGAAATTGAATTTCAAGTATTGGTGTCAATACTAAAGTCTAATTTTTCTTTTCTCAAAAGATATTAATTTTTGAAAGCTAAAAAAAATTTAATTCAATTCCAGTCGGAAAAGAACTAAACTCAAAAACAAACAAAAATATATAAATTCT
Organism: Ignelater luminosus; assembly: GCA_011009095.1. Classification (NCBI taxonomy): domain Eukaryota; kingdom Metazoa; phylum Arthropoda; class Insecta; order Coleoptera; family Elateridae; genus Ignelater; species Ignelater luminosus. The sequence goes on along the minus strand of VTPC01090557.1, from coordinate 233,734 downwards.
GATTGCATCAATCAATCAAAAAGGAAAAAATAGTGTATTCAGTTTCTTCTACCTATTCTGGTTTCTAAAATACCTTGCATTTATTTAATTTGGACCATTCTGTATAATAAATAAAATGTTTATTTGCTTATTATTATTATTATTACATTTACAATTACTGTATTTTGGTACTAAGCATTAACTTATAATGATAATAATGCTGTTATAATTTATTTATAATTGAAGTATTGCCATCCACTCGTCCATGCCCCCGTTTATGCTTCTTCATACTACTAGAATCATAAAATCCTCTGTTACAAATATCACATAGGTACGGAGTTTCGCCTGTATGTGTCCGAATATGTATAGTCAGTGTTCCTTTTAATGCAAATGATTTACCACAATATGTACAGTTGTATGGTCTTTCTCCACTATGTGTTCTCATATGATACTTGAGATGATTTCGTTGAGTGAAAGCCTTCGAACACACTTTGCAAACAAAAGGCTTCTGTCCTGTATGTATGAGCATATGAGATTTTAAACTTCCTAATTGTGAAAAAGCTTTGTTACATTCAGTACATGTGTATGGTTTAACGCCTGTGTGAACTTTACTATGAGAAATTAATCCTGCATTGCTCACAAAACCTTTACCACACTGACTACATAAAAAGGTCTTTTCCCCATGTGTTAACATGTGCGTTTTCAATATTCCTTTAGTTGTAAATAAGCGGTGGCACACATTACATTTAAAAGAACCATTTAATTTCTTGGTATCTCCTTTTTCAATTAGATGACGACGTAAATGACTCTTGTGATTGTAAGACTTGCTAAAACTCATACCACAATAACTACAGACAAAAGGAGTTTCCCCCGTATGGCTACGTTTGTGTTCCTCAAGTGTTGTAGCTTGAATAAAACCTGTGCAACATAAATAAGTGATACTAAAAAATATCTTAGTACATCAATTGCAGTCTCATTTACCTTTACCACATATCTCACATGTGTGAGGCCTTTCCCCAGTATGTATCATCATGTGTCGTCGTAAATTACATTTTAAACTAAATTGCATCTGACAAACTTGACAAGCAAAGGGTTTTTCTTTTGTATGAGTTCTCATATGTTGTTGCAAATGACTGTATGAAAACGGTTTATAACATTCTGGACATACATAATTACGTGGTCGTGGATGCTTCACTTGCTGTCGATGAGTCTTGAGTTGATTAAACGAGTTGAATGTCTCATTGCAATGCTTACAGAAATATGATAGATTCTTCGCTTTGTCAGCATCACTCTTCCCTTTAACTTGAACTTGTTGAACATTTCTTCTGTACGATGCATTTCGTTGAATTCTTAAACAAAGCGGTCTGGGATTACGAATTTTAGTAACAAATTTCTTATTACTTCTTGTTGTTTCATTCACAAATACATCTGCATTTCCATCATTCTGTTCCTGTTTTATACTATTTTCCTTATTTAATACTGTTCTTAGCAATAGATCAGAACGTTCACATTGTTGCTTAAATGTGTATAATTGTATTAGCAATTGTATACAGGATTTACAAATAGCCTGTGGTAAATTATCATCTTTCTCTATCTAAAAGTAATAGCGAGATTATTGGCAAGGTAATATAAAACATTATTAAGACTCACCTACCTGAACTGAAGCACAATTTTTAAAAATCTCATGCAAGTGGATATTTTCGTGGGTTATTTCGTATATGATTGCTGTATCTTTTAAAGATAAACAGGCTCTACAAATTTTATCAAAAACTGCAGTGGTTAATTCTTCTGGTGGTAATTGATACGCGAACTGGTCAGCTGTTGATTCCATCTCTGATAGTATCTCATAATAGTAATTAGAATATAATTGGAATAATTAATACTTCATTAGTTTCTGTAATGAGCTGGGGAGGAAATTTATCTTTACAATTTACTACTTACATTTGTAAAATATGCAAGTTTAATAACGTTTTTAACGCTCTAGCATGTTATGCATGTTATGAGGAAGACAAAAAATAATAATAATAATAATAATAAAGCAAACACCATGCTGATGTTATATACAGAGTGATGCGAATAAGATGATAACCTTGAAAATTGCACCTAGCATCCTTCTTTTGTGACATTGTTGTGACCAAAAGCTGTCCTATGTCATTGTGTCGCTTGTTCGTGTTGAGTTTGCTAATAAATCCGTTGCATTCAATTGCAAATGTAATCTATTTAAATATTCTTTGATTACTAAAATCGCTACCAATATCTGGGTTACTAAGTTTTCTACGAAACTAAAATTTATTAAACTGTTGGGAGGGAGGGCAACCCCCCAATCGTGCCAGAGGTCTACAGGCCAATTCCTTGCACCTCCGAATAACAACCGATTACAAAAAAACAAGGAAAGAAGCCGGACTGTCCAAACGATCATTGACCTGTCGACGAAACCGGACTATCTCATATGGAACTTGGAATGTTAGGAGCTTGTGGAGGTGATCGGTGAAACCAAAATAAAAATTCTGGCTTTAACAGAGACCAAAAAGAAGGAGTAAGGTTGCGAGACAGTTAAAGCTAGATTCATGCTGATGTACCCTGGAGTTCCAAGAGACCAAAGAGGAGGTGCTGCAATAGGTTTCCTGAGCCATAGAGATGAAGTGTGCAATATATTAGACTGGAAGTATATGAGTGAGAGGATTATATGGTTAACAGTGAGGGAAGGGGAAACTGAAGCAACTCTTTTAGTAGCGTATGCGCCCAACAAAGACGTGTAACCAATCACCATCTCTTGATATTGTGCAGGGTAGTCGCGAAACCATTGACAAGGAGGAAAGGAAGAAGTAAAAGAAAGTTGCTGAAGAAAATGAATCTAGCCGAGTTGAAAAATCAGGAAAATCAGGAGCACTACAGAAACTTAGTAAGCGAAAAAACTGATCTAGTAGGAAAAAAATCAATACGAATGATCTGGAAGAAGCTTGGAGTTATTTCAAAAACGTAATTTTAGAGCCAGCGGTGGAGGTGCGCGGCAAAATAAAATGTAGAGGGAAAAAGGTGAACGCTACAAAATGGTGGTGCGAGAAAATTAAAAATGAAGTAAAGGAAAAGAAAAGATTGTAGAAAATGTACCTCAGCAATAAATCAACAGCGACACATCAAGTTTACAAAAGCCAGACAATCAAAGTAAAAGGCTTGGTAAAAAAAACAAAACGAGCAAAATGAGAGGAGTACGGCAATTTGCTGGAAGAAAACTAGTGAAAATCAAAAACTGTTCTATAAAACTCTAAGAAAGATGAGACAATCTAAAGAGTGCCCTATTAAGTACATACTGAACAAAGAAGGCAAAGTGTTTAGAGATGAAGAAGGTGTTATGGAACGTTGGGGGGAATACTTCTCAGAACTTCTCAATGTCGAGACGGACGGTGATGATGTAAGTGATGTTCAGGTTGGGAATGGAGAGGAGCCCGACGACCCAGGAAAGATCTCCACAACAAAGCTTACTGCTGCCTTGAAGAAAATGAAATTGGACAGAGCAGCGGGACGTAATGCAGTGACACCAGAGCTGCTGAGGTGTATGGAGGAAGTCGGTGGAAACCTTCTGCTCCATGTAGCAAATCTCGCCTCAAGAACAGCAAACATACCTTAGGATGGGGAAGTCGCTGTTATAATCCCAATCTTTAAAAAAGGAGACAACCGTAACTGTCAGAATTTCCCTGCCTAGCATACCTGGAAAGACCTATTCACGGATATTATCAGAGAGTAACCAAGAAAGTAGAACCTTTCTAGAAAAAGAACAGAGTGGCTTCCGGGCCAATCGAGGAACCCAAAACCTAATATTTGCTATTCGGCACATAACAAAAAAAGTCATTGATTATGAGAGAGAGGTACACGTCTGTTTCATAGGCCTCGCAATAGCTTTCAATAGTGTCCAGTGGCCAGAATTGTGGAGGGTACTCCGAAGGAGAGGCGTGAAGGAGACACTCATTAGGAGAATTCAAAGTTTTTACAAAGTTTGCAGGAACTATGTAAGAACTGGAAATGCCACCTCAGGGGAATTCCTCGCCACTTCGGGGACGAGGCAAGGTGATATATTCAGTCCCTACCTCTTTATCATCCTATTGAACGATGTAGTAAAGGAATGCAAAAGAACGATGCTCCCTTTTAAGGTAGGAAACTGGCAGCTAAATTCGGTAAAAGTGGCAGTGCTTGCTTATGCAGACAACGTTGTGCTTCTCGCTTTGCAAGCAAACTTAGACACCTGGGTGTCAGAATCGCAAGGTAACACCTTCAAAACTGAGACAAGAATCTAAATGCAAGGATAACGACAACCGGAAGGTTATGCTTTGCCCTTAATAGATTTTTCTTGGGTAAGAGAGAAGTTTCACCAGGACTAAAATAGCGGTGTATAACTCTACTTAGGTGCCGACCCTCACATATGGGTGCGAATCTTGAACCCACATCACCAGCAGATCCAATCGGGTGCAAGCAGCAGAGATGCGCTACTATCAGACTATAAGAATGTCCCTCCAAGTCGAGCCATTGGCAGATAGGGTTAACAGACACAACATGCGATGGTTCGGACATGTTGTCAGAATGCAGGACCACAGAATCCCCAAGCAGGCTATGGAAGTGAGGTGTGAGGGAAGGCGGCCTAAAGGCCGTCGAAGGATGACATGGACAGACTCCTTAGTTCCTGTGTTCCAGAGACAAGCGCTGGCAAAGCCTTTGCTCCCCCTCAACACCTCGAGGTAGACGAGGGATGAAATAAGTAAGTAAGTAAGTAAGGATAATCTGATACAATCAGCTAGAGCCCTGCCCGACTGGGGACAAACTTGATGCGGCCTCAAAAGAAGCCCGAAGGGCCGAGAAGTTCAAAAGTCCCGACAGCCCGAATGGTCCAACAGGCCCAAACGGTTCTTCAAACCCGTATTGTCCAAGACGTTCAAACTGCCTGATAGATCAAAAAGGTCAAGAATTCTAAAGTATCCAACAGATGCGACGGCCTGAAAGGCCCGAAAGAATTTTACCTGAAGCTTTATATGCGTTTCTGGGACACCCTGTATAATTTTAAAGGTGATTGAAATTGACATGCAGAGAATGCAAATGCAATAAATGTCCGGAAACTCTAAGAATCAATCGTCTGCTATTTTCCCCAACCGATAGATGTTGATTTAAATTCAACTAGCAAGTAATGAAAAAAGATTTGTTTCCCACTACAAGCTGAAGATTATCGATGTGTGTTTACCTATGAGGTAAAGCAGGTAAAACCAACCGTTTACGATTTCGATAGTATCACTCAAGTTACCATGGAAATAACAAGCTTTACACACATTTTATATATTATACGCTCGACTTATAGACTTATAGTAACAGCCTTTGTTCTTTGAATATTTAATAATTGCAAAAGTAAATTTTAGAAGAGAATTTAAAATCGTTTCTATCATGTTAATGTACTAATGCACACAATAGACAAAATGATTACTAACGGTATGTATTAAGAGTTTGTTGTATACCTATCGATATAAATAAATATGAAATGTCTGTTTTAGTAAAAGAACAATTAATAACAAAAAAATTAATTGAAAGAGAAACGTTCTGGTACCACTTGCGCCAAATATCGATTAGGAAAGCCGCAAGAACTTGGAATATTAGTTCAGCTCATATTACAAATGTAACGCCATAAAAATTAACCCTAAACGAAAATGCTTCGAACGTAATGTTCGTATTTTTTCTAAGTAATTAAAAGCAAATATTCTTCTACATGTCGAGGAATATTATAACAATAACGAAATGGGTTCCTCTTCAAAACGAGGAAAACAAAAATTTATTTCTGGAATGCAACCAGCTAAAAACTTCCGCTATAGAGTTAATCGAGCTTTTAGGAAAGTTCCTTAATGAATTCCAATTGAAAAATGGATGGAAATCGTATCATGCCATTTCTGAAAACGAACTGCTCTTCGAGGTATGGTTTGATTTTGTGACTATTTATATTGTTACTAACATTTTTCTTTTTTTCCTTGTTTAGAAATTAGAAATAATATCCGAAATGATTCAGAATTTAATTCAAGGTTTCAATGGAGCATTTGCAAGATTAAACATAAACCGTCCGTCTCTAATCCAAGTTAAGGTGCAGTTGTGGAAAAAGATGTTATGGAAAATAAAACTGAAATTGTGCTATTTTTTACAACAACTAATTACAGAAACGGCATTTTTGTATGTACATTATGGAGAAAGAATGTTAATTATGACCTTTAGGTATGGAATACTTGATATTAAGAACTAAATGAATTATGAAAAAATATTTAAAAATTTATTCATTTACTGGAAACAAACAGTGAAACAAGTCTGGATTTATTACTAGACATTATTTTTGATTTTCTAATTTCTTTCGATTTTAGAATATCCAATACCTACAATCAATACATCAGCATGGATTCAAAGTACGGATTGACGTCGACTTCTACCATATGCAGTAATACTTGCCCTTACTTGATGTATCCATTGAGAAAAATCTCAATTACAAGATTACTACAGATTCTAGCACAAAACAGAGCTGAGCTGTGTTGTCATAAACTTATTGATTGTTTATTGGATACTTATAGGCTATATGAAACTCATGATGATGATAATGGTTCGGATAATTCGAGTATAGAGATCTACAGGTAAGATTTTGTTACATATGCAACAACCAGCTATAGACTACAATTATTCCATCGAGCTAAACTGGTTGATAGTCTTTTTCTAGTTTATTCTTTTCTGACACATTTTTGAGACTACTGACAGAAAAGAAATTCAGCAAAGAAAGATTGGAAAATTGCTGAGTTATAGATTTAACTAGCACTGATTTATCTAAACATCAAAAGGACTTCGACAGAAAATTTAAATTCTCAGATAAAAAAATTAGATTTGTCATCAAAATATAATCCGACTCTTATTAATACCAGTAGTGTCCGACTGGAGCACCGAGATATGAAGAAATTTCCCAGAGGGCCCTTGCTTTATTTGGTCAGGCCCGTTCCTAATCATTGTCCACGTTGTGGCTAACATAAGCGCACAATTAAAAAAACCTCTATATTTGTTTAAATTGTCTCTTGCCTCAGGTTCCAGAAATCTGACTATAGTCATGACTTCAACGATGGCGGATCGGATCCAACCCCAACAAGATCCAGGCGATTCTCTTCAGACACCAGAACACGTTCAAGAAGCAGAGTCTTTTGGACAGCAACGTCTACCTGGAATTGTGGGGCAGCCGCCATTATCTATATTGACCCACAGAACTCCTACGTCCTGCTTCTCGTCAACCGGGCCGTTTGGACCTTTCGAGCCGTTCGGTTTTGTTGGGCCTATCGAGCTGTGGAGCTTGTCAAATTTCTCGGCCCTATCGGGCCATACGGCTCTGGTGAGTCGTTGGCTCTTTTGGACTTCTCAGCTCTTCGTGCTTCTAGGTTATATCGGACGTTTGGGACCTTTCGGATCGTCGGACCCTTCGGGCCGTCGGGCCTTTTGGACTTCTAGGTTCTTCGGATTTCTAAGATCTGTCGGACCGTTCGGACTTCTCGGACCTGCCAGACTGTTCGGACCGTTGAATTCTTAGACTTTTTGATCCTTCAGGTCTTTTAGGTCTATTGGATCGTTTTGATCTCTCGGGCCTGACAAGTCAAGCCTTTTGAACTTTTCGGCTCTTCGGGCTTTTCTGTCGGAGCCGTTCGGATCTTTCGGACCTCTTGTGTCATTTGGGCCTTTTGGCCTGTTTGTCTTCAGTCGAGCCGGGCCTGGTAATTTCAGCCCGTGCAAGGCTCTACGAGAAGGTACAAAGTAAAAATTGAAGATAAGGTGTGAGTACTGTAGTGTTGCCAGGTAAGAAGATTTTTCCCAAATTGGAAAATTTTTAACCTGGTGGGGAAATTAGTGAGGCTTTAGCTATCCCTCTTCTGCCGCAGCTTTCAGTAATCTAAGTAGAGTCCTGGCTTCAATGGTGGCTAATCAGACCCAATCCCAACAAGTTCCAGGTGATTCTCTTTAGATACCAGAACACGTCCAAGAACCATAGCTTTTTAAATATCAACGTCTACCTGGAATTGTGGGGCAGCTGTCTCTGGTTGTCCCTCACGCAGTCTACCTGGATATCATGCTGTCCAACAGCGTAGCTCCCTCCCATCTACGGATACCACAAACGCACCCTCATTCATACTTACAAACTTAGGTTTCACGTTTCAGTAAAGTTCTAGAGGCCACCAAATATACGAAAGCGCCAGGCAAAATGCATACTCTCATATCCCTTGACCTCGCAAAAAAATCAAACTTGAATTAGGCCGAGAAGGCATAAGCTTAGTACAGTGGTTTCTTATGGTTGCTCAATGGTCACGATTTAATTTCCTTCTTAAGTCGTCTATAGCAGTCAACTTCGTGGTTTGTTCTTCCCAACAACATCATCTTCGGTAGCAACATTTCAACTGTTCTTAGCTATTATAAGGATAAGAATCACACTTTATCTCAGCTAGGGCCGCTTGCGGGGGTTAACTTTTAGATTTTACGTTTGGAGAATTGCCGCTAGGGGCGGCAATAGCCGAGATTTTTTTAAAGGAAGCAGTGTCGGACTGGAGTGCCGAGATACGAAGAAATTACCCTGAATAGCAATGAAACTATAAGAGAAGAAACTAGAGAGCGCAACAAAAGATTTAAACCTAATTATTCAGTTGCTGGTTTCGCTGAAATGTCAATTACTATTGACGGTGTTACCAAGATCGTGAACATGTCAATTTTAAATTCTATGTGGGTCCGCTTTGAAAAGAATTAAAGAGGTGTCAGTGCTAACTCCCATATTATTAGCTTTCCAATTTTTTTCCATCTTTTCTATTAAGCAACACCGTATAGTACAAAGACTGCAAGAGTGGACGATGGCCTACATACTACAGACGCTGGTAAGATGTGATGTATATAACGGGCTTGAGACTATAATCTATATACAAGGAAGGTGTCAAGCAAAATATCCTCCCAACTTGTGGAGGCTAGTCTTTGGTAAACTTTATGACGACTGAGGGATGTTTAACTCTTTTGAGTCTTCTTCTAAGAGCAAGTGTCGAATTCTTAGATATCTTGAAGAATTTTCCTCCAGATCACGTAGTTTCTTCGATCACGTTTAGCGGATGACGATAACATAGACTGCTTCAGGTCTAGAGGCGAGCCGTCTGTCAGCAGATACCTAGGCTGGACTGCATTATCCTTTCGTTTGAGTTGGTCAAAGCTTCTGAGCTGAGACTGAATACCCACTACACATGTCACACTATTCTGATTAGTACTTACATTCATCAAGAAAAGTGTTATAACTTGTACCTCTGAATCGAGAAACAAAACTTACAGATGGCAATGGCGTTGTTTTGTTTTGTCATATCCAAGTGCGTATCGGCAGGATCCTTATCATTCGTGTCCGCAACAGGCGTGAAATCCAAACCAAAATTACTCCTACACGGATGTAAGCTTCTGGCTAGTTCTCTCTACTTTAGCTCCTGATATAGTGGTAGCAATTAGCTATTGTTAGGTAGGTGTTACATAGCAGAGAATTAATCAGAATAATTCTTGCAGGGCTATTACAAAGCATATGTCACCTCCCGGAAACACACTAAACAGTTGCAAAATTAAAAAAGATGACAATATCGATATTAAAGAATCAGATAGTTTTGCAAACATGGAAGAATTAATAACGTATGAGGAACAGAATGTATTAGATCTGCTTGATGTGGCGGTCAAGATTGCACCAACCATGCTTGGGTGTGACAGTATAAGAAAATCTAAAGCATCAGGTATGTTGACTTCGACTCGACTATAGTATTGGTCAATAATAAATTAAATATTTTATAGGTGAAGTTAAGATCAACAACAAAGCCAAAACTAAAGTGTTAGATTATTATCAACAGATTCTTTGGGGAGAAGTAGGAAATTTCCTGGAACATATCATTTTATGGTGGGGAGCTTTGCCGTTAGCAGCTAGGCCGCCTCATTCTAGCCAACATCTTAGAGAGTGGATTACACAGTTTTTACCAACTAGTGCGTTCTGTGCTCAAATATTATTTTATATAAATTAACGTTTGTCATGCTTCCAGTCGAAATACCAACATTTATATTTTCTGCTCTCACTAGTTTGGCTGATGCTTTGGGAATGCATGTAACTTCGACGTCTTGGGATCAGTATTTTCGGTTAGTCCTTGTTGCATCTAAGGCACCTTACAATCAAGATAATGGACGCTTATTCTGTGAATTACTGCAAAATCTAGTCCTATTATGTAATCAATGTGAAGTCACAAGTGATTGGATCCTTGGAGCACCAGTTGATGAACTGCCATTAGTAGAACAAATACCGGTTTTACATCGTTTAGGTATTGATTGTTTCTTGGTTATTTGGCAAAGTGACAATGTTTTGTTTTCAGATCATTCCATACATACAACACGATTATGGGCTATAAACGAATCCAAACGATTAGCAAACAATTGGAATGCGGATAGTTTCTTTATGATAACTCATTGTGATATGGTAAACTGTCTAGCTCAGCTAAATGATTTGAAACTCACAGATCACACTCTTCAGATTGAAAAAGGCGGATTAAGTGCTCACGTTACAGTATGCGCTAACATGCGAGCGAAGCTTGTATCAGAAGTAAAGACAAATCATCAGAAATTAAAGGTATCATTAGATGATAATGATTTGAATTTGCTAATCAATGTAATTATTATAAAGTTCCTTACAGGATGCAACAAAACAATGTATCGATATTTTAGCAAGCGTTTGTCGAATGGTCAGTTTGGCAAATTTACAAATGATCTTTCCAGACAGCGAATATTACAGAAAGGATGATTATTCAGCAACCAATGATAAACCAAGCCCTTACGTTGATAAGTATTTAGGTGAATGTTGAGTTTTTAATTTTCTCTATCATTTATCTTAAAGTTAAGGGAATAACTTTAAAGATACTCATACTATGGGGTCGAAAACGTCTTACTAACATAAAATTTAAGTCATCGGTGAAAAAGTATGCGTATTGGCTTGTTCGGAGAATGTTTTTAATTTAATGAGAGCGGCATGATTAATATAGACAACATAAAGAGATTGTACTCATTGGGTAGGCTATGTAAAGATTGATATTTATTTATTTATTTATTATTATTACATCATATTAATTGCTTGTAAGTCCATGTGGACTTTTTACCGGTTTTATACTAACATAAATAAACTAGAAATCAGTAACAAAAGGATTATAAATAGAACAAGAGTAATGTGAAGTAAGCTATGAAAAAATTATTAAATGTCCTTTATTTTATTTTAATCGTTTTGAATTCGCATATAACCCATTTCAAGCGTAGTCAGTTTCTCTATAATTCATAGCAAAAAAATCGAAACTTGCTTAACTCAAAATTCGTTTATGACTGCAATCTACTCAACTAAAATAAATTAACAAAAAAACATTTTCAGATGAAATACTATCACCTGTATTAGCAGCAACTGACGATCATTTAATAAGCAATATGATTCTGAAAATAATGTGCGAAGCCTGGTTGGATCACATTTATGTCCACAAAGTCAAATTTTCTCATTTCGGAGCTTATCAACTCTTGGTTGATTTCGAATCAGTTAGTACTTGGCTTGTTAACTGTCCTATTGTAACACAACAAATGAGAAAGAAAATGTTGAAGAATGAAGTGCTACGTAGATGCCAAGGTGTAGGAAGGTTGCTGTTGAGGTCGCCTGGAGATCATCTAAAGATGAATGAAAAGAATAAACGTCCGGGTACGTATGTTCATAAACAATATTAACATTCACAGACTTGAGTAAATATTTAAAAATTATTTTTAGAAAATGAATCTCCAAAATCGGATAATACAGAATTGATGCCGCCGGAAATGTATGTACCAAACCAAGAGCAATGGTTGGAGTTACGTGCGCATAAAAAGCGAACAATTTTCAATAATTCACTTTGTTGTACTACTTATACAAATTACTAAACATATCTGTTATCCGTATGGTACCTTTGGCGAATCATCGTAAAATATTGTTGCCTTTCTATTACAATAATTACAAGATCTATATAGCCTATGATCTAATGGATTTAACCTTAAAAGAAAAGTACAGAAATGCGGATAATGTTACCCAAGTACCTATATATAATTTGTCAAACTTTTTCCAAGTTAAGCTACATTTCGGAAATGTAAATTGTAAGTTCTGTCCATATACAGATAGATATAAATAAAGACATGTAGAAGTTAATATATACAGATAGTGGCGTAGGTGTGTGATACAATTTAGACAGTACAAAAGGTATTGCAGCTAAAAATAGCTTCCAGCTAAAATGTGTTGTGTAATTTATTACTATAAATTATTTTCTCAGTGTAAATTTGCAGCATATTTTAATAAAAAATATTTAAAAAGGAAATCTAACTGTGTTTTATTTCCATTAAATTCATTCAAAAATAAATTCTGTTGTTAAATCTTATAAGCAAGACCGGCGGCGTAGGGACGTGCAAAGTGCATGCAAATGAACCCACGGTGGAGAATAAGACAGTTGAAATTTCAATTAAACACAAAAGCGTCTTAAAAAATTCTTCCACTGGCACCTGATTCTAAATATTCTTTTACGTCTCGAATAACATGACGTAATTCGTAATTTCGAACTAATAGTTTGTTGATGATTTAGCGTCTTCGAGTGTTTAGAATAGATTTTCAGCGTTTTCCCCTGAATTCTCGGTGCTCTTTTAAAAAAAATCCCCATACATTTAATAACATTATGAGAACCCTATCTGTAAATCCCTAAACTCCCTACGTGTATAGGCAGCAAGCTCGAGGAAGGCAACCGTGGCGTTTTCTTTGAGCATTGGAAAGGGATCCTTCCACATACCACATCCACGTGCAAATACTTTTGAGCCCACACCCGTGATGACACCTAGCTACGCCACTGAATTAAAAATTAAAGAGTTTCCTTGTTTTCATCTCCCTTTTCTGGGGTTGCCAGGCCTGCCAGTGTTGAGTACATTCTCGCTGTACCATGGCTACCGTCCCAGGTCTATCAGCGTACATCATTGCCTTGGGGAAGAAGCGCAAGTGTATAATCCTTGCTTTTCTGGGTGTTCGCTTACCAAACTACCGTACTCCACCTCCACATGTGGTGGTGTGTGACCCTGAAAAGCTATTTGTATACCGCAAATACAAAAAGCACTAGTTTTCCCCGGAAGTAACTTTTTCCCTTTCCGTACACCTTCATCTGTTTCAGCGCCATCAACATCGCCCCCGACAGCTAATGCATATCTAATCGTACGCAGGGCCCTTGTTGCAAAACCCGCACAGCCTTCTTTGCACCAACATTTAGGCGCCAACCAGCTGTCCAAACTATATAAATTGACGCGTCGTCTGCTTTCCCCCTACTCCACGTTGCCCGACACCCGTCACTCAACATCTCCATCGATACCCATAACCGCTAAGTCAAGACACAGACGTACTTTTTCCAAAATAAACTCCTTCATACCGCGCTCTTATCATATATCATACCGTATCCGCCTAGGACCCCGGCACACCAACAGTTGCTGACCACCACCGCCCATAATCATATTCTCCATTTTCTGGTTCTGCTGCCAATGGAAGAGAACAAAGAATGTTATCATCGTCGAAAGACCTACTTTGGCCGTCAGCCCCTGTCGGGAAGCCAACCTCGAGTTGCTTGCCTGCAAAAATCTGGAAGCACACTGGTATCGTATATGTACTAACACGCCACCAGACCTGGGTATAAGTACTCGAGTCAACTTAAAAGTACTCACTTACTCAGGTCTGCACGCCACAAAATCTACGATAGCATGATGCGTCGTTACTCATTAGTATAAGGAAGGGAAAAAATCGAACAACAAAGCGCTAATCTGGTTAATTGAATTCTGAATTTTGAGAATTTGTATTTCAAGGAAACGATAACTTTAGTCAGCCTGAAACTCGAGTTCAGGTCGGGCCGGGCCAAAATTAAAAAATATGTCGGTCTTTCCGAGACTGCGTCTGGTCAATCGTCTGCTCGAGCTTTTCAGAACGTTATATTTGTAATGGGCGATTTTCATACTGCACCGGACCGAGATCTTTTTTGTAGTAACTCGGGCAGGCGTAATTTTCGTACTGATCCAGACAAAGCTTGATAGATTTAGAAAGTCGTTTGTGAAAGTATTGATTTTTCTTTTAATTGTATAGCCGATGCCTTCCAGCGCCGAGAGTTGGTAGTTTGGTGACAAGTTTGCCGACGACTGGCCGGGAACTGGCCTTTATCGGGTTCTCGCGGAGCCATCACACCACGGTTGAACGAAGCGCAGCAAGGTACAGTGTGGGGCGGTTTCTAAACCTATTCCACAGGGAATCGCATTGGTTGGATTAAGCATCAATAAAATTACCAACCAACCAATCTATATTCTCACTCGAGTGAGATGATACGGTGCGTTTGTGGTAAGCAACATCTAAACCGACAAGTTAATACCTGCCCTGTCTGCAGTCGGCAGTTTCAGACCTTCCCGAGAATGCGCCAGTATCTTAAAACAGTGCACTCGGTTGAGTACAACGACGACCTTGAGAACAAAGCAGACAATTCCGTTCAAGATTCATCTAGATGGATGAAGAACGAGTTAAGAAGGATAGCCGACCTGGAAGTCAACTATACAGGTCATAATATCAACATCTACCTGGCAAGTCAAATACCAGGGTGCTCCAGTTCAGTCTCAGTGTCTCAATAGAGACTATCAGGAGCATATAAAGCGCCTGCGTGAAGCACCCGAGGATAGGGACCAGTTGGGTCCAGTCGGAGAGTTGAGAGCGACCACTTCTTTCCTAGTAGCTCGAGCTCGGATTTTAACACAAGAGCCAGTACCGCATCATCGTGTAACATCTTACCTGCTGGACGCTTAGGAGCTCAAAGCTTCGTAAACGGAGCCCATAGACGGTTTTCTTTTTTGTCTGTGAAGGGCGAGGTCTTTCTAGAAGACCAGTCTTTAAGCGACAGCAAGAATAACTTGGACTCGTGAAAATTGTCCCTCTCTCCAACCCCACTGGTTCCAAGAGCGGGTGCTAATCCTATCATACGACATATTCTATCATATCGCGACAAATGGACCGGCTGGAACGAAACCGATTGAGCCCTGTTTGACGCACTTTAAATTATTACTCCAGGTGACAAGTTATCACTAAACACTGCCTTAGACTTATGGTTGAACGATGTTTTTGGATGAATCCTGCACCTAAGCACATCCAGCCAGCTCGAGCGTTATCAGGCAGTCCAGCACTGTTGGCTTCCTGTATCCTGGATGACAAGCCTTTTATAGCGACTGATAAATGCCCCCGGTCGAGGAAGTGCAGGCTTGATACAGGAATAGCTTTGACAATGTCCCTCTGTCAGAAGAGTTAAAGAAGACCCTGACCACTCCTGGCATCCTCTAGAGCCCCAAGACATTTCATGGGGTTTAGAGTTTACAAAAGCAAATGCGACCGGTCCTGTTGGGGTTTCAACGCAAAACTCCGTAGGCTGCCAGTCCATCGCCTTGTTGGTACGTTTTACCGTCTCGGGGCATTCGGGTCTCTTTGTCCGTTTGGGCCTTTCGGCCCTCTTTAGCTTTTCGGGTCAATCAAGAAGTTACCAGTTTTTTTTCGAGTCGCTTCAAGTTTATTCCTGGTCTTGGAAATTTCGTTCTGTGCAGGGCTCTAATTCTCCTAATTTGTTTTCGTTGTAAACGACATAAGTCCGGAAGGTGCTTCCAAATACGGGATGGATGGTCACCTTATTTAAATGGCACCTCATTGGGGCAGGTGGTCTATTTGATAAAAAATTCTCTATGGATTTAACGGATAGCTTTTGTTTGACTTCTAGTGTAAAACAAATTGTGACATTTGTTATTTTTCTGTTTTGTTTCTTATTTTTTGTCTCAGGTAATGCGATTTCTAAGTTTCCTATTTGGTGACAGTGATTTTTAAAACATGTTTTCCCAATAAAAGTAAAACAAAACGTATCTAACTGATATCACAGATAGTGTTGTCAACAATGGCGATTTTCCGACAAATTGGCGTTTTACGGGATGATTATGGCAAAATTCTTGTTGGCGCTTAAAAATTGTCTAAGTTGATATCTGTTTGACTTTAAAATATTATAACTATTATTACTTTTATTGCATCTCAGCAATACAAGTATCTGAATTCGAACTGGTATTCGACGGTGGTGCCTTCTCGTAAACGAACTGAGAATATACGTGCTGTTGTTTAAATGGAAATTTTACCAAGATTTGAATTTGGCGCTTCTATAAGATAGAATTTTGGCAATACTGATCAGAGATTAGTAGAGAATTCATAGTATATAGGAGAATCGTCCATTGGATTCAGAATTTTACGTAAAATCCAAATAGCAAGCATTTCATTTAAAATAAGAAAGTTGATGTCATTTCCCGTAAAACGCGCTTAACATCTCAAAAGAATTGCATTTAAAAAGATATACCGAAAATTTTATTAAAATGATTCATAAATAAAGAAATTATAAGTTTATACCTACGGACTTGATCACCCGGTATACCTACCTGCTCCCAACTTTACAGAAATCTGCAGAGAATTAATTAATCAAAAATATTGATATATTTAATAAAAATAATTTGTTACAATAGAACAAGTTTTTATACATAAATTATAATTCCTTAGATCTAGAGCAATGTTATAGCTACTAACTAAAGTATTTCATTAATTTATTTTTGATTTGTGTTGAGTACCAAGTGATTTATAATTTGCAATTAACGACTTCCGATTTCCCTTATGTATTCTTCCATAAATTATTCGTCGTAGAAACCTATCAGCTGATTAGAAATCGTGAATTGCAACTTGCGAGTACTTACGCAGTAAACAGTATCGTATACACCGTGTATAAGTAAACACTTTTAAGGTTAAGTTGAGTAACCTTTGTATTCATCACATTCAGCACATCACATATATAAATAAAAGATAATAAAGCCATTGTTTAATAGTCATACTCATCATATTTTCGGAAGTAACGTTAAATGTGAATATTCTTAAATTTTTTGGTAGAGATGGCATTAAGACAATTAACAGAGGCTGATTGTGGCCAATACAATCCTTTAGTACAATTGACTACACATTTAACCAGAGACCATGCACTTGCCGAAAACTATGGTTCAACAGTGTTTCCTAGTAGTTCTGACCAATTGGTCGAGCAATTTCTGGAGGAGACTAGAGTGGCACCGCAGACCTTTCGCATGGATGGTAAGACAAATTTTCATATTTCAAATGCAATTTCCACAAGTTTTTGTTTACAGATTTGATGCGTGAAATGCACGAAATAGAATCTCAAAGGGCGCTAGTACCACCTGTTCCAGCAAGCACTGTAAAAGATCATTTGAATGATAGTATATGGGCAGTAGAATATGCAAAACAGGCTGAAGAAAATATGTTTAGGGTAATTTTAGATTTCTGTTGTATTTATGATTAAAAACAGTTTGATATTTTAATAGGAAACGAATCACGATCATATAATAGCAGCGCACGAAGCAGTTTGGGCTGAGATTACAGCAAGGGAAAGGGATCAAACACAAGCCGAAGCAAATCACTTATGGCATGAAGAATACGAGCAAGAAGTAGTAGCTAATAATGAATTACAACAAGCAGCAAATGAGTTAGTAGATGAAACAAGTGATTCTAAGATGGCATATTCTAAAGTAGGTTTAGATATTTTACGTGGAAAGAGGTTATTGTCTGAATTTACAGTTTTTACAATTTATAAAGCAAGTCAAGGATGAGAATGGTGCTATCACTGACGATGATTTAGCTCAGAATTGGTCAGAAGAATATTTAGATGTTACTGCTAATGAAATGGAACGCACCTTTAATAAAACCTGGACGAGTGAACAAGCAACTACTAGTGGTATAAATTTTTTTTGTATAATAAACTCAAAAATTGCATATTTACTATCTTGATTTATAATGCTTTCTTATCAATGATAAATCCATCATTATCTGACATTTTCAATGAACCTAATTTGACATTTATTGAAAAAACTACTGTTTGTTTTCTGAAATGTCAATTGATGTAAGTAAACTTTGATCTAAGTTTTTTTCTTGAAACAAGATTTCAACATAAAATGAGGTGAAGGATTTGTTTGCATTGTTTTAATTATCAAAAATAGGTTTTCACATAATCAGTATGTAATGAACTATATAGTATATTGTACAACGAGAATGGATATGTTGCATGTATCACATCACTTGAGTTGTAAAGTATACTTTTTCTATGATGAAATAAAAGTTTTTTAATTAGAGCCTCAACATTTCTAGATGATATAGTAGGTTTTTCTTCTATAATACCGAGTGATCATTTCAGTTTCCAATTAGAGTAGGCTATGACCATTACACAATTTTGGTCAGTACTTTAAACACAACCAAGAAAATGACGATTACACAAGTGACATTTGTGTTATTTTAACCTAACCTTAATCTAACATATATGTAAAGCAAATAACAACTAGACAAAAAGTAATGTAGTATTTTATTAAAGCACATTGTAGAAATCAGCCATCCACTCAGGGACAGAATATTTCCACTTGCTGTTTATTTTTGTTCCAGTGTGAAAGTGACGTTCTAAAACGTATGCTTTTTGTCAAGTTGTAAATGGCATTTTTTACAAAAATGTAAATTAATTAATAAATTATCTAATTATTATAAAACTCTGTCAATAACCAAATTTGAATTTTTTATTTGCAATGTCACTTGTGTGGCTGTGTTTAAAGTACTGTCTTAATTGAAAATTTAAACGATCGCTCAGTATTTAGATTACATTAGAAAGGGTATTTTTCAGAAAGTCCAGAAATTTTCCCTTCTTGCTTCTCCTGCTAGGCTCCCCAAAGATTGAAATTGTGAATTCTTTTCTAACTTCGAATCAGTTAGTTTTCCAACAAATATTTTTTTAATTTTATTTCTTAAAGAATGTAGAACATTTATAGATAGGTAGTTACAGCATGCGTTGTGTGTTGCTTAAATTATTTGCTTAAAATAAAAGGTTAGTTCTGATCTGGTTTTTTATATTTCGGTAAATAAAATTTGTTATTGATGAAATTCGGCAAAAAGACTCTTCTTGAGTATGTAGAAATGCTGGGGCACCAAGGGCCCATTTATTATTCTAACTTTGTCGAATTTTGTAGAGTAGTTGAGAGTAGCTTGACAAAAGTCGTGTCTGAATTAGAAAGAGAAAATAGAATTATTGCAATTCTCATAGTTTGTTGATAAACTATCTGCAGATAATTAGTCGCCTACACTGGTCTGCTGATAAGCATGTGCAATGAAGATTATCTGACGAATTGTTCATTTTCAAATAACTATTTTAGTTGCAAGACAAGGGTTAACAACTTAAAAAGTTTATATTCAGTTATTTCCATATGGATTCAAAAGCCCAAAGTAAGTTCTTTACAGTAATGAAACTATTTAACTCATTATGTTGATACAAAATGCCTATAAATCAGTACAAAAAACTTTTAGAAATGTAGGACATCATAGTTTCCCCTCCCGTTATGCTTTTCAGAAGGCAAAACAGACAGACAGCCATCACAATCCCTGAAATAAGTGTAACTCTTCAACCTGTCCTTGATCATTGGCTGACCAGATTGCTTTTGTCACAAAGTTATATTTTCAAAAATAAAAAAAAATTGACATTATATTGCAAATGAGGTTGTGATGGCAGTTCTGGTTAACACAAGTACAAACAAAAGTTTTCATTGTCTGACTATGAAAACTTGTTTGTAGTTTGTTTTGTACCATTAAAAATTATATGAGAAAATGATACAGCTTGGGAAAATTTGTGCACATCATCAACAAGAAACTGTAGGCCTCTATGGTTGATATACAGTGTGGGATTAAAGTATGGAATATTATAAGAAAAAGCAAACTCAACATGTTTTTTTAAAAACGCTGAGACAGGTCGATTTTAGCTTTTAAAAATACACATTAATATGTGCGATTCACCTTCCGACTTTCATTTGTTTTTTAGTTATGACGTCATCATAAAAAAATTTAAATGACAATATAGATTTGTAGTAGTGGAATCCAATAGTGATTTTTCTTCCCTTTATGATCATGCAAATAAATCCTAAGGTTGCATAACAAAAATTCGGAGAAAAATCGAGCTGGACATTTAATGTTGATACTATTGTATTTCGTAATTTAGTAGAATATTATTAGTATTTTGCAATAAACTACAATAATTATGTCAACAGCGTTGAAGATTGACAGAATGCTTGTATGAAACAGTTCGCTAGATTCAAAATTTTTGATTCCACTACTACAGATCTATATTGTCATTTAAATCTTTTTGTGATGACATGATAACTAAAAAACAAATGAAAGTCAGAAGGTGAATCGCACATATTAATGTGTATTTTTAAAAACTAAAATTGACCTGTCTCAACGTTTTTAAAAAAACATGTTGAGTTCGCTTTTTTTTATAATATTCCATACTTTAATCCCACACTGTATAAGGAGACTAATGAATTGGTAAAAAGTGAGAAATATAATTTTCAAAATCAAATTAATAACTTATGGCCTACAAAACTTGATGTTAATGGTCACAAAGTCAATATAAATTCTATTTGTTATTTTACTATGGCATGGAAAAGTATGTAACATTTTAACAGAAACCCCTCTTCAGTTTTGAGATGCTTTATTTGCGGAGCAACTCCAAAGACTAAATAATCAACCTCCAGAAGAAAAAATTAACACAGAAAATTATCGCTTTGGTCTTTCAACTTTAAGATATTTTGAGTACATTCTCCACATTGTTTATAGATTAAATTAAGGAAACATTATGTTAGGTCCGATGCTGAACAAGTAGAGGTAGAAACCAGGAAAATCCATATGCAGCAACAATTTAGGAAACAAATGGATCTCCTTATTGATATAGTCAAAGCAGGGTCAGGCAATACAAATGACGGGAACACGACCCATAAATTTTTCAAAAATTCTACAAAGTTGTCCGAAACAACAGGGATTGATTTGGTCCTTATAGAAAATTAATAGTGTATCATTTTGAAAAGATTTCATTTAGTAGGACTTTTCAACATTTTTTTAATGAATAGATCCAATTTTTAGCTTTATTGTGATGACTACAAGCAAAATTACTAAAAAAATAATTTTGTCAAGCTAGCATCTACTACTTGGTTTACTGTGTGTTGGGTTTTTTAGACTTCTCTGCCCTTTGGGTCTATCAGGTCATTTGGATTTCTCGGTCCTATCAGACTCTTTGGGCCTGTCAGGCCATACAGATCTGTCAGGCTGTTAGGGCCTTTTGGACCTCTCGGCCCTTCGGGTCTATCAGAGCATTTGAATCTTTTAGTCCTATCGGACCCTTTTGGCCTTCTCGATCCCCAGGGTCTATCAGGCCATTTAGATCTCTCGGTCCCATCGGACCCTTTGCACCTGTAAAGCCATACAGATCTGTCAGGCTGTTAGGGCCTTTTGGATTTCTTGGCCCTCAGGCAATTTAGATCTCCCGGTCCTATCGTTAATTGTTTCATATGTATATCAGAATATTATAGGAACAAGTCGTGAAAATCTGATAAGATTTCACTCTGTATATTATTGACAGCTTTAAAGATTGGTAGAGGTTAAGCAAAAATTAATTTTATGTTATAGTTTTTAGCATATTGCATTAGCTATGTTGCCAAGTCTGCACTAGCTGAAATTACTTTGTTAAAATAATGATGTAGAATTATTTCAATAACTTTGTATGATTTTTAATAGTTTGACAATAAGTTGCAGTTATGCATTTTTATAGGCATGTCACGGATCAAAATTATAATGAGTGATTGTTTAAATTTCCAAATAGGGTGGGTAGGTTGTGGCTGTACATCGCATTAGGACGGTACTTTAGATACAACCTGACAAGTTACAGATCAAACAGATTGCAAATAAAAAATTCAAATTAGATAATTTATTATAATTATTAATTAATTTACAATTTTTTTAAAAATGCTTTACCACTTGACAAAAAGCATACATTTTAGAATGTTAATTTTGCACCACAACAAAACTAAACAGCGAGTGGAAATATTCTACCCCTGAGCGCATCAGGAAAAATATTCAGACTTGGCTTTCCAGTATGACAGTTTCTACAATGTGCTGAAATATTATGTTGGGTTATTCGGAGGAATTGTATGTGAAATCCATAGACTTCAATTCATCCCAGTAAATTATTATGTTTTATGGCACATGCTAATTAATTTTAAAAAAGGATTTGAACATATATCCTTATAAATGAGTTGTTGCCCGTCAATTTTCCACAGAGTACAATTTTGTCAATGGTTCATAAATCAAATGCATAATGATTTGTTAAAGTTTCTTGTCTAACAAAGCCTGGTTCTACCTTTCTGGGTATGTCAACTCACAAGATATGCGAACGTGGTCAACAGAGAATCCACATGTTTTTATCGAAACTACATTACAATCACAAAAAATAGACATCTGTAATAGGTGCGAGTTGCTGTAAGTTGATAGGGCCTATATTTTTCCAAGCTACTGCACAAATATATTGTAATGAAATTGTCCAGCAGTTTATTGATCAGCTGGATGATGAAGAATCACAACAAGGGTTCTTCCAACAGAACGGTGCATACTGGAAAAACTTTTACTGAATAATTCTAGAGTTATTTAAAATGTTTTTAATAGGCTTCAAAAGTGTCTCAGTGTAAATGGCGGACATTCTCAGCACTTATTGTAATCTTGTTTAAAAATTTAATAAAATACTGTTACTTTTTGCTTCGATATTGTTGGTTTGTATGTTAAATTGAGGTTAGGTTAAAATAACACAAATGTCACTTGCGCAACTGTCATTTTCTTGGTTGTGTTTAGAGTACCGACCAAAATTTAGTCTGCTCTAATTCAAAATTTAAACGGCATTAGCACTAAAATGTCTCAACAGTGCAAATCATCTTTTTATTTTTAGCTTCCTTGTTACCAGTAATAATGCCACTTGTCAAGTATTGAGGTTAAGTTAAATGCCAAACCCATCAATATGAAAATAATTTCCAATAATTAATTGTAGTAGCATGATAATTTCACAAATTACAGTAGAGTCCTGCAGAATAAAACCTCAGATTTTTGAGAGTGAAGCCATCGCAACCATCAGAATCTGATTTGCCATAAAACTTAACCATAAGAATGTTTAAGCAAAGCTCGTAAAGCAAAAAGTGTCAGATTCCTGAATAAAAAAAAGGTGTCTCTGACTAATAATTTAATAGATAAATGTTGTAAATCTATTAAAATTTCAACTTCAAGGTTATTTAATTATTGTTTCTTATGGTTAGATGATGCATCTACTTCAACATTTTGGAATAAATTACAAGACGAATGGTTGAAATTGGCAGAACAAGACTCTGGTGAGGATCACCCGTGGATTTCAGAATTTAATGATTACTACGATCCGTATAAGGTTGGTAATTTCAAGGGTATTGTTCAATAATAGATATTTGTCAGACATGGTGTAAGCAGCAGACCAAAACCAATACAGAAGCATAATTTAGAAACACCCTTTATATTAATCCTTTTCAGGAATATGAATTTAACGAAGAAAATCCAATGCAGAATATTCCTGGTCCTTTAGAAAAGGGAAAAGAGTTGTTGGAACGTGGAGACTTACCTGGTGCAGTGTTGTGTTTTGAGGCAGCTGCCAGGCAAGATCCTAATTGTGTTGAAGCTTGGCAATTACTAGGCATAACTCAAGCAGAGAATGAACAGGTAAAAATAACTGGATTCATCTTTTTTTATTAATAACCCTAAACGCGTAATTTTTTTACTAATTTTTGAATTGAAATGATCTTAAGAATAAATATTGTGCTCTCGAATTACAGAACATCCTGTATTATTAAATAAATTACCTAGTTTTAAACAGAAGCGAACCATAACAGTTGTAAATCAAATTATTTTTTTCAGGATCCTCATGCCATTTGTGCATTAAAGAAGTGTTTAGAACTAGAACCAGGAAATCTGAAAGTTCTTATGGCACTAGCTGTTAGTTATACAAATGAAAGTTATCACCATCAAGCTTGTCAATCTTTAGTGTCTTGGCTAAAACATCATCCCGAATATGCAGATATTTTGCCCCCCAACTTTCAATTATCAGGGCAAGTTACAAGTTTACTAAATCTGTAAGTGGTGGGCCTGGGCTATGAGAGCTTGGTTAATTTTGCTGTAGTATTGTCTTGTATAAATGCTGCTTTTTTTTGTTAATAAGATTTACAAATCTTTCCTAACTGATGTTTTTCTTCAACAGTGAGCAACACAAGTTGGTTCAAGATTTGTTTATAAAAGCAGCACAGCGACAACCAATTAATCCTGATTACGAAGTACAATGTGGCCTGGGAGTTTTGTTTAATTTATCCGGAGAGTACGATAAGGCAGTTGATTGTTTTAGGGCTGCTTTGAATGTGAAACCTGACGTAAGTTGTTGTATAATGGTGTATATACATTTAAAGATATAAAACTACTGTACAGGATTCGAGGTTGTGGAACAGACTGGGCGCAACATTAGCAAATGGTAACAGATCGGAAGAAGCAGTTGATGCTTATCATCGTGCCCTTAATTTGACACCTGGGTTTATACGTGCGAGATATAATGTTGGAATTACGTGTATCAATCTTGGTGCTTATAAGTGAGTTATATAAATTCTTACTATTTACCTATGACATCTATCATATTGTTTAAATTACAGAGAGGCCGCAGAACATTTCCTAATGGCATTGAATCAACAAGCTCGAGGTGGAGACGCAGAGACGTCTAAATTCCAAATGTCCGAAACTATTTGGGCAACATTACGAATGTGCATTTCCTTAATGAATCGTACAGATCTGCGTTCGGCTATTGAAGGTCGGGATCTACAAGCCCTCAATAATGCTTTCAATATACAAGAAGACTGAAATACATGTAGTTGAATATTTTTAAATGATTTTCTTTTTAATTATGTTATTGTACAATTTGTATAAAGGGGGAAAAAGAAACAAAAACAGAATGTTGTTATAATTGGTGTATGCAGCTATTAAATAGTACAAGTTAGATTCTGTTCTTTATACTAGTTTTTATTGCCTTATGTATAAAATTTATAACATAAATTTAACGATATTTTACCAGAAAAATAGCAAATAAATCTGATAAATTTATTACATATGTGCGACATTCGTTATATATTTTTTTAATTATTTATATTTTTTTTGTTAATTATGCACATTCCAAACGTGTTCCATTTTTTCCAAACTGCTGTGAACTATCTATAATCCATATTATGCAGATGGTGAACGTAACTAACACCTATTTTTATTACAGGCATTTTAACACAAACACAGCTAAGTAAACGAAGTAGTAACCTTCGATTGTCCTCATAAAAAATGCATCAATTATTAGATTTGGGTTCTTCAGTCATTCGTTTCACTTCAGGCTCTGCACTGTTCACTGCATTCAATTCTATTTCTATTGTTTTTTGATTTTTGTGTTTGTCCATTTCTTTCTTTACCCGTATCTCTAAGTGTTTTTGCAATTGTTTAATGTCTTCTGGAGTACCCTAGAAAGAAACAGAAATTCGGAAATACAACAGACTAAAAAGCTACATATGCTTACCGTTAGTAGGAACACTTTAATCTCGCCACTATAATCAAAAGCAGTTAAGCGTATACTCTTATCACTCGCTCTCTGTATGGTCATCTCGGCCCAAATCTAAAATAAAATAAATCGCAGCACAATTTAATGAATTAAAGCAATTGTATAAACTTTTTATAGTTGTTTGCACACAATGAGAAAAAAACATTAATTTACTGTAAAGTAAATCTTAAGGTTAATTTTGACAGATGTCAATAGGGACATAAAACATATTTGAATTGGCAATCTTGCTTGTCACAGTGACAGCTATAAATTTAAAGGTTAACTTACTGTTGCTGTTTATTGGTAAGCAAAGCAAAGCAAACAACAAATAAACATGAAAGGTAACAATATTCACAGATTTTACAAAATACACTACTAGTACCACTTACTTTTGTGTTAAGTACAACACGAAGACTGCCTGCAGTTCGAAAAACCAAACGACTGTGCGAATTACCTGCTGCATCTGCATTTTGATCATTCAATCGAAGAATTCCTCGACCTCTTTCCTGCCAACTGCCTCCAGCTGTCTTATCAAATGCAAATAGTTTGCACATAATTTGCAGCACGTTAGTTTCCTCTTCTTCTCCTGTCTTCACTTCTACCTCTTCGTATTTACGTTTAACTGCCCGCGATTCCTCGTATTCTCTTGCCGATTCACTTAAAGACTTGGTACCCTGAGATCTACCTGTATCCAGGACCGGTGTTTCTTTCAATACTGAACTAAACAACATATCAGAAGTACCGTTTGCGTTTTTACTACAACTTGCTGAAGTCTCTTCCGACTGAATTTCTTTTAAATTTGAATCACACTCTGCATCAGATGCACCATTTGTATTTGTACAATTATTAAACTTGGCATTTTCTGCATTTGCGTCATTTATGACACGCTCTTTTAAATTCTGCCCAAAAACGAAATTGTTTGACGAGACAGAAGATGTAGTAGGTGTTATTGTTTTCACAGTAGGTTCAGATTTACTTCCGTTTTGAAACAACGGTAAGAATTTAGGCGTATTACCACTAGAAGTCACTACACTAGCGTCTTTCTGTTCATCACGACTATTACTGTCTTCTGGAGGAAGTTTAGCAAAAGGATTCAGTCTACTAGGATTCAATGAAAATGCAGGTTTAGACGAACTGTTGCTTACATTACCATTCAACTGTGAAGGTCGTAATACAGATGAAAATGTGAACTTTTTAGTATTTTGATCTGAACACTTTAATCTTGGTGATGAAAGAATATTGGAGCATGTTTGACTCGATAGATTGTTATGTACAATGTTATTTCCACTTACATTTTCTTCATTCTCTAAAATGCAAACTTTTAAAATACTTCACAATAAATTGAAATGTGCAGGTCTACCTTGTTTTGCATTTTTTTCTGAAATTTCATCCATATCTTTGTGAATTTGCGGAGGTTTACCTGTATCAGCTAAAAATATAGATTCTATAAATTAAATAATATTAAGAGAAAAATACAGAATCAATTTAAAGTAAGTAAATACGTTATAAGAAAATGAACACAAACAAATCACATACACAAAATTTACTGATTTTACCAATTTCCTATAACGTAAATCCTCAGAGTTATATTGAATTTCTAGCTTGTACTTTTCTGATAGTCTCTAGTAGACTTAAACTATATTAGACTTCATAAGCAGATAAAAACACCTCAAATTTATTAACAAAGAAAAACCTAATACCTGCAGAACAACTCTCATCCGCCATTTCCATAATTCATAACAGGATTCTGCAGAGTTGCCGAAATTTTTAAGTTGTTAAAAGTTTTTTAAAAGTTTAACAGAAATTCTCTACTACAATATAAAATTAATAAAAGACAATTTTATAATACTGCATTTTACGTAGTTTATCTTTAAAGTTTTATCTTTGTCTTCTTTTTGAAGGATTTAAAATTGTAGACGTTAAATTATTAAATCTAACGAACACTTAATACATCTGACAACAACGCAAAATCTTTATCTTACATCTAAATTAACCTTTTTTACGCACCAATTAAAAATAAATAAATAATTAAACTTTTAAAACTAATGTAGTTAAATAAAATTAAAACTGCTAATGTTCTTTACTAAAAAAACCTCAATAAATAAAAACATAAATATCGATTAGATTTAAAATAGCAGCGGCCTTGAATCTTCGTTCGTCGAAGATCTGCATTTCGATGTAAGAATCCTCTACATAACCTGAGTGGGTTTGACAGTGACAATCGCATAACAACATGAACTGCAAGAAAATCTTCTTAAGATGCTAATAAAATAGTTATTGCTCATTTGCATTTATGTAAAAGATGGAATACACAGTTGAAAATTTAGAAAAAGTCGTAACTCTGTTTTATAAATCAGAAGCTGTACAACAAGCAGAAGCTCATCAATGGCTTACCGAAGCTCAGAATTCACCTCAGGCTTGGAGTTTTGTTTGGGAATTATTAGATCCTCAACGTGTAAGATTTCTAGTTAGTCCTTATTAAAGTGTAGGCTTATTTTCATGTATGCTTTAAGAGTTCGGAGGTTCAGTTTTTCGCAGCAACAACTTTGCACACAAAACTACTAAAACATTGGAATGAGGTTCCGGATGATCATTATGAGTTACTAAAAAAACGAATTTTAGAAGCTATTGTTACTTATGCTATGGGACCTAAACTTGTGCTGAATCGTTTATGCATAACAGTGAGTTATAATAGAATTATTGCAAATTTGAAGATTAAAATTGCCATACATATTCTAGTTGTCTGCATATGTCATTCATACTATTCCAAATCACTGGCCGAATGCATTTGAAGAACTAGTATCAAGTTTTCAACCCTACCACCTACCCAATGTAGAACCTGAACGTGTCGTCTGGATTTTACTGGAAATATTATCAGTGATACCAGAAGAAGTATATTATAATTTTTATATAATAAATATGTTTGCAGTTTAATATTTTATATGTTTTTATAGTTTCAAAGTACAATTCTTGCTACTAGTCAGAGAAATAGGGTACGAACCGTTCTTCAAGATGTGACCAAAGATATTTTAAAAGTTGTAGAAATGTGTTTAGTACCCCTTGCTAATGTTGGATATAGCATGGCAAATTTAACTACGTACTTAAATTCGGCAAAGTGTGCATCTGCATGGATTCAATTGGGAGGTCTTAGTATTGAGGGTTGTTCACATATTATGGATTTGCTTATAGATCTTGTTTGTTATGTATATTGGTAATATAATTTATTGTAAGTCAACAAGATAAAATCATATATATACGTAAATTCATAGGAATAAGACTGAAACAGAATCCATGTCGTCGGAAGAAATGGAACTCACCGAAGTAGTTCTAGAAGCCTTATCTTCAATTATGAGTCAACCTCAAACCCATAAATATACTAGACATATTTTACGGCACACTTCAAATATTCTTAATAAGTTTGGGAAAATCTTAGAAAAAGAACGCCAGAGTGCAGATCCAAATAAGGTTGTGAACAGTATTTTTTTTGGGGAATTAATTGAATTGCACGTAATTTTTTAGGATATCATATCTAGCGTTTATGGATTAATAATAACGATAGCAGATACACACGCCAAGTTGTTAATTAATCAGTTGAAATCTACAAATCCAGAAGATCAGCAACTTAGCACTGATGTTTTGAATTGCATTTTGTCATGTTCCGAACTGGGTGGTTTATATCCTGTAGATGAAACGAGTAGTAGTTTAACATTTGGGTTTTGGTATACGTTACAGGTAAAAATCTTTTGAGAGAATATTTTAATGAATTTATATTATTGTTACATATTACAGGATGATATACTATCATTGGATACAGCAGAGTGTGCCGAATTACTTTTGATAGTTAAACCGTATTACCGACGACTCACATGCATAATGTTGCATAAATCTATGTATCCATCCTGTTGGGAAGATTGCACAAATTCTAGTTGGTCACATGATGATAAGGAGCTATTTCGCTGTTACAGACAAGATGTAGCAGACACGTTTATGTATTGTTATAATGTGTTAAACCTTGAGATGTTGGATATTTTACAGAATCGATTGAATGAAGCACTGGACAAATGCAATAATAAACCTAACGACTATTGGAATGCAGTGGAGAGTTGTCTTCATGCGTTTGCTGCGGTAGCAGAAAGTATTGAATGGGAAAATTTGTATCTTCCAAAATTAATGTTAACACTTCGTAATATACCATATAGGGATATGCAGATCAAAGTGCTTGCTACTGGACTGGACACTATTGGTGCTTATTCGGAATGGTTGACAGATCATCCTGAGGCAATAGACAATATTATTCCGTTGTTAATATCTGGATTAAGTAATCCTGAAGTGGCACCTAACGCTACGATGGCTTTAAAAGATGTTTCTCAAAATTGTCAAAAGTATCTAGCACCTTATGCTGAACATTTGCTGATGGCTTGCCAGGTATGCTACATTATTTTTTCCAAATAAGATTGCAAATTATATAGTATGCCCATTTTACGGGTCCTCCCCTGAATGTTTGCTGTGAATTTAAAAACTGACAAAAGTCAACTGTTTGACATTTGTTTGGTTATATTTTCTGTACAAACCAGAGACATTCTCTGGTACAAACCTATTCATTTTGTTTACTTTTATTTTGTTAAATAAGTTTTCTTGTTTATTATTAAATTCTTAAGGTCTTATAATATTTATAATTATTTTTATTGTGTTTACTAAAAAAACAAATCTTATTTCTAACCAGCATAAATTGAGGGATTTTGACAGTGACATTGACATTGACATATAGAAAACAAACTATACAAACATGATCCATTTATTTTTAAAATTTATAATTTCACAAAGATATCTCTGAATTTTAAGACGTGTTGCTTATTCCCAAACATTTAGGGAAGGAATCATAAAATGGGCATACTGTAATAGTATTTAGTGATGTCAGGTAGGTTTTCTTAACATTGTAAGAAATGCCCTAAATATGCTAAAAAGTAGGCTAAAATAAATTTGAAATTCCCACTAGAAAATGTGAGTTAGGTATTCATGTAATCTCTTAACCTCACAATGAAGAGGTCTGCCTTGAGACTTGAATTTTGAGATAAAATTGATATCATGTGACAGGCAATTAAAAATGGTAGTTATTAGTGAAAAACTAAATCTCGTACTCTTTCTGATTACCAAGCTATAAATCTTTAAAGTTTTGCAATGAATTTAATTTACAGAAGTTGATGTTATGACTCCATTTTGTTGGTATTTTTTTTTATACACTGTTATGTATGTATGTTTACATTAAATGATCACTTTTACATCATGTCAAGGCCTACCTTGAATTCTATAGTACAAAAATGTACTATAGTTTGTTTAATTACTTCATCTGTTGTCAGACAGTCAAATCAAACATACTTGACATTTGCAAATTTGAACAATATCTGGTGGCATACTAAGCAATAAATGATGGAAAACAAACATTCAAACTTCAAGAAGGTTTCACAAGCTCATCTTTCTCACTTTTTAAGAATAACTCACTATAAGTTACTATTTTAAAAATCTTATCACTATTTCAGCTGTTATAGTTCGAGATGCAAGATTTTAAAAATCTGTATAAATAATTAAATGCTGATTTTAAAATATGCTAGTTGTTCTTCGTCACAAATAATCTATTAAATTAAAATTAAGTTCAAAAAGATACATTCGAAAGGATTGATAAGCTGAAGAAAAGCAAAAGTCCGATTATTAATCAATGCTTTGCAAAAAAGATAAAGTCTGATTTATAAAATTGTATACAGGATGTTAATAAATAATACCAACAAAGTGATAAGATAAATTCCTGGTAATAAATACTTTTAAATGGAACCATCTTGTTATGGAGTTATCAGTCTTCAAGAGTTGTATGCAGATATATTGACTTTTGGGTGCATTGCCAAAATATCAAAAATTCTTATTAAAAGAAATTGTAAGAAATTGCCTTTCAGATGTTTCAAACTTACTTTTCATTATATGGGATGGGGATGTACTCTATGGCCGAGATACGTAACATCAGGAGAAAAATAAAGAGAAATTTTAATTTGTGTACAGAGAACACACTGTATAATCGAAAGTAGTTTAAAACACACAGAAGGTATTTCCCTAAATTTTTCTTATCGGAATATTGATATTTTGACAGATAACAGCGATGCATACAAAAGTTAATCTCTCTGTAGGCAATTCTCATTGCGGATTACTTCAGGACTGAGACGAATTGACCATAGATTCAGAAAAAACATTCTATAATCATTATAAATCCACTCTATCAGTTTATTGATGTTATTTATTAGAAAAAAAATTGTACTGATAATAAGACACATTACTTTTAAAATTTATTCTTCAACATGACATCCTTTTAACTCTATACACTTCACCCAACGATTTTCTAACATTTCTATACCTTTCTTGCATTGCGTTTTATCAAACTCCACAAAATATGCGTTTGTTGCTTCGATGACTTCATTATTCGATACAAATCTGTTTCCCTGCAACCATCTTTTTAATTCTGGAAACAGAAAATAGTTCCTATGCAATTTTGCCATCACCATTTCGGACTTGTGAGCTGGTGCGTTGTTTTGAAAAAAGAGAATTTTTTTCTTCACTAGATGCGGTTGGTTTTCTCTGATTGCATCATTCAATTTCTCCAATAATCCACAATAATATTTGCCAGTAATTGTTCTTCCTTTCTGAAGATAGTCGATGAGCAATATTTCATGTGTATCCCAAAATGTAGTGACCATAACTTTCCCAGCTGTTTTTGGTTGCCTTGGTCGACTTTCATCAGGTCCCAACCACTGTGCAGATTGTTTTCCAGATTCCAGTGTATAGTGGTAAAGCCATGATATTTAAACATTGCTGTGCATTTTCGATCAATTATGAGTGAACGCAGTACCCATCTTACTTGAAGTTTTTGCATATGTAAATGTTCCTGCAAGATATTTCCCACACGCTCTTTTGAGATGTTTACGATGCCAGCAATCTCACTCAACTTCAAGTTAAGGTCATTCAGTACGATATCGTGGATTTTTTCCATCATTTCTGGTGTTGTCACCTTTTCTGGCCTTCCACTGCGGTTTGCTTTAAAAACACTTTGTGCGACTACATTTAAATTCACTGACCCATAATTAACTTTGATTTTTGAATCAAATAAAATTGATAAAAAAAATGTTTCCATTTGTTACATACTTTTCCTCAACACATATTGAAGAAAAACCAACGTTTTAAAAATAGAGTTGTCTCATATGCAGTGTGCGTTGTTTATTAAACTCTCTCAATAATCAAATTTGAAGTCAACTTTCAAATTTAAAATTTGAAGTTTTTATTTGGAATCTATCACTTGTTTGGCTGTATCTAAAGTACCGTCCTAACATGATGTACAACCACAGCCTACCCTAATTGGAAATTTAAATGATCATTTAGTATATACAGGGTGTCCCCAGATCGAATTAACAATAGGTGTGAAAGACAAAAAATTTCCAAGTTGAACTAACTTGCGCTATATTTTTATTTTTGAAAAATCAAGTAGGCTTTGATAGGTATTAAAAACTTATTTTTAGTGTAGGTTAAAGTACTTTTCTGTGACATATCGAAAAATCTTATAAGCAAAAGTTGTTCAGAATACAAATTTATGCCCACATACCAAGTTTGAAAACAATCAGCACAATTTGGGCATAAATTTGCATTCTGAACAACTTTTGCTTATAAAATATTTTGATATGTCTTATGGAAAAGGTACTTTACTTACACCGAAAATAAGTTTTTGATACCTATCAAAGCCTGCTTGATTTTTCAAAAATAAAAATACAGCGCAAATTAGTTTCTAATCAAGCAGGGCTAATCCCCACAGGCTCAAATTTCAACTCAAAAATTTTTTGTCTTTCACACCTATTGTTAAGTCGATATGGGGACACCTTGTATACTGAATACGTTTTTAACTTTAATGTTAGTAATCCACGCATCTCAAACAATACAAAAAAACTAATATTCTTTAATTTACAATTTTTGCATATTCTATCCCTTTTAAAAATTGGAAACTACATTCTGTAATCATGAAGACATCTATGATATGCAAAGTGTGTTGCCTACCTATTTATAGTGTCTTTAAATTGGGCACGCTGTTAAGATGACACTGTTTTAGTTATTTTCTAATTTGCAACCCCATTGACGAAATGCTAATTTGATTTTTTTCTTAATTATTCTAGACTTTGATTAAATATTTTTTTCTAGGCAGCTTTACAAATTGAGCAGTTGAGATTGGCAGAACGTATACGACTAATGTACAGCTTAGGAATCATTTTAAGTATTCTTCCTATTAATAAAATAATGGAATGTTTGAATGTCATTTTGGGATCGTCAATAGAAGATATGCAAGTACTTATAAATTCTGCAGAAGTAAATTTTTGTTTATTTCTTGTTTTCTTTTCTTTACTATGATACATCTTTTGATTGCAGAGTCCAAGCACAACAATCTCATTGATAACTAGACTTAAAGTTTTGTCAGCATTATGTAGTACATTACATGTAAAACAATCCAGTAACGAACAACCGGTACAGCAACCCATTCTATTGGTAGTACAGAATACATTACCGCTTTTTATGCATATAGCAAACAAGTATTGTGCACACGTTGAAATGATGGATGTCTTATGCCAATTGCTCAAGCATACAATAACCACCTTAATGGATGAATGCAAACAAATTGTTCCTAACATTCTGCAGATACTTCTTAGTATCTACGTGCAGGTTCCACATACTGGTGTACTAAATGTAGCAAAAACGGTAGCTTACAATATTAATTGTGATAATTCTACTGGTTAATTTGCTTTTCTAATTACAGATTTTGATTATGTTTGCTAAAGATGAATGTTTAAGCGGAATGTTGCATCAATTTTTATACGAAATTGTAGGAAATACTTTACAGTTATGTGCTCACTTAAGTAATTCCAATCAATTGTCAGAAAAGTCTGACGTTCTTGAAGGATTCTTTTGTTTGTTAGCACAACTTTCTAAGAAAAATTCTCAACTTATCTTTATTAGTGGTTTAGATTGTACAGCCTTATTTGAGTGTGGTAATAACAATAATAATTAGCTCGTATCTGTATTAAATAATGTTCATTGTGAAATATGTTACAGCCACTATATGTTTAGTACTTCCTGAGGTACCAACAATAAAAGCCTGCACATCTTTTTTAGTGAATTTCATAACAGCAAGCCGAGAGAATGGCCAAGTTGGTGTTGTACAGAAATGTGGAGAGAATTTAGTTAACAGGATACTTTTAAGTCTAGGTAATTAGTCATGCTTGCTTGAAACGTCTTAAATTAATAATAATGCAACAGGTGGTACAGCTCCTCGATCTGCAGCAGATGTCCTGTCAGAAATCTTACTAGTATTAAATAAAAAATACTGTAACAATTTGGCCCGATGGTTGAACACTCAATTAATTCTAGAGGGCTTCCCAT
The DNA here is from genome assembly GCA_011009095.1 of Ignelater luminosus. Lineage (NCBI taxonomy): Eukaryota > Metazoa > Arthropoda > Insecta > Coleoptera > Elateridae > Ignelater > Ignelater luminosus. The sequence goes on along the minus strand of VTPC01090557.1, from coordinate 198,650 downwards.
CACCGTTAATTACTCAACAGCAAAAGGAACATTTTATAAAACTTGTCTTAAGGTATTCTATAAGAATGTTGTTTTAAGACTATAATGATTTATGTTAAATTCTAGGGAAAAGGCAAATAAAAGAAGACTGTCGGAGTGTGTAACAGAATTCTCATTGATATGTCGAGGCATTATAAAACCTGACGCTAATTGTTAGGTATTGTAATGTTTATTAAAATTGTTCAATTTAAGAATTTTAAGTATGATTTTGGTTTACAGGTAGAGAGAGCAATTGTGATGATGTCATTCTTCCTTATTCACACAACTTAGACCACTTGATATGTGGATACTTATAATGAGATTAATTTTATAAAAATATTTTATTGAACTGTAAATAACTAAAGAGTAGTTTGTTTATGAATTTATAATTGACTGTAGAGGGCTATTGATACAGAGAAAAGCAAAGCAAAGTTCTCCTTGTGTAAATAATGTCTTAAAATAAGCGAGTGGCATGGTTTTAAGGGTATTTACTTCTAATTTTATAGAATAATTCTTTGGAAACATATCTCATTCTGGCTAAGCTATGTGACATGAACCACAAATTAAAGTAGTGAAGAAAAGCTATTTTATATCAAGTTTATGAAATTGGAAGATATCTTTTGAATGCGGTTTTGTTTCCACCGTCCGTCATAGTATAAGTTAGAAATTTGAAAGAATATCCTAGTCCAATAATTCACAAATGAATATAAAGACCTGTAAATAAATTTTATATTAAACCACTGTAACTGTCTTTTTAACAAATGAAGCAAATAACGTATCACAGTCAAATATTAATGTATTACAGATATTTGTACAGCAAGATTGATAAAGAAAATTGTTTGTGGCCACCTATGAATTTATTGATGCGTGTCTGTTCCTAATTGAAAGTTTTGACATATTCAGAATTGCATTACAAAGAAGATTTTGATTAGGAACAGACATATGTCATAAGTGGACATATACATTGAAAGTTGATTAACGTCAACCAAAGATTAAATGTCAAACGTTAGCAGTTGAGATCTCTAAAAGGACACTTCAAAGTGTTAAAGCATACTTTCTAAGGTTAAACGAGATGAAACTGTTGGTCCTGATGTTCAGGCAATTTTATAATAATAATATGCAAGAGTTCGTTTAATAATAATAGCAAATGATTAAATAATAAATGTTATTTATTAATGTTTTATTAATGATATAATATGAAGACAAATTGTTACCAAACTGTCTAGGAACTGTATTGTTGAATAACTCGTGCGAACTATTCTGTAAATAATGACAAGCATAACAAAGGGTGAGGTTTGTAGTTCCCAGGCGTTTTCATAGAAGTAGATAATACTTAAGTGTCCTAAGGATCTTCAACGAAATATTGCAGTAGGTCGTTTAAGAGGAATTAATCGACAAAAGCAAGACCCTTTTTTCTATGAAAATTTAGCATGCGAACATTCGAACTATCTTTAAGGAAATACTACTGGTGCTTTGAAAGGAATTAATAGATAAAAGCAAGACCCTTTTTCTGTGAAGGTTTAGCGCACGCACGTCACATTCGTAGAAGTCAATATTTTTAAAATTTCCGGTTTTTAGGAAGTGTTAAAAGGCGTAGGACACTACAAAACAAATTTGTTTGGGTGTGTCAATGATAAGTTATTGTAACAAATGTTGAAAGTGTTCTCTGTTGTTTTCAGCACATAAATTTATCTTTCGCTTTATGTTATCAAACATATTTTATAAAACGTTGTTAATTTGCTCACAAAGTTGTCTAATACTGCTTGTTAGGTCATCTCTAGTATGCATTGGAGTATTAAACACAGAATTTCTAAATATGAAGTTTAAAGGATTATTTTACACGATCATGGTGGCAGTAATATTATACTGATATTCTCCATTTTCTAAACGCCAGCCGTTACGAAAATAAGTTTCAATAAAGGAAATTTTTTGTTCTTTAGTAGGTAAACATTGATCACAGTTGTGGATATTTGATTTAATAAACACTGCGTTCGGTAATTGCAGAGTAGAGCTAGAGTGAAGAGATTTATGATCATGTGATAAGAAAACATCTGACAGCTAGGAACATTAAATTAGGTTATTGAGTTTTTTTTTAGTGATCTCCCTTATTTAAACTTGAATTGCCCTAGTTAAATAATTGAGAAATTGAGCAATTACTGAATGAACTGATTAATCTATTTCCTGACTTCAGTTTCTCTAATTGTTTAGTTCATTCAACTGTTGACATTATAAGGTTTGTGTTTTAGTCTCATTCAAGATATTGTAACTTTCAACAATCTTTGTTTATAATTCCAGTTGCAAAATCAATTGATTTTTCTACTTATTAAAATGTTTTTCACGAGAATGCACCCTCAGGTACCCTGAACCCGCATGCCAAATCTCGTCCTTCTAGCTCTTCTCATTCTCACTCGATGAGTTTTTCTTCTTTAAATTTAAAAACTTGCTAGCACTGGCCCTGGCAATGGAAAAATGTTTTTTTGTGAAACACAAGCTTACTATGGGAACAAACATCTCAAACTGGGTTTTGGTAACTCGCAAAACCCCCCTCTCACCTTCATCTGATGGACGCCTATGAAACCCAACTTGACTTTGATTGGCTCAAAACAATGGTGGGGAGACTTTAAAAAGATTCCCCAATTCTAGGTACTAAGATGCAGACGGTTTTTTCGGTTTGCGTCCCCCCCTCTTTTTCAGGGATGAGGGTGACAATTGCAATTGACAAACTTGATAACTAAATTCCGTTTTTTTTTTGTTGTACTCAGTCTAGCTTAAAATATCCATAACTTGTAATGAGCTAAATTACATTGGTGAAATAAGTGAAATATCAAACGCATGTCATGGAACACCCTGTAGAAGTATTTCTAAATTGTCAATGTGACATAAAAAAATAAATAGATCATCCACATAACTTAAAGCCCTGCATGGACCGAAATTTTCAAACCCGGTAACTTTGATCGACAGGAAAAGCCCGAGGGTTTTGAATGGCCCGAGACCCCTGAACGACTCGACAAGGCTGGGAAGCCTGACAGGTTCGAGGCACCTGAACAATTTGACAATCCCAAATGACCCGACAGGGTCGTGATACGCGGCAGGGCCGGGCCATGATACGTAACAAGGGCGGAAAGCGTGACAGGTCCGAAATCCCTGAACTATTCGACAGGCCAAAACGACCCGATAGGGTCGGAGACTACACAGGGCTGGACAACTAGATAGAACCGGGACACCCGACAGGCTCTAGAGACCCCATAAGCCTGTAAAAACTGAGGCCGGAGCGACCTAAACCCAAGGTTTGGGCAAGGCCGCGCAAAGACCCGGCCCTTGCAGGCCTCAGTCCATACGAGAATAACGTCCGTCTGACTCGGCGAGAAAAAGTTCTCAATCTGGTGTAGTAGGAAAATGCTCCTTTTCGGTTCAGTATGAAAATAATGCTTGTTCGGGTGAGTTTGAAAATATCTCCTGTTTAAATCAGTTCAACAATCCTTCGGTACGGTTCTGTAGGAAAATAGCCCGTTCGGCTTAGTATGAAAAATATCTCAGTCCAGTCCGCTTCAGATTAGTAGAAAAAATAACGGCCCAAAAAGGCCGGCCGACCCGATGGACTCGACAGGCCTATAAAGCTCAATGAATTGTTAAAATGAGGCCTGGCCCGACTCAAACCTCAAAAGCCCGACTAAAACGACCTGCCCGCGCAGGCTTGTAACGTAAGTTTCTCACTGCACAGGTTACGCAATTGGGTTTCTTTGTGATGGCACGTTAGTTAGGTATTCCTATTTGGATTCATGAAGCTCATAGTAGCTGATTATTTGATAGTCGATTGTCTGCATAATAATTTAGGTAGTGACTTGATGATTAGTCAATTATTATTTTATTATTTTGAATTATTTCTTCGGATAACCGATTATTTCGATTGTTTTGATTAATCGATTAATCGTATAACATATTAATTTCATTTGTGATGCACCTGCAAGAGCTTACGCATAATGTTCCAAAAGTCATGTCTACTAACTAACTAACTAATCATCAATATTGTGCTATCAGCCCGGCTTTAGAAGCCTTTTGACTTTTCTCCAGCCCTGGAGTGAAAATGGTGGTGGAAGATGATCGCAACGCCCGTCTAGGTTGTAGTTTAGTTGATGATGATGTTGGTGAAGTTGATGGAGCGTTGGCGGGTGGCGCTTGGAGGTGGCTCTGTAGTTGGATTGACTGCTGTGGAGTTGACGTCGCGGCGGTTGGAATGGTTCTGGTACTCGAGTGGAACCAAAGGTGGACCCCGATGATGTTGTTTCGATGGTGGTGGTCTTGGCTGAGAGTACGATGGAACACTGCCGGGTCTGAGTCTCGACCAATAACGCATGGTGGCGGCAGGCGGAATACGGTGAACTGCCCTCCGGCCTCCGAATCTGGACGGGTGGATGGATGCCAGATCGACCACTAATCGCTAATCAACTGTCAAAGTATACGTCTACTTCTAATAGAGATATGTCTTCCGTTTCAAGGATGACTCGATTACAGAGCTTTTTGGACACTCGTTATATTTAATCAATGCTGGGATGGCGGAATGCGCGTTTGCGCATGCAGGCCAGAGAAAATTGCAGAAATAATACGAGTAGAACAGAAATAGACGAAATTAAAAAAAGTAGATAAGAAAGTCAGGTATGTAGAAGTGTTAATTAAAAAAGAAGTCAAGTTCTTAAAGTAATACTTTAGTTTTTGTTAAATTAACTCGTTTTCTTTTATAAATATAATAAAAAAGTGTTCACCGAGGAACAGTTCAAAGTTCATAAATATAACCTCAAATTTTCTGTTTGAAAAAGTAGTTAATCAGTCTAAATGGATTTTGTAAATGAAAAAGTAACCGTTTTGTACGGTTCACAAACAGGAAACGCACAAGATGTTGCCGAAAGAATTTGGCGTGAATCAAAACAGTATTACTTTGTTGGTTCAGTTAAAGCAATGAACGATTACAATATCTTGGAACTTGTAAATGAAAAGTGTGTTATATTTGTTTGTTCTACAACTGGACAGGGTGAAGAACCTGACAATATGAAATTCTTCTGGAAATTTCTTTTAAGAAGGAATTTACGAAATAATGTGCTGTCGAACCTTAGGTAACAATACTTTTAAAGTGTGTCTACTTTTTATAATGAGACTAGTTTTAAAATAGGTTTGCAGTGTTGGGTTTGGGTGATTCAAGTTACATCAAATTTAATTTTGCTGCCAAACGCTTAAACAAACGTCTGCTACAGCTTGGAGGTCAGGTGTTAATTCCATTAGGTCTGGGAGATGATCAGCATGATTTAGGTTATGATGCAACTGTGGATCCGTGGATTGAAAGTTTATGGGAAGAATTATTATTTGTTTATCCATTACCTGATAATGTTAAACCTTTGGATAAAAATACTATTATTAAACCTAGGTACTCAACTCAGATCTTGATTTTAATATTTGCAGCATATAACTATGTATTTTTAGGTGGAGTGTTACATCGCATATTGAAAATTTTGTAAATGAAAAAAACAATTCATCTAGTTTATATGATCGAATGAGAACTTCAGGTGAATTTACAGTAACTGTGAAAGATATAATTAAAACCACCAATCCTTCACATTTTCAGGTAAATTTCAATATTTGATTTAATGTTTTTGAAAATGAAATAAATCATAATGTGTTGTTCTGTTTAAAGGATGTAAGATTGATAAAATTAGAAACAAATGGTGAAAAGTATTTGACTGGAGATGTAATAGTGATACGTCCAAAAAATCTACCTGAGCAAGTAAAACTATTTCAGGCTGTACTAAAAGATAACGGAGTTAATATTCCAGGGAATGCTATATTTAGAATTTCTGAAACAAATCCAGAAATGCCGGTACCTGCCCCATTGCAATTTAATGTAACTTTTCAACAATTGTGTGAAGAATACTTTGATTTAAATTCTATACCACGTCGATATACATTTGATATTTTAGCACAATTAACAGACAGTGAAACAGAAAGAGAAAAATGTATCGAATTTACAACTGCTGAAGGTCAAGATGACCTATATAATTATTGTAACAGACCTAGGAGAAATATTGTAGAAGTTCTACATGACTTTCCACATGCAACTAAAAATATTGAGAAAGATACATTGTTTGAAATCTTACCACCTATAAAACCGCGTGAATTTTCGATAGCTAGTAGTTATAAGGCACACGAGAATGAAGTTCACATTCTTTTAGCTGTTGTCAAGTATAAAACGAAATTAGTTAAACAAAGATTAGGATTGTGTTCTAATTATTTGGCTAATTTGAAAGTTGGAGATAAAATTTCTGCAACATTGAAAAAAGGCAGTTTTCGATTTCCTAATGATAAGGTAAGTAATTATGTTGGTATACTATTTGATTTTGCCTGAAATTGGGATCTGTGGAACTCCATGTTGACATTTAACTCAACATAACCTCACATATTTAACCTTAAATTTTAATGGTGACAGTTACTGATATTTAACACATAACATAACCTCATGCATTGAATTATAATGACATAACCTAAAATTTCAATGTTGATAGTTACTGACATTTAACACATAATGTAACCTCACATGTAACTATTGTTTCTAGTATAAAATCAGCACTTTTAAGAAATTTTTGAAATTATTCATAATAAAATTTTTAGGATGCATATATTATAATGGTTGGTCCAGGAACAGGTATGGCTCCATTCAGAAATTACATATGTGAACGTGAAAAAGAAGGCACTGCGGATGCAAGTAAACTGATATTCTTTTTTGGATGTAGAGGACATAACATGGATTTTCATTGTAAAGAAGATTTTATACGTTTAGAGAATGAAAATAAATTAAATTTGATTTGTGCGTTTTCAAGGGATCAAGATTATAAAATGTAAGAATCAAATTATCTTTTTAGAATTGCTCTTAATTTCAACAAATTTTAGTTACGTGCAACATAGGATAATGGAAAATGGTGATTTATTATGGCCAATGCTGGAAAGTAAGAATGCATATATATTTATAGCTGGTAATTCAAAAAATATGCCAAAACAAGTCCGAGAAGCGTTTATAGATATTTGTAAAATTAATGGTGGAATGACATTGGAAGATGCTACTCGTTTTATAGAAGATATGGAAAAGAATGGACACTATCAAACTGAAACATGGTCATGATGTTTAACTGATTATAGTCAATCTTACTCTAGTACAATTGAAAATTTGATAATGTTAGTTAAATGTTGTTTATAGTTGTTAATTTTCTAAAGCTTTAAACCATGATGGATATATGTGAGAGATAAATAAAGAAATGTTGTTTTTAAACATCGATTTTTTTTTTAACTTTGGAATATTGCTTGAAGCATTTTCTAAACCAGTGACGGGCCCAGTTGAATGTGAGTTGTAGGGTGTCAGGTTAATTTCACTCGTGTAAGTACACTGCAAGTGTAGCGACATGAAATATGCAAGATGTTTACAGTAAAAATAAGAATTTGTTCCAAAGCAAGAGCATTAATGTTAGAAAGTTATACATGTTACAATGGTCAATTTGAAGATATTGATATCAAATGATACAATGCACCGATAAATTTTAAATCTTGGTTACATTCTGCAGAAATTCCAAGTATTAAAGAAAATGTTAATTGTAATACAGAATACAAATGCCAGATATATACAGACGGAAGTAAAGACGAATTAAATATGGGATGCACTGTTGTTCCGTATACATTAATGAGGAAGTTATCTACAAAAATGAATTCAGGTTAAATAATAAAAGTACTAATAATCAGCTATTAGCAATATCCAAAGCTTTGGAATGGATTTTATGTAAGGAGGAATATGAATGTGGGTTGTACAGCTTTTTGCATAAATAATGTCGCAGTACATTCTCTAAAGAATGAATTGATCAAATACACAACATCTGATTTAGCATTAATTACATAAAATTTGTTCCCTAAGAGACCATAAGACGCAAATTCATAAGTTACTAAAAAGAAGAATAAAGTCGCAGTTAGTTTTTAAGTGGGTAAAGGTGCATTCGGGTTTAGAAGGAAATGGAAGAGCAGGTCAATTTGTATAATAATTTTTAATAATTCTTAGAAAAGGAACAAAATTGGTAAAAGTGATAAATTTAAAGCAGAATAAAATAAAATTATCAAGCTAGCAAACAAATACAAATTTTTATCAAAAAATTGCACTTGTATAAATAAGCGATAATAAGAAACTAGATGTTCAAAACCTCAGGTATAAATCAAATTTCCAAAAATAGCAAAAATTTACTCTGAAAGACAAAAAAAACTTTAAGAGACTAAAAAGACGTTAATAAAAAAATTATTCATCTTAAGAAGTCAACAAATTAGGATAACAATTAAATTACAGAAGTCATCTTACCAAATTCTGGATCCAATGTTCTTTTTCACAGCTGTGTAAAAGGTCGTAGAGAAACATTTAAGCTTAAAAAAGAAAGCATATAAAGATCGCTCTGAAGGTGCTCATAATAAAAATTAGCAAAAAAACATTGTTTGGAAAACCAACAGAAGATTTCTTTACGATTAAAAACAAAAAAATTTAAAAAACCCTTTGAGCCTTCAAGCTTAAATTTCAATAAAAACTTAACTTTTGTACCAACTGGCTTAAATTTTTATTTAAAACAATTGCACATTTTTCGGTGATTTCTGCATGTAATTTCTACTTTTAAACTGATCCCATTGTTTTAATTAATTCACAAACGTTGTCACTCTTCGGATATTCCCAGAAGTTCGACCGACTCCGCTGGTTTAGATTCGATGTCGAATCCTCTTGATCATCCAGACTAATATCTTCCAGAAGCCAGTACCAACAATTTTTCCATTACCTGGAACGAGCTACAAAAGAAGGTGAAGAAAAAAAATTCTGGCAGAAGCAATCCACTTACCCCCACTCTCTGAGGCTCGATACACAAAAAACTTATTATAAAATCAACAGTTTTAAGTCGCGGCAGCGAAGCAACGATCTCCCGCTCATCACGTCTCTGCAACTCAATCGCGGCAACCTCTCTCCTCCACCTAGCACGGTCCGACAGGCTCCAACAGCTCGACAAATCCGACTAAACCAAACGGCTTGATAGGACCGAATTGATAAATTTCTAAATAGGCCCGACCTAGCGCAAACCTGAGCTTCGATCCGAACCGCGTAAAGGTCCGACTAGGAAACCCAATCCGCGCAGGCCTCTACCTTTTCAACCAGAACTTTCTAATCAGTTACATATTTTATCAGTAATACAAATTTTCAAGATGTTGTAACGGTTGGAACTTAACGTTCCATGGAGTCAGGACCTGGTTAAATTGTTGATCTTTCGCAGAACAGGTTGTATTTCTCGGTCGGTAAGCGAGGGTCTCTACTTTTTAAACTTCTCGGTCCTTCGGGTCTATCAGGCTGTTTTGATCTCCTGGGGCCTCTAGGCCCTACGTACCTCTCAGACTTTTTGAACTTCTCGACTCCTCGGGCTTTTCTGTCGGGTCGTTTGGTACTTCCTTGTCGTTTGGGCCTCTTGGGCTCTTCGGGTCTTCTCTGCTTGTCGGACCTTTTGAACTTCTCGGCCCTTCGGGTATATCGGGTCTTTTTGATCTCCCGGGCCTGTCGGGGCTTTGGGATTTTTTGGCTTCTCAGGCTTCTCTGTCGAGTCGTTCTGACCTCTCGGACCGTTCAGATCTCTCGTACCGTTTGCGCTTCTTGGGCTGCTTGGTCCTCCCGGGTCTGTCGGGCCGATCAAGAAGATACCGAGTTCTTCTTCGGGCCGCGTCAAGTTTGTCTCCAGTCAGGCGTGAAAATTTCGGCCCGTGCAGGGCTCTGCGAGAAGGTACAAAATGAAAATTAAAGATAAGTTGTGAGTACTGTGGTGTTGCCAGGCATGGAGATTTTTCTTCTAAATTGGGGATTTTAAAACTTGGTGGGGAAGATTAGTGAGGATCTTAAAAAAGTGGGGATTTATTGGGGATAAATCAAACAGATTTCTAGAGCCGTTTGTTTTTATCGGACCTGTCTAGCTGTTGGAGCCTCTTGGCCCTATCGGGCCATACGAGTCTGTCGGGCCATTTGGACCTGCCGAACCGTTTTGGCCGTCGGTCTTTTTTAATCTCTCGGGCCGTTTTGATTTCTCGGGTCGTCAAGCTTTTTGGACTTTTCGGCTCCTTGGGCTTCTCTTCCAGGTCGTTCAGATATCTCGTGCCATTTGGGCCTCTTACGCTGTTCGGTCTTCTTGGACCTGTCGGGCTGATCAAGAAGTTACCGGAGTTTTTGCGCCTCGTCAAATTTGTCTCCAGTCGGGCCGGGCCTTGAAATCTCAGCCCGTGCAGGGCTCTACGAGGAGGTACAGAATGAAAATTGAAAAATAGTTGTGAGCACTGCAGTGTTTCCAGGTATAGAGATTTTTCTCCAAATTGGGAATTTTTGAACTTGGGGAAAATTATTAAGGATCTATTGAGGATAAATTAGAAATTTTAAGTAAATTTGCAACTTAGTCGTTTTTTGGAAGAATAATGTTTGTTCGAGTTTGTTTTATTATTGTTGAAGTATTTGAAAAGTTTTATTTTTGCCTTCACATTAATATTTGTTTTATTTGACTTCCTGTTTTCCCCACTGTAGTTAGTAGCCGGTGTATCCAGGTTTTAGGGAATTACAGTAGCACACTGTAAGATAGGTAAGTTTGCTTTACGATCACAGTTGGTCACATTGATTTTTGAAATTGCTTTATTTTGTCAATTTGGGAGGGAAACTTAAATATCTGTCAGAACCTTTACAATAGTGACAACTTTCTTGACTCAAAAACATCAGGGAAGCGTCACTTTAGCTGCCTAGGCAGCAAAATTCTTCCCTGACTAATTTTATTAAGAACAAGGTAACAAAGCTGAGGCAAGCTAATATTTCTGTCAAATTTTGCTTTTTTTATATTTTTCTATTTTAGATTTTTATTTTTTTAATTAACAGTTGTAGAAAAAATCTTTGTAGGTACTGCGCCAGGGAAGTGTTTTGGCTTGGATTTTCTTACCATAATATTCGTAAAATCATAATGTATTAAGGTTTCATTCCAATTTTTACATTTTAATGTTTTTCGAAATAAAAACATTTTATTAATTGAACAAAATGTTTATTATTATTATTATTTATTATGATAATTATTTAGAGTATGCAAGTGACTTATAATTTTGTCTTGCCAACTTAAATAGTTCATCTCTATTACGTAAATAAGTTTAACAAACTTGCATTGCAAGCAAATGCATCTTAACTTTCCTTGCTTTCATTTAGGTATTGAGTTTTTTTACTCCGACAAATCAGTTGCATTGACTTTACTGTTAGAGACCAAGAGTTTATTTTCTCCATTTGCATACGCAGCACATATTTGTATACTATAATAACAGCAAAATTGAACTTATGTGATGCGCTATTATTTTGAAAAAACATACGGATAGAATACTTTTATTATTATTAGTTGTTTTTAATTAAGGGTCTTCGTAGTCATCTTGCTTTTATTTATTCGTAAAATACTCGATTTGAGCTGTTGAGTTTTTTTAAATCTAACTTGTTTCTGCACGTTTTACAATTTTTACGTTTTTTTATTTTCCATTTCAAAATGGTGCCTTTTTTACAATTTTGATGTATTCCCTCTAGAGAAGATTAATAAACAAGAACATTGAAGAAACAAGATTGAAAAGTTTTATCTTAGAAGTGAGCCAAACTTAAATCTTTGAGAGACAGACTGATTTCTGCGCCCATATTATCTCATTAGCTTAACGTCTGAAGTCGAGCTTGATTCCAAGTAAACACAGACTACTGTGTGTACACCTTCTAATATACTCAATAAATGCTTATAGACCTAAACGGCAGGCAGTGACTTGCTGTGCTAAGTGGGCTTTTTCAGTGCAGGAAGCAAACACCGACGGCTACAGCTAAGGAATTTTGATAGGTGTACTGCAGTTTTGTTAAACTTTACTCCCGGCTTTTTGCTTTTAAAACTTCTAGATGCTAGAAGAAGAAATGAAAGCAGAGGAATTCCCAGTGGGATGTTTCTAATAAGTATTTCCAGGCTGAAAAAAAGCAGTGTAGTGTCAAAATAACTGACAATTAAGGCTTTTCAACACTAAAAAATTGCGAGAAGCTTCATAGAGTGATTAAATGAATTTAGATGTTTTGTCGAATGCTTCCTCCTATTGTTATATGGCTTCCTCTACATAGAGAAATCTCTTGTTTGGTTAATTGTTCTCTGAATTCTCTAAATAACAGATGGGGCTCTTTTTTATTTTTAACTTTTTTACGATTCTTTGCTATTGAAATTGGAGGAAACGAGTTGTTATCATTTGCCTATTTTTAACGGCAAGCATTGCATAAATTGTAATTGAATCAGTAAATAATTAATAAGTACCGATTAGATTATGTACAATTTCACATTTTCCAGAAGTTATGCCGGTGAAAGTTGTTTGTTTTGCACCAACGCGTTGAATAAAAATCCTGGAACAAAAAAAAAATTATTCCAATTTCCTTAGAGAAAGTGATTTTTTTAAGATTTTCCATATTTTTTCTTTTTGACACCGTTGTGAATTTTTAGTATTTTCATCTGTATATTTTTTTATAATATTTATAATGCACTTAAAGAAGTAGTACACGTATTCAATTAAGAATGTGGTATGCAGTGTGCTAAAACGATGTACTACTCTTCATCCATAAGTAGTACAATGAATGAAACTAGTTTGCAGGTATAAAAAACGAAAACCTTTTTAATAAAGAGAAAATAGAGAAAAGTGCATCGGTTAGATGCATTTACTTTCAGTGCAAGTCTGATACTGTTTACATTAATAACAAGAAGAAATCATCTGTGTTCATTAATTACATTTGAATAAATTGAATTTCCAAGTAAATATTAAAAATGAGTATTTCTAGTGAAGTAATAAAAGGTTTTTATGGTGAAAAATTGGATCAAGTCTACGGAGTAAAGAATTCATTTTACGCATACAATCCTGGGAAATGCGTAATGCCACCTCAGTTTGCCGAAATCGCGCAACAAATATCGAGCTTTAAAGTAAGAAAAGATGACGTTTGGATGATTAGTTTTCCTAGGGCAGGTAAAATTATCAATGATATTGTTTTAGTTAAATTCTACAAATTAAAATATTCATAGGTTCTACATGGTGTCAAGAAATGGTGTGGTTGATTGGAAATGATTTGGATTTTGCAAGTGCTAAGCAATACATACAACAAATTCGTGCTCCCGTGTTAGAGTAAGTTTTACTATAAATTAAGTTTACACACTACAGGGTGTTAAAATCAGCGTCAATTACATTTTTAGAGTACGATTAAAATTAAAAATGTACGGAAATGTTATTTCATTTTTAATTTCTATCTTGAATCGCTTGTCATTTCAATATTTATTTCTTTTAAATGTCTGAATAAAACAGAGAAAATTTAAAAAAAAGTTTGGGCAATAATAGCAAAATTTAGCAAAATTAATAAGTATAACATAAGTAGTAAATTATGTAGCAATAACTGTTTTACTGAAGATGAGTGGATTAATAAAAATGGGAAAGAATGAAATACTATGTGATCCCCAAATTATTTAACTTTTCGATATACTACTGGGCAGAATGAAAACTGCAATATTTTTTCAAACAAGGAAAGTCCGAAGGGCTGAGAAGTTCCAAGACCCGAGAGGTCTGACATGCCTGAGAGATCCAAACGGCCTGATAGGGCCGAAGGGCAAAGAAGTACAAAAGGCCCGAGGTCCGAATGGCAAGACAGAAAAACCCGAAGGGCCAAAAAATCCAAGAAGTCCGACAGGCCCAAGAAATCCAAACGGCCTAACAGATTCTAAGGTCTGAGAAGTCTAGAAGGTCCAACAGACTGAGGCCCGAAAGGGCCAAACCGTCCTGCAGGACCAAGAGAAGCCCGAAGGGCCAAGAAGTCAATGAAACCCGACAGGTCCGACAGACTCGTATGACCTGACAGACCCGAGAGGTCTGACATCTCCGAGAGATTCAAACCGCCCGATAGACCCGAAGGGCCAAGAAGTACAAAAGACTTGCGTGACAAGACGGCCAGATTGACCAGACGTAGACTGAAAAGCCCGATAAATTCTTGCAGAAAACCCCAAATGAAAAATCAAAAGGATTAAAATTAGGGAGCCGCGGCGGTGGCCACGATATAAGGTCATTACGACCTATCCAACGCTGCAGAAAATTTTCGTTTATGATTTCCTGACGTTATAGGCATAACGAGCTGGTGCGCGTCCAGGTCAGTCTGTTTCGCAGATTGAGTGAAGAATTGTTTATCAGGTGGTTAATGAATTGAAAATAATTTTCTCCATTCATGTGTTGTGGTAAAAAATGAGGTCCAACAGTGTTGCCTGTTAGTGCTCCCATCCAAATATTTAAAGAGAATCCGACCTGGTTTCTAGATGGTCTCGTACAATGTGGATTTTTGTGAGCCTACTGAGGCATATTGAGACAATTGAAAATGAGGCCTCTTCATCAGTCCACAGTATTTGCTTATTGGAAAACTTGGTTCAAGTCGATCTATCGCAGTAATGCAACTTCGATAATCATTAGGTGTTAACGATTGAATAGTACAAAAGTGGTACGGATATAAAGAATCTGCTTTTAGACAACACCGAACGGCTCGAAAGGCCCGATTTACCGGACGTAAGCCCGAAGAGCTCGATAAACTTTTAAACTGAGGTCCGGTCCGACCCGAACCCAAGCTTCGACCCGGGCCGCCTAAAGGCCCAACTACGTTAATCTGATCTTTCAGCACTGATGAAATCCTCAAAAAAGATGGGGACGATTATTCTCCTCCGCAAAAAGAACCACCCAAACACCTATCTTGGGACAATGCAAGGGAGTTTATACTTGTATCATAAATAAAGGACAAAGATCCATAAGATTCATATATTGTCTCCCACATTGCCCTTTATTTATGATGCATATAATCCCCACTATAAGTTGAAAACAAACTTTTAGGTATTTCCCATTTGGAAATATTTTTATTGTTTGATTTGTTTTTCGTTTTATTACTGTATGTACTAATCAAAGACACCACTTTTGTAGATTGTTTTAACATTGTTTTTCCAGATTGTCAGCTATTTTCGTAACAGAAGAGTACAGCGAATACATGAAAAATTATGGAAACTCAGTTGAACGTGCAAGGAATCATCCATCTCCTAGATTTATTAAAAGCCATCTTCCATTAACTCTCTTACCATCTGAATTAAATGAAGTAAAACCAAAAGTAGGTAACAAATTGAAATATTTAACTTTACTTTATTACTAATAAGCTATTTTCATGATAATAATCATTTTAGATAATCTACGTTGCAAGAAATCCAAAAGACGTATGCGTTTCTTACTACAACCATTCCCAACACTTCTACAACTTGCCATTATGCACTTTTGAAGAATTTGCTGATTTATTTCTAAACGACAAGCTACCCTTTTCACCATTATGGCCTCACTATTTAGAATTTTGGAAACGTAGACACGAAGATAATTTTCTGTTTTTGAAATACGAGGATATGAAAAAAGATCTTTTAACTGTTATTCTGAAAATAGCAGAATTCTTGGGAAAAACATTATCTGATGAACAAATTAATATTTTGATCGAATATCTAAGTTTCAATAACATGAAGAGTAATCAGTCTGTAAATATGGAACCGGTGTTGAATAGCAGAACTGGTAAATTCTCATCAGAGATGGTTTCTCAAGATTTCATTAGGAGTGGAAAGATCGGAGATGGAGAAAAGTTTATGACGTTGGAGTTATCAAAAAGGTTTGATGAATGGATCCAGGAGAATACTAAAGGAACTGGTTTAACATTCTAATTTTATATAAAGTTTATATTTGTAAATTTCTTATATTTTTCTATTATTGTGCTTTGGTATAAAGTTTATTGCAGTACACATGTGTGCATATGTTTGTCTGTAGTGTATAAGAACAAGAATTTAAAAAAAACCTTTTGAATCCCGCTTTTGAGCTGACCTTCCACGTTTTACCTAAGATGCGTCTAAAAAGCCACAGCGATGCTATAATCTATTCAAAATATCTATTTACAATCAAGGTGCAATATTTAAATTAGCCTAACATCAAAAATGATATCTACATTCTTGAAGGAATCAAAAGTCTTAAAGTACAAATTGAATCTTTATTTAAAGGAGTTGATACTTTACACTAAAAGTTTAAACTGGTCTTACATGTAAGGTTAGACTTTTAAAATGATTTTATGTACAGCGTTGGACAGATTAAATTAAACAGCGCCTGATAGGTAGGTAACCGGGTTTATTTGACGTGTTTGTCGGGTTGCCTAGATTTATCAGGACCGAAATAAGTTATATTCTTAATATGGTATTTTTTTTTAATTAAATGAGGCATTTTAATAAAGCGACGGTATTACGTGATAAATAATAAACAGATAATTCAAACTTAACTAAATGATGGCGAAATTTATGAGTGTAGAAGAATAGGTTGTGGAATTAGAAATAAATTGTGCCAGTTTTATGTTTTAGTTAAAAACATATTATAATAAAGTGAAGTATCAAAAATACGCATAGAATTTTTTTAATGTATATATATACACACACACAATCATTTTATAAAAGAAAGGTCACGCCTTCATACGAAAAGTATGGTTGTATTAGCATTTAGCACAAGCTTCAATAGACTGGCAAGGAGAGTGTTCTCTCCTAAAACCAAAAACCCCGGATCGAATCCCTATTCTTCCCGTATTTTATGATATAATTTTTTTTAAGTTTTGGATTATTTTTTAATTTATTATTATTATTATTTTTGTTTACATGTGTGGAATTAGCATTACTTAATAGTGCTATTAAGATTTTATATATTCTTTTAAGAGAAAAATTACTTTTTTATATCGACAATTGGGATGCGACAGCGATCTAAAACAATGGTCTCCTACACCGAAATGCTTTCATTTGTCTGCAATTACGGGGACAAAATATATGAGAAGTGCTCTTTTAGATTATTTTGTTTAATGCTCATAAAATGATTCGTATTATCCTAGTGCAAAATCAGCTGAAAATAGATGCTTACCTGCTGCAACTTTATGACTCATCCTCTATATCTACCTGGTGTTTCTTGTGTTTAGATTTGTCAAAGCCACTTCGGAAACCATGTCATAATCAATACTTTGTTCACTTTCAGCAACGGGTTACTTGTAATTGTAACATAATAAAGGGTTTTCCAATAAGAGGTGTTATTTTGAATAGCCCGCTATTTCGGTAGATGTCACTTTTGAAGCTATCATTTTTTGACATTTGACAAGTAGAAACTACGCCATTAATAAATATGGAACGATACACGCTTCAACAACGCATTGAAATTATTAAAATTCACTATAAAAATGGTGAAAATTTGGCAGAGACGGTTCGTAAAACTCGAACATTTTTGGGTCACCGTGAAGCACCTTGTCGGACCGCAATACAGAAATTGGTGAAAAAATTCGAGCTCTTGGGACAAGTTAGTGATGTGAAGAATAAAACCCGTGCACGTCGCTCAAGAACAGCCGAGAATATTGCTGTTGTAGCCGAAAGTGTTAAAGAAAACCCAGGTTTGTCCATTCCTCGTCGTTCTTTGGAATTAGCCATTCCACAAACGTCATTACACCGTATTTTGCATAAAGATTTGGGTCTTAAGGCTTATAAAGTCCAGTTAACACAAGAACTCAAGCCGGCCGATCATCAACAACGTCGTGTCTTTGCCGATTGGGTCGTTGAAATGCATGAAAATGATCCAGAATTCCATCGAAAAATCATCTTGAGTGATGAGGCCCATTTCCACCTCGGTGGCTTCGTCAACAAGCAAAATTGTCGGATCTGGGGCTCAGAAAATCCAAGAGTTATTGTTGAAAAGTCTCTCTATCCTCAACGTGTGACTGTTTGGTGCGGTTTATGGTCCGGCGGAGTCATTGGACCTTACTTTTTCGAAAATGAGGCTGGAGCAACAGTTACGGTGACTGGATTGCGCTATCGAGAGATGATTAACGATTTTTTATGGCCGGAATTGGATGGTATTGATCTGGACAACGTTTACTTTCAACAAGACGGCGCTACGTGCCACACAAGCAACGAAACCATTGATCTTTTACGGAAAAAGTTTCCGGACCGTGTTATCTCTCGAAGAGGTGATCACAATTGGCCACCGAGATCTTGTGATTTAACACCTTGCGACTTCTTTCTTTGGGGCCACGTGAAAGAGAAGGTCTACGCCAACAGCCCAGCGTCGATTCAAGACCTCAAAGATGGAATTCGTGAGGCTATCGAGGACATAGGGCAGCCACTTTGCGATTTGGTTATGGAAAATTTCATGAAAAGGATATTGTCCTGTAAGCGTGGTCGTGGTGGTCATTTGCCTGATGTTATTTTCCACTATTAACGGCATACCTTCCTCTTTATAATGAAATAAACATCCGATCATTTATATTAAAAAATGGCACTTTTCTTTGAATATCAAAATAACACCTCTTATTGGAAAACCCTTTATAACAGCTTGATGGCAACAACTTTGGCACATTTCATCAATGTAACGACCCAGTTTTTGTATATCCGGTGACTAGTCTCCTTATTTGATAAACCAACTCTCCGCATACCTTGCATGACAACAATGCGACTCTTGTCGAATTCAGTTGATTGGGAAAAATTAGCATGTTTTCTAACTCTGAGCGCTGTAGAACATTTTTTGATGATAGCTCCATAACATACTAGGCAAAGAAATTAGTAGAAGAGAGAGAAAAGGTAGATAACCATGAACAGCTCAGACAAGAAACTACCGAAAAAAGAATCACTGTACTTTTATTAGATTATGAACGAATTTTGATCGTATCTTCTTAAACACTAATATAAATACTATATCCTGAAATTGACATCGATGAAGCCTGATTTCATCTAGACGGATTTATTAATTTTCAACACATGCAAATGTGAGCCTTGATAACCTGCATTTTTTAAGGCAACCCCCACTGCATTCACTTAGAGTTAATGTTTAAGGCGAAGAATTATCAGGTCAATATTTTTTGAGGGTAATTTAAGAAACATTAAATTATTTTCATGAGGCACCACGTTCTTGTGATCTAACCCGGTTAGATTTTTTCTTTTTCCATATTTAAAAAAAATCCAGTATTTGGAAGTCCAGTGCACACAATAAAAGATCTAGAAAACAATTTGATAAGAAAGTGTGAAGAGATAGACAATACAGTATTATAGAATGTGTTTCACAATATGAAACGGTGTATATTCGTGTAAATGGACAACACATTTAACACTTCTTTTAACTTTGTTAATTTGATAATCAACAACACCATGAAGTAAACATCATTTACAAAAGCTTTTATTTATAAATAACTGTTGTAAATTATTACAATATGTGAATACTAGCGCCATCTATGTTAAAAATTATGTATTCTAATCTGTCATACGTTGTCTGTTGTTTTTTCTTTTGATAAATAAAATTACTTTCGTTCGATATTTCATGGTGCAAACTGCGTTTTATTTTAATAACAAAATTCTTTCAAGCAATTTCAAAACAAGACAAAAAACATTTAACATAACCTCTAGAATCATCCGCATTGTCAGTATTCTCAATAGACCAATGTTCATCTAGTCCAATTCTAACTTTTGCTAACTCAAAGTACCAACTAAGTTTACTTATTTGATACCTGCTGCTTTCTACATATACGTTATACTAAAATTAGTTTTAAAAACCAAGTTTTAAGTATTTTGTTCCACTTTTGATTCTTCTTTTGGATGTCCGCTTGGTTCTTCTTTTGATTGTTCATTCATCTGTTTATCTTTTAAGACTTGTTCTGCTTCTTGTTTTTGTTCTTCTTTTGATTCTTCTTTTGGCTCTTCTTTTGATTTTTCTTTCGGACTGTCTTTCGCTTCGTTCTTCTTTTCTTCTTCTGCTTCATTGATAATTATAAATCGTTCAAAACTTTTTCTCTTTGTCAATTCCACGTGTTTACGAAAATTAAAACCTTTCTTGTCTTTTATTGATAGATCTGCACCTTTATCTATTAAAAATGTTATAATCTCTTCGGGACAATTCAGAATTACTAAAATAAATATACACCTATTAAATCGGTACTTTTTAAAGAAATAATATATCGTACCCGCTCTTAACAACGGCGTCCATCCTTGATTATCCTTAGCATTAACATCAAATTCGTGATTTAGACAAAGTTCAACATTTTCGTAAATACCAGAATCAACAGCATGATGTAAACCGGTTAGACAATTACAGTCCCTCGTGGATAAATTAGCTCCTTTGTCTATTAACAAATTAGAAATCTGTATGTTATTATTAAATAAAGCAACCATCAGTGGCGTCCGTTTAGTTATTAACGTTGCTGTATTTACATTTGCTCCTAAGTTTAATAAAAACGTAACCATTTGCAGGTTTCCGCTTTCTATAGCTTGTATCAGCGGAGTTTTACCTTCCTTATTTTCTGTTTCTAATAGAATCGGCCTAACAAAAACAGCAAATATATATACATAGATGATTTCAGAGAAATATTTAAATAATTGATAATGTTGGGAACTTACCTACGGCTTATAATTTTACGAATAACTGGCGCTTTTCCAAACTTAACGGCCCTGGTGAAATGCAATACAAAATATGGTATAGCGTCCGTACCACTCTTAAAACTAATCCATTCCGAATCTTCATTTTCATTATAAGATTTAAGTCTGAAATTATAACAGCTACAAGGAGCCATATTGCGTACTAGAAATTGCTTTTTTGGTCCCCTACGGAGAGACAAAAATTAAACTGTAAGAAATTTGCAAGTGAAGATTGTTACATACCAATAAATATTTTTCCATTCTCTTAAGAAGTTTTCCATTTGCAAAATATATTTTATATTATTATTATTATTAGCATCTTCATTCTTTTCATCTGGAAAAACATTATCCCAAGATATAAGTGCAGTGCTTAAGGTTCTGACTAGAGTTCTTGGTTTCTGTAAAATTACGTTTGTGTCCATGCCGGTGTTAGATAATATTAAGATTAGAATTAATAAAGCGCGCCATATAGATAGATGTATTGATCAAACAGTTTTGAGGTATTATTTAATAAGGGAAGGGGAATAATGAAATTTATAAAGCACTTGAAGATATACTGGGTATCTACAAAACTAGGAACATCCGGATTTTCTTTATTACCTTTTATTCTCTTCAATATTTTACCACTTCAACTCTAAGATTTTTAATTACGCTTCCCACAACAATTAGGTAAATACAAAAAAATGTTCACAATTAAAAACTGCATAACTTTATTTATATTTATTAATAAATTATTAATTTTTAATAAAATGTAAGACACTGCAGTGTAAATGCCGCAATTCCGCAGCTTTAACGAACCAACGCATTGGCTGAGTGGTCAGAGAAGCTGCGTGGCATTCGAGAAGGCGAGGGTTCAAATCCCGCCCAACACCTTATAGATTATTTTTATTCTGTTTTTCAAACTTTTATTCCACCTCTCTTTTTTTGTAATAATTAACTACATAACATACACGAAATGCTTTTCGCCAAACCTGTATACAGCTTTTCAAAACCCGCAATGAGAAAATCGTGATTATTATGCAGGGATACATATGATTCATTTCTACATTGTAATGAAATTCGAGATAAGTATACACGTGATTACATAGGACCACGAGTAATTGTATAATATAATCAGATAAGATTACAGATGACATCAAGATTTGTGTTGGACGTAAAAATGTTTGGGTCGGGCGTAAAATTTCCGATGCTGAGTGTCATATTAACACGTAAATGATTTATTCTTTACTTATAAGATTAACACATCTCTTTTCAAAGGTAAAATAAACTGTGAACTTGACGCCTCCTCGTCAAATTTATTCGCGGCAGCAAAGTTGTTAAGGGTACCAAAACAATTTTTCTTTTCTTTAAAATAGCAATTAGCCGTGATAAAGACAAATAATGGTAACTAAACATTTATGTTAATAAAAGTGTAAAAGCAAGATTTATTCAAGTCCTGCAAACCAACTCAAACTTCCGAAATATTAAAATTTTTGTGATTACGTAAGCTTGGTGTATTAAAAGCGCTACACTTCCCTTCCAACCCGGAAGGGCCCAGCGTCAACACCAACCCCAACTTAGCATTTCATCGGCAATAGGGAATTTGCAAAAATTTTAAATTAAACAATATTAGTCGTTTTTGTATTTCACGCGTAAATTATGGATGGCGATAGGGATGTTTTCGAGCACGTCCTCCAAACCTGGGTTAGGCAGGTGGTGGGGGGGGGGGGACTTGAATTTATACTTCGTGTGACGGAGTTGGAACCCGGCCGGCGTGGAGAGGATATCAAGTTGGACTTCACGATTATGATCGATGGCTCGATGAACATATCGACCTTAGAGGGTGTATGTGAATGTGCAGCCTAAATATAGAAACGAAGAGGAGAGCTGGAGACGAGAGCCCCAGAGGTCCAGTTAAACGGACCTTACTTGGAATTTGTTGCTGTGAACTTTAGATGGGTGGCGAAATAAGATGGTCTGTAACTTGTTTGGATTGGGTTTGACAGCTCGAGCCAGGTGACGGGACGCGATCGTGGTATTCGGTCCACTGGCCTAGAGGGCTGTATCGTCCACGTACTCGGTGATGCGGACGGTTGAGGAGTGTAATAGAGCGGGTTTGGGTCGTGAGATGTCATGGCAATAAAGGATGAAGAGTATTGGAGAAAGGATCGATCCTTGAGGCACTCCGGTCCTGGAACTAAATGAATTGGAGAGGACGCGTTTGATACGCGCTCTGTGCTGTCGATGAGGTAAGTAACTATTGATAATTCTTAGTTCTAACCGTCGTCAACGTGATTGCCGCCGGAGGCGGCGGCGGCTCCTTAGAGGACTTAACCTCTCTTAAGCCTGGTGGTGGTTGTTTGTTGGATGAGAAGGGAATCAACGGAATGGTGAATTTGGAAAAAAAAAAGAACGGTTAGTCGTCAATGTCATGTCATGTCAGGTACCAAGCAGTCCGCACGCCCGTCCACGGCGATGATGGTCTGGTGGCGACGGTGGATCAGGCCGGAAGCAGGGTTCTCCAGAATCCCCGCCGATGTAGATGACCCATGTTCAGGTGGAGTGCCCAAGGACAGCCAGCGAGCCGTCACACAGTGACTACGATTGTGGAACACGATGCGGCGGTTCTTTTCAGAACGGTGTTGGAATTGTGTAGTGAGGGGTGTGAGAGTGGGTATATGTTGGAGTGGTGATGTGTGGGTGTCTAGGTGTGCATAGTGTGCCGTGGACTAGTGCAGAAACTGTTCCGGCATTTGCCTTCACCACTAGGGAAACCACGGAAAACCCTAGTGAGAACAGTGTGGCGGTTGTGGAATGGGTGTGGTGTGCCGGGAATTATTTGGCGGGAAATTATTGGGCGGGAAATGATTTGGCGGGAAGTTATGGCGGGAAGTGTAGCGGAAAGGCGACGAATTTCCGGGCGCAGTGGAATTGGTAGTTCTAACCATACCAAGTCGTTCCTTAAATACCTTAAATAACGTTCCGTAATTTTTCTGCGCAAGCGCACTTTTACCAAAATAACATTAACGTTTAGCGGGAGACGTGCGACAACTCTCTTTTTTATAGCATGATCTGGTATAGCATGAAAATTCTATAAAGAATCAAAATGTGTGAATAAAAACATCAATGGCATTGCATTTATAATAAAAAAAAAATGCATTACGCCACACTTACAAACTAACATCCTGTATAGAAAAATGAAATTAATTTCTTTTAGCATTTCCTGCTAAATGTTATAGTTTCTCAAGTGTTTTACTAATAATTAAAATAATTACAATTATAATTAACGCTTCAAACGCAGGTTATTTTATAAACTAGAGAATCTCGTTATGTAAATTTTGCACTGTTTTGCAGAAAGTTTAGATTTATATTCACTTAAAACAGTAAACACACTTAACGGTAATCAAGGCCATTCCTTCTTTAATAATAATAATCTACTAACCTACCTTCCGTTAGAATATCTAGAATGAAATCTAGCATATTTTTACGCTTTATAAACATAACGGAACATGCTTTGTGACTTAGAGACTCTAAGGCCTTAATTAATTATTCCGTTTTTGAATGAAAACACTCCGAAGCCGAAACTAGATTTAAGATATTGAAAGATGCTATCATTCAACTTTCGAGTGGTCAACTGGAATTCGGCGAGCCGGTTTATTAATGTGTTTTTACCAATTACCTACTTTATTTAATTATATTTCAATAGGCATAAATCTGTTTTGGGAAAGCGGAATTTTATTGATACTAGAAATCCTGAGCGAGTGTTTAGAAATCGCAGAAATGACACATCTTCTGTTATACTACTTTAATTTTGTTTTAAAAGTGAATAATCAAACTTGCAATAGTTACCAAGGATTTTACAATAATGTCTTTGGCATGCCCCGTATGGTGTGGTATTTCCCTCTCACTGCTATTACCAAACACACGAGGTGAATATTAAAAAAAAGAGAGGTTTCATGTTAAAAAAATTTCTCTTCGCGTATACTCGATTTGTTAGGTGGAGGTAGATCTGTTTCTATACTAAAAAGGACATGTTAAACAAGCACGAGTTTAACCGGTCCGGTACTTTCATTACAACAAGTTTATAATGTCTTAGAAAGTTGACTTTTAAAGACATACCTTCTGATAGTGTTCTTTATAATAAAACGTTTTTATACACCGTTGTTTAATGACGATTAATTATTTATAAAATTATTTAATTTGTAGTGAAATATTTAAATAAGATTTAAATCTTAAAAGATGTGAAACATTAAAAAGAGCAATAATAAAATGAAGTGGATCTCCTTTTTAATTCTATTCCTCTTTAGATTTTTATTAGGTGAGTACACAATTATTATAATTATTATTGTTCTATTTGTATTATAAATACATAATATTTATAAAATTATTTCGGGTATGTACACATATACATATATAATATAAAACTTTAAAAGAACGAAATTTTATTCAATTCAAAGGTTTGCATTTTGATTTAGCATTGAATTCTCCAGGGAAACTTTTACTTTTTATCATTTTATTTAAAACTAATTTAAAACTCGTTTCATTTGTTTCGTTAAATTTTGTTGATTGTGACGAAATAGTGTTATGATTTCGTTTAGAAATGATAATTAGATTATTGTGTGTATGTGAAACTTCCTTTTCCTCATCTTCATTTACATCGGTATTATAATCGTTAGTGAAAGCAAACAAAAATTTTACGTTTTTCCCTCGACTTCTAAGCAAAATAATACGCAATTAGGTATAAAGAAATATATATAATATAAACATTCCACTAATAAATAATAGTCAACAAGCTATTAACCACTCCCTTAAAAGTCCAAATTCTATAAAACAACCTACACATTTGAAATAATATGCAAATAGTGTAATGTTTCAGAATGACATTATACATTGTATACCTATAGATAAAAGTTGTGATTCTGCGAAACTGATCGACTGATGGAATTTTTAGTTTTTTCACAGGACGATGACGGCCCGTACAAAGGTAAATATTTAGGCAAGTTGAATTCCTACCATCATCAAGTGTCTGGGGATGTTTACGCTGTTGACGAATACACTTTACTAATAACGAAATTTAATTACGACGGAAATGGAGCGGACACGTTCTTCTGGGCCGGATCGTCTAATCGACCTGGACCGCAAGGCTTTATAGTTCCTGATGAATATGGAAAGTATGTATGCCTACTAAATGACTATTTTTAATTTTAATCTTTATTCGAAGCGTAACAGCCACAAAAATATGAAATTAAAAAGAGACATTCTTATTTTATTTGATGGGGTTTTTGCTCCAATGTTTGTTGATTATAAAAAGAATGTAGGAGTGGATTCTTTTCTATTCCAAAATACCGCAAAAGTTTAATCTTCAAATAACCTGATTTACAAAATGTTGTAAATGTGAAATACAAAAGTGTAAAAAAAAGATGTGGTTTAGGTTATACAGGGTGTTAGAAAAATAGTGTCAAAAGGTGTAAGTGTCTGAAGTACTCGTGAAAATTGCTTACTGTGATTTCTAGATTTTATTTTACAAAATTAATTTTCAACATTAACCTGATGTTCTGAAATTCCAAAAATAACATGTACTACATATTCTTTGATTATTATTTTTTCTATAACCTTGCAAAATATCAAGATGGAATTAGTCTTAGTTAATCGGTAGTTACTTATCGAACTTCATGCGCTCAAAGACTGCACTGCAGCACCGTGAGATGCACAGAGAACACGATTACACCCTTCTATTTAATTTCTTCTATAAACTGATCCTTAATTGTTTGATAATGGGACAAAAGAATATAACTGTAACGTACCACACATCGGAGTTACATATTCTTCCTAAACCGCAATAAGAATAACTCACGTTTGCTTTACGCTGGTTATCAGAAATAAAATTTAAAATGTCCTTCTGAGCAGAGTCAAACAACTTTTTGGGTGTTGCGATTGGGCTCTGTCTTGGTTGAAAACTAGCTTTTTTAGTAGCACCTCCAATTCCATGGCAAGACACCTTTCCACGCGATGTCTGTCTGTCGCAAAAAAGGTGCCACCCAGCAACACTTTCGAAATTCCCTCTAGGAAACACAAATTGATCAAGTATTTTGTTTGTTTTTGTACTGAGCAGAGACCAAAAACAAATAAGATGTGTTCCATGAGCTCCAACAAAGTTAATTCTTTTGGGCTCATTTTTTTCAGGATGTTTATAAAACAGAAGTAACTTCCTTTAAATTAACACAAAATTACCCATTTTTGAACTTTGTATTCCCTTCTTGCTGACATCATCAGAATTCTAAAACTCTAATCTCGTCTACACCTTAGACGATTCCAGATGAGTTTTAGTATCACGAAACGGCAAAATCCTTCTCTGGTTCTCTGTAGCTGCATAATTTTCCAGCAATAATGATATAGATATGTGAGGTCGAGTGTCTCTGAAGAATCCAGTTTTCATCAGTTGCAGAATCTGATGTTATTAAATTTCTAAACACCACTAAGTCAAACTCTTCAGGAATAGATACTGTCAATATCGGTATGAAAAATTTGTGCTGCCCTAAGTTAATACCATGTATTACTACTGTTTAACAAACAATGTTTCTCCAGACAAATGGAAAGTAGCTAAAATAATTCTTTTGCCTAAATGTAGTTCTCCTAAAGAATTTAAATCATCGCTATGCTGATGAAGTGATGATACGTAAATTTCTATGTCGTTTAGGCCTGAAGATGAGGTAACTGCCTGTAACCGTATTAATGAAGATCTGGGTAATTTGGTTACGTTTGCTTTCAAGTCTATTCTTATGTTGTTTGGTAGAATAACTCATAGAAATGCTGTGTTATCAGATTTTCCAATTTCAATTAATGATACTATTGTTACTAATCCAGATTCTGTTCGTAGCATGAGAGTTATCTTGGACAACAATCTTAGATTTCGTGAACATTCAAATTCATGTATTAAAAAGGTATTCTGTAATCTTAAAATAGTTTATAATAGTCGTCCTATACTAAAGAGAAACATTAGTAGTACTGCCACGTTTTAACTACTGTGATGCCTCATATGGACCATGCCTTGACAGCGTAACTGCTAGAAAGATTCAAATGGTGCAAAATTCATGTTTGCGACTAATACATGGTATTAGGCCTACGTCCTGCCAATCGGTCCATTTGGGCCTCTCGTCGCTGTCAAGCTGTTGCAGCATGTCGGACATCTCGGACCTGTCAGGCTGTATGGATCGGTCGGGCTATACGGGTCTGTAGACCTTTCGGGCTGTTTGAACTTCTCCGGCCTGTCGGGTGTTTAGAACTATTTTTCGGGCTTGTCGGATCGTTCTGGCCGTCGGGTCTTTTGGACTACTAGGCCCTTTGAATTTTTAGGTTCTCTCGAGCCTGTCAGGTCATGCAGGCCTGTCGGACTTTTTGAACGCTTGGACCTGTCGGTCCTTTTGGACTTCTCGACCCTTTGGGTCTACCGGGTCTATCGAGCCGTTTCGACCTTTCGATTCTGTCAGACCATATGGGTCTCTCGGACCATCGGACTTTCTGAACTTTTCGGGCCTATCGGATCGTTCGGATCATCGGGTCGTTTGGACTACTTGGCCCTTCGGGTCTATCGAGCCGTTTGAATCTTTTGTCTTCTTGGGCCTGTCAGGCCATACGGGTGTGTCGGGCCGTCGAGTCTGTCGGGCTTTTTCAACTTCTCGGGCCTTTCTAGTTTTTTGAACTTTTCGGACCTGTCAAATCGTTCGAGTCGTCAGGTGTTTTTGACTACTTGGCCCTTAGGGTCTATTTGGCCGTTTGAATCTTTCAGTTCTCTCGGACCTGTCATGTCGTACGGGCTCTTTGGGCCATTTCGGCTTGCCGGGCCTTTTGTTTTTCTCGGCCCTTCGGGTCTCCCGGGTCTATCAAACTTTTAAGACCTCTTGATCTTGTCAGGCTATATGGGTCTATCAGGCCGTCGGGGCTGTCCAGTTTTTTGAACTTCTCGGACTCGTCGGATCGTTCGGGCTCTCACGTCTTTTGAACTACTTGGCCCTTCGGGTCTCTCGGATCTATCGGACCTGTCAGGCAATACGGGTTGGGCCTTTTGGGGATGTCGGGCTTTCTGGATTTTTCGGGTCTGTCAGAACGTTCGGACTGTCGGTCCTTTTGGATTTTTCGGCCTTTCCGGCTTCTCTGTCGGACCGTTCGAGCTGATCGAACCTCTCGGGCCGATCAAGAAGTAACTGGGTTTTTTCCGAACTGCATCAAGTTTGTCCCCAGTAAGGCCGGGATTGCAAATTTCAACCCGTGCAAGGCTCTACCAGGTAGTACCTCTCCGCATACTCATTCGGCAGTATTTAACTAATCCTAAGATACAGTTCCAGTTGGAATTCCGTTTTAGAATCTGGGTAGGGCGTAGAAAATGCATTTGGAGATATAGTGAAATTTTTTCAGATTTTTAGACACCTAATTTGCAATTGAAAAAAACAATCCCCCAAAACACAAAGTTTTGTTTAATTAATTGTATCGTGGTATTTATAGTGTTGACAATCATATTTTAAATTTTAAGATCCGTTGTGTAATAAAGGAAAACCAAACGCCAAGAGATGCGAAAATTCTCGAAAACTTATATGCAGAATAAAATAAAAAATAGTAACATATACACATCTCTTCTTTTGATTAGTACAACATATAAAAAAGAAATCTAGAATTTACGAAAACTTGATGTTTCGATTTCATGGAATGGCTCAGTTACATCCTGAGATGAATTTTCTTTTTTTGCTATCTGTGTTCAGACGTTCCAACTCCAGAGTTTGTTACAGAAATCGGGCTCGTAGGACCATACAGAATAGTATAGTTTTCAGATAGAGATTCTGCTTTATTTCTCATCTATCAGATTGTAATAGAAATCAATAAAATTACGACGTTGAACAGATTTACTTTTATTTGGATAATTCAAGGATTAATTAAAAAGGTCACTTTGAAAAGTTATCGAAGTATACCTACCCTTACATCCTGAATACTTAATCTGAAAGCAGTAGGTGTATATTTATTTATATACGATTGTAAGTCTTGCTGTTTCTTGTATTTAATTCGAAATGCGGTTTGAGAATCCGGCTCAAAGAACCATACCAGTGTGTACTTTTACTCTCAAAATAAAATTCCAATGCAAGATTTTGTAATTTTTCCACGTACACACTAATCCTTTAATTTCAGAGCTTTTGTTTTACGTTCTGAGCTACAGGTATTAGTCATGCATAAATCCGCTTTGTTTTTCTGTTTTATCTAGAATAATCACTTGATTCAAAAATACAGCTTGATAAGCATTGCTAATCTTGGACCAAAAGTACTACTTTTAATCGATTTGTTTTTCTTCACTGTCCAATCCAAATACAGAATTTAGTTTAAATGACCTTTTGAATGTAACTTTACATCGCAAGTCATTTGACTTCAAAACAGGGATCTTATTTTATTTTTCGAAAGCTTTTTTCTATTCGATTTAAAGTTTGCTTGAGTTTTTAAATTCGGCTCGAAGGACCACATTGATAAGGTCTTTAGGTCAAAAACATTTGATTTTTGGGCAAGACTTTGTCTACATCTTTTTATTTGTAGGATAGATTATAGTCTTCAAAACGTTAACAATTTCTATCATAAACTGTATTTGATTTGTTTTTTGTTTTATTACTGTCTGCTTTGTTTTTCATAGTCAAAGCTACTGACAATAATTTTTGATCATACTTACTTTCAAATAAAAATCCATGTAAGCCTAACTATACCTACATTTTTATCTTTCTTGCAGGACTAACATTCTAGAACGATATTTCAACAAAGACTTCACCTTAACACTACCAGATAACAAAAAGATAACAGACATTAAATGGTTTGCTATTTACGATTTATGGAGCCAAAATACCTTTGGAGACATTTACATTCCCGAAGAGTTCGAACCACCAACAATCCAGAAAATCTCACAGTTAGCTGGAAAAATTAACAAATTAAGTTCTGGAGGTATTGAGATAGTTGATGCTAAAACAATCAGAATACCAAAATTCGTATTTGACGGAATTGCAAAAGAAGCATATTTTTGGGTTGGTGTTGGTCCACAGCCTGGAACTAAAGGAACAAAATTACCAGATGAATATGGATAGTAAGATACACAATTTTATTCTTACAAACATCTTTTTTTAACAATTTTTGCAGTTTAGATCCATTGCGTGCTTATAATGGGCATACCATAACGTTAGAACTTCCAGGAGATTTGACCATTTTTAATATTGACTGGTTTAGTATATACGATTTAGGAAGTAAAAGAAATTTAGGTTCAATTATAATTCCAGATGGTTTAAATGTACCCCCTTCTCTAGTCAAAGTTTTAGTAAGTGTTTATTAATCAATTATTTTGGCCATTTTCAAAATAATCACTTTTAGCCCCACAAAAATGATTTACCAAACTGCTTGCAACTCCACAAAAAGATGCAAGTATCCTGGGAAATATTCGGACCTCAAATTACCATACAGCTAGCTGGGCAAGTTGATGAAGATGAATATATGGCTTTTGGACTATCAGGGTCGCAAGAAAAAAGTCAGATGTTAGGATCGGATGTTGCAGTGGCCTACATTTCTGAATACCGTGGTTTCGCAACTGATTACAATATTACTGCCTTGACACCTGTAAGTGGTATACATTACCAATATGTCTGTAATGGAATGCTTTGTAATGATTTGTTTATTTTAGTGTGTAAAAGTTTTGGGGCAATACAAAGGTGTTTGTAAAGATGAAATTGTTGGTGGGCAAGATAATAACCAAATGCATACAGCTGTCAGGGAACACGGTATTAATATTATCACCTATCGTCGAACTCTTATATCTGGTAAGTTAAAAGTCTTGTTGTGTCACTTATGGTTTCTAAATAAGCGAACTGAGGATTTTACTCGGTATAGTATCTAGATAGTAGGTTGAGTTTGTCAGTGTTGAAGGCAGTTTCTTAACCTCATGTTTAGTTCAATCTTCATCCAAAAAAGACAAAGATAAAAAGCCACTGCTTGTGACCAGGAGCAGCCAGCAAGTGATAGTAATTGGACGATCGGCAGCAAATGTCGATTTTCACATTTAAAAGCGCTCTTTTCGCTAACAGCAGCGAGAAAATCGTTCTGTGCTAAAACCTAACATGCGCTGACAAGATTTCCGCCGAATAAGCGGCTTAATGTCCCTGAATGCGTCTAATTTTGAAAGCAGCAATGAGCAAAATACCAACCAAAAAATGGATTTAGTCTTGGTGGCCAGATTTGTAAAAGTAACCCAGTTGTACTGAATCTCCTTCTTACCAGGATCGTCAGGGCCGGCACAAGAGAGTGCAAATAAGGCAACTTGCCATAGGCGACACGATGATTAGGCGTTGACACAGTGAAACTGACCTTGCTCACTACACAAAGGTGCCTTAAGAAATTCTGCCATAGCCTAGATCCTGATATGAATATCTGTCTACGTCTCGAAAGATATGACGTAGTTCGTACTTTCGAGCTAAAATTCTTTTGCCTATCTAGTGTCTGCGAGTGTTTAGCGTATTATCCCTGCGTGTTTTACAAGATATTCAGCGTTCCTTCCAGAATATTCAAACATTTAATAACATTGTGAAATCCAATATCTGTCTATTTCCCTAATTTCGATTTGCGACTTTATAATTCTTTAAATTCTAAACGTACTATTGATATAATCAGGATAGCGTGTAGCGCCATGGATTATTTAAAGCTTCTTCTGCATTTCGAATGGTACGACGTAATTCACAATTTCAAACTGATAACCTGTTGGTTATTTAGTGTCTGTGCGTGTTTAGAACAAATTCCCAGCGTTTTCTTTCAAGATTTCCGCATTTATTAACATTGTGTAAACCCACAGTCTTCACTAATTTCCATAAGAAGTGCCCTCAAAAAATTTACATCATTGTTGATATTCCAAGTCACAGAGAACGACTTAAAAGTGAAAAACCATCCCTGCCCCATTTAGCATGCCCAACCAACCAACCAATCTTTATACATTAATCCAACACATTTGCTAATTTCTAATGTTTCAGCTGATAATGGTGACCAAGAATTCCCAACTGAAGGTTCAACATACATAATATGGGCCTTAGGTCGTTTAGATAAGAATAAAGAACCAACATTCCACGACATGTATCCAAAAGCAGACATAAAAATTGAACTTAACAGTAAAGAACCGATTTCAACCTGTTATGCTTTTACTACCATTAATACTGAGTTACAAGAGCCATGGGAAAAAGGACAGATATTTGATAGAAGTATAAGAACATTTTATGCTACATTAGGGCCTTCAGGTGGAAAGCGTGCATATCAAGGAATAACAGGTAATGAGATCGAACTCCATTTATACAGCCATTTAATAAATACCACTTGCAATAGGTCAAACGGCAACATCGCTAGCATGGTACATAAATGGATTGTTAATTCCTGAACTGTGGATGCGTAGAGGATTAACATATGCATTTAAAGTGCGTGGTGGAAATAATCCACACAGTGCCGAATATTATCATCCGCTTATTATAACTGATGAACCTCATGGAGGTTTTGATAGACTGTCTGATGAGGCTCAAGCAAGAGTACGTGTACTTGCAGGTGTAGAATATTCTAGAAGAGGAAGACCCAGACCTACAGCAGGTAATATCATTTTAAAATTAATTTAAAATGAAAATTAAATTCTTTTTTTGTTTTATAGCGGGACCCTTATGTTTGGCAAAACATAAACAAGATCAAGACAGAAGATTAGATGATGATTTTCCTACATTTAAAAAATTTAATCGATCATTAGAGCACACGTGTGAAGAAGGTGAACCGGCAACTTTAGAGATTACACCAAACACAACTTGGCCTGACATAGTTTATTATAATTCGTTCACTCAAGCCAATATGGGTTGGAAAATACATATCGTAGATAGTTATTATAGATCAGTTAGTAACCAAAATGTTCGACCAAATGTTTGGTTTGTGATTCCTATTATTATTTATATGTTTGTTAAACAATTATTGTAATTGTTTATTTAAACCAAAAAATAAACAAAAATGCCATAGTATAATAATATTTTTTTATAACATTCAGGACTTAATTATTAATTATAATTAATACACCTGAAGATCATATACAATTATATTTAATATAAAAAAAAAATATTAATATAAAGAAAAGACTTTATAATATATACAATATAAAAGAAAAACAACATGTATCCTTTAAAAATAAAATTAATATTCATTCTTTAAAAAATTAATTAAATCATTTAACACTCAATTTAAAAGATTTTTCCTGTGCGTTAATGACATTATTCAGTCTAATTAGTGTTATTGCACAAAACACAATCTCATTAATTAATAGTTGCATAGTCCATTTTTACATTTACATTGTGGATCTATGAAAAATGGGATTACAGTAATTTAAAAACAATCACAAAGAACTGAGAATAGTTATATAATTTCACAAGTTGATAAGTTTCGAACAAATTTGTTATTATAACCTCTATTAATTTACTAATGACACTCTTTCATTACCTAATATTCTAATCTTGTCAAAATAAAAACAAGGAAAACAAAAAAACTTTTGGCCTAGTATTATTAAAACGAATATAAAACAAGAAAAACCATAATTTTAGCAAATACCAATAACAGTGTTATTATTTAAATTAATAAAGTACATATTTCAATTTATTATCTAACATGTTTCTCTTTTCTAATGGAGAATATGCACATTTTTATTGTGTTTATTTTTTTAAAGCTTTAAAAAAATCAATAAAACGTAATTTTAATTATGATCTGCAACAAAAACAATTTATTGAAATCAAATCAAATAATTTCGCATGCGGGAACACGGAAAAATTCGTAACGGCCGTCGTGTGACGTCACTTAATGTGACCAGGATTAACTAGATAAAAAGAAATAGTCAAATGGAAATATGTAATATAAACTTAAAATCTAAATTCATATATTATGTAAAAATAATAATAATTAATAATTATCCACAAAATTTTAAAAACAATTACAATTTGTTTTAATTTTATTCATTGCTGTTAAGGAAATTTCATTATTTAATGCTTTCAAATGGTTTATTCGCAATGTTGGAGACGCTTTTGACACTACATGTTTGGACATTTTCGAAACTGGTTAACAATTTAAAACTTCGAAAATATCTTGAAAAAACTGAAATGTTCCAATTTGTTACTAACGCAAAACGACGCATTTATAGATCTTATATAAAATTGATGAAACACAAATGGAAAATAACCAAATAAAAATGTGACTCACTCACATAACCTTATACAGTAATGACAATTGTAGAAGACGGAGACATAAAAAACAAAATAAGGGAGTGGGGGATTGTACCAAATGACGTCACACCAATCACAATAGCGTTTGCGATTACGTGGTTTTTTTTTAATATTTCCGTATTTTTATTTCTAATTTTTATCATAGTTATATTTTGGATGTTTTTAAGTTTAAACTCATCTCAAATAATATAAAAACGATTAACATTCTTTAAAATTTTTGCATATTCCCTATTTTAAAGTTTTTAAGGGCCTTCTAGAATTTTAAAAATCAAAATGAAATCTCTACAGTCATTAATTAAGTAGCAAACATGCAAAAACCAATAAATCTACTTGATCGGTTTCTGCATCTTTGCTCTTCCAATTTTCTTTATACATTATTATATTAAGATCTTATGGTTTGGCCTGTAACATTCCTATATAAGAATAGGCACCTTTTATGGTTATATTGCAGATATATAGGAAACACCAATCATTTCAAAAAAAAACATAACTTAAAAATAATATGAGTTAAATGTAAATGTTAAATTCAAAAATTAATGTTAAACTGCATACCTACTGCAAGCCATAAATATTCAACTTATTTGTGCTTCTAAAAAAAAAAAACCAAAAAAAGATATTCCAAGAATTCAAAGTCCTGAACGAATTAAGTCTTATTCTTTTTGCCGTTATATACGTAAAACTCAAAATATAAATAAGGATAAATGATTATCACGAAATCGAATCAGCGTAAATACTGAAGTAAAAATAAAAAAAGAATAGAAATTTCTCTCCATTTAAGGCTCATGCAATTGGATAAAATACTCCAATGTTTTTGGAACCTGATTAATGTATGGTATTTTGTATTTACTTATAACTGTAGCACATAAGCATTTTAAGCTGATATAATTCAAAATGTAAATGTCATTATTGAGGGCATGTTCTGAAATTTGTTTTGCTGGACAATCACCAGTTAAATTTGGTTGATCTATGTGGGCACCATAGTCTAATAACAATTTCACAAGCTGCAACAGAAAAGAATAAATTAGAAGCAACCATCATCAATAAAAGTGCATTTTTTTACCCATGAGTTATAATTGTAATCAACTGCAGCTACATGTAATGGAGTTGAATGCGATCCATTTCTTGCATTAATGTGTGCCCCGCAGTCTAATAGAAACTGAATAACTTCTAATTTCGGAAATATGTACTAAACAAAATAGTGAAACTGATAAACATTTAAGAAC
The DNA here is from genome assembly GCA_011009095.1 of Ignelater luminosus. NCBI lineage: Eukaryota > Metazoa > Arthropoda > Insecta > Coleoptera > Elateridae > Ignelater > Ignelater luminosus. Next base: position 162,569 of record VTPC01090557.1, on the reverse strand, counting down.
AATCATACAGTCACTTTTACACTTACAATAGGTTCTTCATCTAGAAAATATGTAGAACGAAGAGTATTCGTTTTTGAAACACATAGATGTAATAAAGTATCCTCTAGAATAATAGTTCTAGGATTTACACGATTTAAATTTGTAATTAAACACTTTACGAGAGCTTTTTGTTCAGTAGTTTTCGCAGTTTGTAAAAGTAAATATACAAGATGTGTTACGCACTTTAATATTCTATCGAAACTGTCCACTTGTCGTTTGTGTACTGGTTTAATCAAAAGGAGCTCTCTCACTTCTAAAACAAAAATTGAAAGAATTACAATTTGGTAAATTAATGATGCAATAATAATGAATTATTACCAGCAATATCATCTGTTAACAGTCTAAAGATCGCCAAGACATCTTCAAATCTCTGTTTGTCACTGGTTTCAACTAGCTCGTTTGTTCGATGTTTTTCATTAAAATCTATCATCAGTCTTACTAAAGCTTGTGCTGTAAAACATGTATCTGTATATAAAATAGTATCCTTTTCTACACGTATCTCGAGTGCTCTCCGCCAAAGATCTATACAACGCTGGTAACGCATCACATCTACATACGATGCTCCTCTAAACATTAGCCTAGAAGGAAGTTTGAATTACTGACATGCATTGTGTTATTATATCATACTTCAGTTACCTAAAAACTGTATCTTTATGAGTAGGTCCTAATATTCTTTCTGTGATCAATAAACTTTGTATTCTAATTGCGTCTAAATCTGTCATGACATTATCTAATTCTTCTTTTGTTGCAAATTCAGTTTGATATCTAAATGCTGCTCTAGCTTCCATTATTGGTTCTTTTGGAAGTAAACCTACGGCATGTACATAATGGCTTTGTAAATGTGTATAATTGACTGCTTTTTAGAAATTTTCATATTTAAAATAATAATAAAATAACAAGAAATTGGGATATAACTAACAAACTCTCCGTCTTTTTCTTATTAATTACAAAAACAATATTTTTATCCTTTATTAATTGAAGCAAATTGTATTAATAATGAAAGTAACCTAAAAATTAATAAAAGATGAAAAATATGGTTTGTAATTAATAGTGTTCCTTGATATTGTTTTACTAAATGTCATCTTTTTAATGGGTAGTGTGGACACACTTGTCAAAGAAGAGAGACAAAAATATACGTTAGCTCTCTACTCGCACAGCGAGTGCAAAGGATAGAATAAAAATTTACTATTAAAATTTTTCTTCTTTCCTTTCCACCCAGTCAGTTTGACAAGTGTGTCCACACTCTCCCATTAGAAAGAGAAAGAGAGAGACAGAGAGAGAAACAGATATCTTGTTAACCTAACCTAAATCTAACTCAATTCTCAAAATTGACAGTTGGCGTTTAGTTTTTTCTCTTACATAACCTAACACTATTTCAAGAATGGCATCTTTATAGTTGTGAAAATCAACAAGAAAAACTATAATTTTAGCAAATACCAATAACAGTGTTATTATTTAAATTAATAAAGTAAGTATTTCAATTATCTAACATGTTTCTCTTTTCTAATAATTCTTTGTTAGTTTTAAGATTGAATTCAAGAATTCAAATAGACTTGCAATGTAAAGTGTCTTTCCTCCCTTCTTGTGAAATAAATCAGTTTTGGTTATGTAGTCGTAGAATATTCTCCATTCAAATATGTAAACTAAATCTGCAAAACACCAAAATATAAAAATTAATGTTTAGGTATTTTTCTATACCTGGTATATTCTCTCGAAGACTAATTGCCACTTGCCAATGATGAAGAGCAGCATACAAATCGTTATGTTCATCTAAACATGTTGAGCCCAGAAGTTCGTGTGCATTTGCTAATCTATCAGCCGAATACACGATAGCATCCGTGAGATAGTTAAATATCCTTGCAGCACCCTTCAAACAGGCTGTCTGCAATGCATCATCACCGTATCTTGATTTTGCATCCGAGTCTGCACCATGTTCTATTAATAATTTTGTAGTTTCTAATCTATAAACATGAAAATCTTAACCCAACACAAATTTTTTATGTCTTTCAACTTATATACCTATGTTCTTGAATGGCATAATGTAATGCTGTTTTGTTTTGAATGTCACGTGCATTAACATCTGCACCATGCCTTAATAAAAACCTACACAATACAACACTTTGCACCGAGTTTATTAAACATGTTCCACCGTTATAATTAGCACGATTAATATCAGCACCATGTTCTACTAAATACTGTACAATTTCTAAGTGTGTCATGAAACATGCAGATCGCACAGGTGTTGAACCTGTATCGGACACTGCATTAATATCTGCTCCATGTTGAAGCAAGCATTGAATCACAGAGAGCTTGCCCGAGACTGCAGCACACCATAAAGGTGTCACATAGTGTACAGACCTACAATCAATCACAAATTTAGTAAACATATGACTTTTTACAATAATGAGTTTAACCTTTCATCAGGAACTTCATATAAACCTCTTTGTTCGATATCCGCGTAACACACTGTAATTAAATACTCTACGATTTCAGTTTGACCCCTTTTGCAGGCATAAAATAATGGAGCGCATCCAGCTTTAGAACGGTTGGTAATTTCACGTCTTGTTTCTGGAGGAAATTTTTCTAAACGTACCCGAAGATTATACGACAATTTAGCACCGGGGGGCACACGTTTGCACTCTTCCATCAAATCATGGAAACAATCGTCCTTTTGATTAACTGAATCCACTTTATTTGGGCTTTTCCACATTATTTCTTTATATTTTAATAAATTAATACAATTAATACCAAAAACAAACTAAAATATATGACAGTTTCATTGAATAACATTTTTTAATATATGCGAGGCAGTGTTGCCAATGCGAATTCTTCCAATTTCCATCATTCTCATTAATCAGAAAATTCTAGTTCTAATAAGCTTTTTATGCTTATTTTAAGATATTATTAATATTAATTATACGTATAAACTACATTCACAGCTATTCTCTTAATGGAAAAGAATATCAATTTATAAAAATAACACAAAATATACTTTCAAGTGTTTTCAATCCACAACGTTGCCATGGTAACAGGTTTCCAACTATATACTATGTTTCCAATATGTTTTTTTTTAATGAGGAATATTCAACAATTTAACTAAAGAATTTTAATCGTTTTTGTAATATTTGACATACGCGGATTACTAAGATTGGAGTTAAAAACATATTCAGAATATAATTATGATAGAAATTAGAAATGAAAACACGAAAATATTTAAAAGCATTCATGTAACCACGAACGCTGTTGTGATTGGTATGACGTCATTTGACATTTTATTTTTTGTGCTTTTGTCATTTACAAACTATACGTATAAGGTTATGTCAATATGTCGAATTTTTGTTTGGTTGTTTTGGTTGTTTTCCGTTTGTTTTTCACAAATTTTATATACAGTATGGAATATTCTATATATCTCAGTAAATATGCATTTTATAGAAAAATGTTTTTTATAAAAGTTGTTTAGTGTTTAGTTTTACATTACAGAGCAATACTAAATAACTATTTTTCAAAAAAACAAAAGCGCAACAAATAACCCTTCAATTTTTTTAATGGGAAGGTGTCCCTTTGTTGCACTCATTTGATAGAGAATGTTTTTCTCTTTTCAATGATGTAAAACTTTGATACGCTTGCATAAGTAAATTTTGATTAAAACGCAAAAAATTATTTGAAAGTTTATTTCAATATTCATCTGTTACGAATTGAAAATTTTGTATAACTACACTCTACAGTTCATAGAAAGTGTTCAAAGTGTGCACCATTTACAGCTTGGCAATGATAAAGTCGTCTTTCCAATTCGTTTACTGCATTTTGAATCGTTTCTGGTGTGATAGCTCTAATCTCTGTTCTAATACGGTCTTTTAGAGTTTCAATATCTTCAGGCATATCGACATAAATCTTATTTTTGAGATGGCCTCACAGAAAAAAATCAAATGGACTTAAATCCGACGAGCGAGCTGACCATTCTACTGCACCTCTTCTGCCTATCCATCGATAAGGGAAAGTATTATCAAGAAACTGTCGGACATTAATTCCGAAATGAAGAACCATATTCTGTTATGGGGTACATCTGGATCTAGTTCATTAGGAAATAGAACATCTAAAGCAGGAACTAAGTCAAATCTTAAAAAATCTAGATAAGCATCCGCTGTTAAATTATGTTCTATAAAAAAGGGTCCCAAAATTTGGGTTCCAATAATTCCTGCCCAGACATTGACTTTCTGCTGATATTTGGTGTGCCCTTCTACATACCAGCCAGAATTTAGCGAGGACCAGTACTGCGTGTTTTGTTTGTTAATGGTACCATTCAAACAAAACGTTGCCTCATCAGTGAAGAGGATATTTTTATGAAAATTTGCATTTTCCTAAAGCCCATGTGTTATTTCTTCGCAAGATTGCAATCTTCGATCTAAATCATCTAATAATTCTTGAACTATACAAGGTTTATACGGACGCCACTTCTCCTTTCTTAGAACTTCGTATGCAGTGGATTTCTTCAAAGTATGTTCACGAGCAATTTGTCGAACAGAAACGTGTGGATTTTCCACGACAGCCAACATTATATTCTCACGTTGTTCATTATTTAGAGCTTTAGGTCTACCCGTTTTTGGACGATCTTTGACAGAACCCGTCTCATGAAATTTATGCAAAATTTTACTTACAGTAGATTGAGAAATATGGTATTTGGGGTGCACGTTATTAAACAAATTGCAAACTTCTTCCTGTGTTCTCTTTCTGTCTCCATATCCCAGCATCATTAAGATTTTGATACGATATTTTTCTGATATATGATCCATAGCAAGTCGTATTTCTGTAACTTTGTTATCCTCACGTTAATCAAAATGCTTAAATTAATTAAACAAATAACTTTTTGCTTCAGTTCGGTTATTAATTGACATTTCTACGACGCATTCAATTGTTGCAACAAACAAAAGTGTATCACACCAACCATAATGTGACTAGATGATATTGAAAATTTAAAAGACCGCGTCTGGAAAGGTAACAGATGAATAAATAAACTTTTAAGCGTTATTCAAACAATTTTTTGCGTTTTAATCAAAATTTACTTATGCAAGTGTATCAAAGTTTTACATCATCGAAAAGAAAAAACATTCTCTATCAAATGAGTACAATAAAGGGATACCTTCCCATTAAAAAAAATTGAAGCATTATTCGTTGCGCTCTTGTTTTTTAAAAAATAGTTATTTGGTATTGCCCTGTAATGTAAAACTAAACATATTTACTGAGATATATACGATATTCCATACTTTTCGGACACACCGTACAAAACACCAACATACTTTGGTGTGATTTTATAATCCTCTATCATGCACGCTACATTGCCTCCCTCTTAGGACTGTTGTATCTCGCGACAGAAACGGTGATTGCACCAAAGGTGACACCCTTTAGATTTCGTTGCCTATCGTTGGAACATGGCAACACCTCCATGCCTATCGCTTCGTACATCTGGAGTTTTAGAAGAAGAAGCAATCTACAGTCTTCTGAGACATCTGCGAAAACACTTTCGGGTTGAAACTACGGACCAATATTTCAATATCACTTACAGCACACTGCTGATAGTACACCAATCCAACTGATCTAACCCGCATTCGACACTTGGCATGACTAGCTTCTTAACACCTTGAAGTTGCGTTTTTAGATCTTCCACACGTCTTCGTATTGTTGCTTGACACACAATCGAGATTCTGTGACCAGGTATAATGCAGGAATCGCCTTTGATCTCGTAAATAACAGGTTTTGACGGCCTTAGAGTGTTGTAGGTAGACTTCTTTTGCCAGACCTAAACTTAAATTCGATGACAATGCCTCGAGACATCTTCAAATTCTTGATGACTCAGTTAGCCAGAAACTTCAAATAAATGTTTCTGTTGCTCATGAATGACACCAAAACGTGCTTTTCTTTCCTCTGGGTAGAATACCATAAAGTTTGGAAACAACGGATTTCGATCTTCGAATCCTACAATGTTTGGACGTGACGTTTCGGCTTCCTGCTCTTCTTCATCGATTTAAATAGCCTTGTGTATGAAGCCAAGCGATTGGTATGCACAACCATCAATTTTTCCCCTTGGTGATTTTCGGATACGATAGATTAAGTCATTTATGCTTTGTACTCGACGTCTTTGAGGGATATGTAATAAAATTATTGGTTGATTTTCGGTTGCACAAATCTTCACTGTCTGCACCGTTCCCTGACATTTTCTTTGCAGTTCACCTAATAGAATCTCTCCTGGATCTTGACTAGGTCTGTTTCACTCCCAGATGTCATCCCGATGGACCATCATGCAGCTGCCGCAATATCTCTGAAACCCTGTTCTTTGAGATTGCATTCTCATTTCAATCCCTTCTTTGTTTTTCAGAAGACCATTTTGAACCTGTAGTGAGTCCCACTGGGCCTAGGACGCTTTCACAGTCGGAGCATATTGAGCTACTTTATTTTCTTGGTCCTTCTGGAGTTCTTGTAGTTCTCAGTGATCATCAACAATCATGGTGTCTTGTAGTTGGTGTTCGACATGTTTAGCTTCTAATCATGAACACTGTTTGCTATTACAGAAGTACTTCTTCTAGATAAAAAGTCAGCATTCCGATGACTAAGTCCTGCTCAATGCTCAATATCAAAATCATATTCCTGCAGCCTCTCGATCCACTTCGCGACTTGTCTTTCAGGATTCTTAAACTAACCATCGGCATCGTGGTTTATTTTATCTATTTATAGAAAATGTGCAATAGACTTGACGACTGCAAATATCTCTCTTCGAGTGACGTAGTAGATAGGTTGACTTAGTTATCGATGACTCTCTTGTGCTCATTCTGCTTCTGTGAGGGTCGGTGTCTAACACAAAGCGTCCGTCCATTTTTGTAAAACTTAAAACCGTGGCGGTTACTAAGACTTAAAAGCTTATTTGCAACCATCGGCTCTTCGAAAGTCTCTGCCTTTTTCTGTCAATTTTGTTTTAGAGGCTATGCGATATATTTAACTTTCCCCATTGGAACAGATTACATTTCTTTGGATTGAGCTGTAGATTTACACAACGTAGTGTCAGAAATAAGTCTTTAAGATTCTTTAAATGTTTATCAAATTCATTAATCAAAGGATAATGAATTCATGATCATTAATCAGTTTCTTAGCACTAACTACCTCTTTTCCAGTCATGATACCTCGTCCAATGTTTGTATAGTCTGGTTCCAGAGTACTCATGCAACCTGTTCGGAAATTTACATCCATTTTTTCCTGGCTGGGTAACATGTCATCTTCTCGGTGGATAGAGGCTTCTTCATATAAGGTGAACCCAGACTTCTTCATCAAGTCAGTTTTCCAAGAGCTACAGCACACCCACCCATTGCAGTCTTCAGTCTAAGCTTCGATGGCTGTAGATCTCTCTCAGGACGAATTATCATCTTCGTTTCTCTCGTGTCTATTAATAATGACCACGTCTTTTTGAAAATAATGCCATCGACGTAGAGACTGTCTGGTTGATGTAACAAAGCCGCTTGGATGGTGACTTAAAGAGGTTAATGTTTGCTTCTTCTCATCGACTCTTTTTAGGTTGCCTGGATCTAAGCTTTTCTGCTTAAGCTACTCTTGGAGCAATTTCTTTTAAGGTGTTTGTTTGCCATATCTCCAGCACAGTGGCTTTTCGCTTTTTGTCAATCTTTCTTCTATTATTTGGAATAATTCATCAATCTTTTCATTTTTGTTTTCTGACTCGACGTTCCAAACGCGAACATGACGGTGTGAGGTTCTCTTCACCGCTTCAGATTCTAGCGCATACTCAAAGCCGCTTTCTAATTTGACGTGATGTGCAAGTCTCAAAACAGTTGCTTTTTGGATACGCCAGTCTAATTAAAAGTGCTATTTCCGCTTCGAATTCTTGTCAACTCTTTCCAGGTTTCTGTATTCTGTCCTCCTGCGCATTCATTAGCCGCAGCAGCAGCTTTGAATGGTTTTACATCGGGGAGCCAGGATGTCTTTCCATAAAAAATGAGAGGTTTAACATGCATTCTTGAACTGGCTGTACTTTCCATAACTACAAAAGATTACTTGCGGACGGTTGTACAATAGATGCAAGGTGTGAATCTTCAGATCTTTCCTTGCTTGTGCTTTGACTAGACTTGACTTCTACCCCTTCGTCAATTCTCAACGCAGCAAACTGCTGTTGTAATTCGTCGTACATTAACTTCCTCTCTCATGACTCTAACTTCTTTTTTCACAGCTTGAATTTCCTCTTTCGCACCTTTAATTTATTTTATTTCACTTTCTATTTCAGCAATTTCTCTTTTCATTTCTGTCCTGTCTTGTTCATTTATTTTAGAACTTGTTCAGTATAACTGCTGCTCAATTTTTGCTGTTTCTGATCTCGCTGTAGGCATTCGCGATCTCACAAATTATTTAGAAATTATTAATTTCACGCCTGTAACGTTCTAATATTTATTTTCACTAAATCTATTACAGAATAATTTATTTCTATTTACTGAATTTATATCGCTTTATTACAACGACTTTTACTACACTGTTTTACAAGTAAAACAAGATTTTTTCTTCTATTTATTTTATTTCAACACATTTTCTTACAACTGCTTACAACAACTTAACCCTTTTCTTTACTACGCACAAAAACGTTCATCATCGTTCTTATTATTTCTTATAACCAACTTAACTTAATTGCCAACCTAACTAAAACACCCAATTGCTAGGCAATTTTAGCGCATAGCATTTGATATATCTAACACTGAGCGACTGCTACCGCCTAGCACTTATACTAACCATTCTGCTCCGATGCGTTACTAGTCATACTCGTAATATTTTACAATTTTCGGGAGGGATGCAAGCCGCCTAATAATAGGCAACGCAACACGCTACAGTATATTGTGTTTTTTAAATAACGTATCTTTCGATTTTAATGGATTTTTTAAAGCATGAAGGCGCCACAAGTAGGTAGGCAACACACTTCGCATATCATGGATATCTTTGTGATTACAAAATACAGTGAGCGGCTAAATTATAGAACGAAGTAAATAAAACCGTAATAATTTTTTTTTTATAAAAACGCCGAGACACGTCGATTTTATTTGGTTTTTTGCCGTTTTTTGCGTGCGTCCGATTTTGTACAGGGTGATTCTAAAAAGCTGCACGAAAAAAAATTATTTTTTTTAATGGAACACCCTGTATATTTCTACAGATTTGGATAAAACCTTGTCTCACAAATACAGTAATGTAGATATTGATGGGTCTATCTTTAATAATAACAGAGATATAGTCAAGAGTGCTCAATAAACAGAAGGCAAGGAAATAAGTTTAATACATTAAGAACAAACGAATAAATTAAATTAAATAGTATTATTTGAAATAAAAAGTCTACGTAACCAGACCGCAGAATTTAGAGGAGTTAAGAAATCGAATAAGTGAAGAAATGAGTAGAATTGGTCCAGAGGTCATTTGCAATGTACAAAAAGAATGTGTTCATAGGTTTGCTTATTGCCTAGAGGCTGATGGATGTCATTTCCAACATTTGATTTAAATGAATTATTATAATTTTGTTTGTTGAATACTATTTAATTTAATTTATTCATTTGTTCTTAATGTATTAAACTTATTTCCTTGCCTTCTGTTTATTGAGCACTCTTGACTATATCTCTGTTATTATTAAAGATAGACCCATTAATATCTACATTACTGTACTTGTAAGACAAGGTTTTATCCAAATCTGTAGAAATATACAGGGTGTTTCATTTAAAAAAAAGATAATTTTTTCTCTTGCAACTTTTTAGAATCACCCTGTACAAAATTGGATGCATGCGAAAAAGGGCAAAAAACCAAATAAAATCGACGGGTTTCGGCGTTTTTATAAAAAACAAATTATTACGGTTTTATTTACTTCGTTTCATAATTTAGCCTCTCACTGTATACAGTGTGTCCAAGATAAGGATGCACAGCATGGGGATCTTGGAAACGGTAAGAAATACAAGATCGGTTAAATGGGATGAAAGATGGCTATTTATAGGACCTTTTTGCTAACGTTTGCAAAATCTAGATATCTTGGATAGTCTCAGAGATATTTAAGAAAAAGTAGGTTTCTCAATTTCAGTTATTATCTTTTATTTATTTGAAGAGATATCGGAAGACTAAAACCACTTTTTCATTGCCACTTTTTGTTCTCTATTAAAATACGCTAACAAAATTCCTGAACAACGTTTCGGTTTCGAGTAACCATCATCAACCTCATTTTTTTAAATAGGCAAAAAATAATTGAAAATTTTTTTGGTGTCACGATTCTAATGATGTAAACGTGATAGGGTTATTTTGATTTCTTATGCTATAAATTAATGCATTCTGCAGTACCCTGGCCTGCACGATCACCTGATCTAACACCGTTAGATTTCTTTCCTCTGGGGTTATATCATGAATCATGTGCTCAACCAAAATTTTGAAGTTGAACAGCAATTATTACAGTTGGTCACAGCAGCGTTCAACACAAAAAAATCAAAACCAAAATAACCCTATCATGTTTACAACAGTAAAATTAGGACAACAAGAGCTATTCAAAACAATTTTCAATTGTTTTTTCGCCTATTTAAAAAAATGAGGTTGATGATGTACAGGAATTTTGTTAGTGTATTTTAATAGAGAACAAAAAGTGGCAATGGAAAAGTGGTTTTAGTTTCCCGATGTCTCTTCAAATAAAGGAAAGAAAAAATAAAAACGAAAATCGAGAAATCTACTTTTTTTTAAATATCTCTGAAACTATCCAAAATATCTAGATTTTGCAAACGCCAACAAAAAGGTCCTGTAAATAGGCAACTTTCATCCTATTTAACCGATCCTGTATCTCTTACCGTTTCCACGATCCCCATGCTGTGCATCCTTATCTTGGACACTGTATACTCCGTACCTGTGGCTGTATTTGGTGTCGTTGCACAATCAGAAATCTTGCATAAACATTTAGTACTGATTAGTTTTGCTTTATTAAAAAGACATCAAGTATATTTTACATCTATTAATGTCAATTAATAAAAGTGATTATAAATTTATAAATAAAAACACAAAACTTCAAATTATAAAAACTTTCAAACATTTTAGCGTAATCGATTTACAGATTTATAAAAAAAAGTACATTAAGCGTCAATAAGTTTTTACAAGCCGAGTTAATAGATAAATAACCCGGTTTATAATACTCAAACTGTCATTCTATCACGGCCATATACGACCCAGACACATCATGAACGGAATATAGTTTCCAATTTTTAAAAGGTGTAGCTACGAAAAACAAAAAATTCAAAGAATATTAGAATACCAGATGAGGCCCGGGGCGGACTGCCCCTTCCCCCACCTCTAGGTACGCCACTGTGTAAATATGTACAAACGACAATCATGTTTATACTTAATAGTTGAAGCCCGATACTTTTGTGTCGGTGAACTAATTAAAAGACAATTAGACACCGTCCGATGCAATACAAAATCGGTCCGGTGCAGTACGAAAATGCTTTTACAGGCACGCGTATGTAATTCCACTGCAACTACCTCATATTATTACTGATTATATTAAATTTAATTTAAACCCACTGTTTTTCAATAGAAAAGTGACTGAGTTTCAAATTTGTTGAAAAATCGTGTTAGCTTTGTTTACGGGTGCAGTTCACACGCGGCAATCTAATTTTTGAGTAAATTTAAATAATAATATCCATGATTACGCATCCCCATGGTTACGCTCGAGTTTCCGAATAGACAGATAGATAGATAGATACACAGAGGGCAAATTGACGAATATTATATTTGATATTGCTTGTCACTTTGACAAGAATTTCTTTATATTTAGTAATTATTTAACCTTACATTACCGGAGATGACATCTCGCCTCGTACAACTTTGATTTTCAATTATTTAAAAAAAAAATTTAAAAATCAAATACACTAAGCAATGCTTTGCTAAAAATTCCATAATCTATCTGAAGTTTTTTTTTATCAAACAAGCTTTACATGTAGCGAGATAAATTGGACGTATTATGCATTCACAACCTAATTTTTTTTGTTCGATTTATTTTAATTGTTATTTCGTTGTATAGCTTGAATAACCTCAAACTAAATCACTGTCACTGGACAGAATATTGTCCATTTGAAATAGGATATTTAAACAGTTAGGATGTCTTGCAAATAGAACTGGAGACATAAAAATTACTAAAGATGTTAATTCCATTTTTTATAATACTGACAACATTGCGTTTGTAGGTGTTCTGTCATGCAATCTAACCTAATAGGAATTTACGCAATAAGTGGGATACACACATTATTCTAGCACGAACATGGAAATTGCGCAAACGAGGGCGTTTTAGAGAAGACAAAATATAGTCGCGTTGAAATGACTATATTTTGTCTTCTCTAGTTTTACTTCGTAAACTTTTGTAAGAGTGTTGTCATAAAATGCTACCTAATAATATTTTTTCTTAACTGCTTAGTTGTCGAATATTTGAAATTACAACTATAACAAGTCGTTTCATTATACTTAATTAATTAAAACCTAGTATCAAAAGTACCTAGTAATTTTTAGCTAGTGATGCTTTTTTGTAGGAAACTGATGTTTCATTGTTTTATTCCTGAATATTTGCTAGCATTTCTTGAGTGTTTTATTTCCATTAATTTTATTTTAACTCTTTTTATATTCAAGATTCTTTAAGATGATTTGTTTACTTAGTTCTCAAGAGTTAATGATTACACTAACTTTAACTTGGGAAAGCAGTCAGATCACATTACATTTAACGTTAATATCATTATAGCGAGGTCAAGTATATAATTGGATCCATCGGTACAATGAAGAAGCGCAGGGTCCTCTAAGAAGCCATAGTGTGGGCAGATGTGGCAGGAAAAAAATATTATCCGCCGAACAAACGGTTGATTTGCTAAATTACAAACAGCTGAGCTGTTTGGTTCTTCACGAAGCGCGAGGGATGCTCTTGAACTGCCCTGCAGTTCTCGAACTGTGATGCGTTCCCTTCATCAGGTTGGTCTTCATCATCGTCGACCTGCTAAGAAGATCGACCTGACCAACGAGCACGCCCAGAGAAGGTTAGCTTTTGCCCAAGAAAACTTAAACAGAGACTGGGGTTTGGTGATCTTCTCTGATGAGAAAATTTTTAAAACCGGCATGGGGACCTGCCAACCACTCTGGCGCCTGGACAATACCCGTCACCAACCACAAAATGTCTCCAGACTACGACACAGTGGGCGGATTACAATGAGTATGTGGGGGTGGATGTCTTCTGCTGGACCTGGGGAATTAGTCCGTACTAGTCCACGGATGACAGCTGCCGAATACGTCAACATCCTACAGGACGTTCTGCTACCCAGCGTTGAAGCGATGTACCCTGGACTTCATCAGTTTACATTCGTGCACGAAAATAGTGCAGTTCACAAGGCTCGAATGGTTTCAGAATGGTTTAGAGAGAGGCCTTGGATCGAGGTAATCGATTGGTCTCCAAAATCACCAGATCTGAATCCAATCGAGAATTTGTGGGCTGCTGTTGTACGTGAATGGAATGATGTTGACGAAGGTCACCACGTCCGTACCAGAGAACAACTATATCTACATGCCCAAACGGTATGGGAAAGGTTCAGGGGACAAAACACATGCGAAAACCTGGTAGCATCAATGCCGAGACGTCTAGAGGATGTCATAGCGAATAATGGGTTTTGGACTAAGTATTAGTTTTAAAGTGTAATATGGTCTTAAGTTGTATATAAGTTTATTGGACTTTTTTTAATTTTTAATCGTTTCCAACATGAGGCTACTTTTCAAAACATTAATTGTATATATTTTTATTGTTTATTCAATCTTATTTTCACTTTTATTCTTTCATAATATTAGGTTACTTTACAAAACATTCGTTGTATATATTAATTATGTTTATGCAGCTTTATCTTCATTTTTGATCCTTTGTAATATTAGGTTACTTTGCAAAACATTAATTGAATATATTATATTATGTTTATTCAACTTTCTTTTATATTTAATCATTTCCAACATGAGGTTACTTTACAAAATATTAATTGTATCAACTTTTTTTCACTTTTAGTCTATAGTAACGCTAGGTTACTTTGTAAAATACTTAAGTGAAGTATATAACATGTTAATGCAATTCTTTTTGACTTTTATTGTTTGTGATCGTTAGTAATTGTAGCTTATTTTGTAAAATATTACAGTATAAACCTTAAACTAACTTTTTTCTCATTTCACTAATATTGAATAAAATTTTTATCTAATAGCTATTTTTTATGTGTATTCGTTTTGATATTACACATACACGATAGACAGATTTCTAGCTATTTTAAAATAGTTTCACAGAGATAATAAAGGGTTTTCCAATAAGAGGTGTTATTTTGATATTCAAAGAAAAGTGCCATTTTTTAATATAAATGATCGGATGTTTATTTCATTATAAAGATGAAGGTATGCCGTTAATAGTGGAAAATAACATCAGGCAAATGACCACCACGACCACGCTTACAGGACAATATCCTTTTCATGAAATCTTCCATAACCAAATCGCAAAGTGGCTGCCCTATGTCCTCGATAGCCTCACGAATTCCATCTTTGAGGTCTTGAATCGACGCTGGGCTGTTGGCGTAGACCTTCTCTTTCACGTGGCCCCAAAGAAAGAAGTCGCAAGGTGTTAAATCACAAGATCTCGGTGGCCAATTGTGATCACCTCTTCGAGAGATAACACGGTCCGGAAACTTTTTCCGTAAAAGATCAATGGTTTCGTTGCTTGTGTGGCACGTAGCGCCGTCTTGTTGAAAGTAAACGTTGTCCAGATCAATACCATCCAATTCCGGCCATAAAAAATCGTTAATCATCTCTCGATAGCGCAATCCAGTCACCGTAACTGTTGCTCCAGCCTCATTTTCGAAAAAGTAAGGTCCAATGACTCCGCCGGACCATAAACCGCACCAAACAGTCACACGTTGAGGATAGAGAGACTTTTCAACAATAACTCTTGGATTTTCTGAGCCCCAGATCCGACAATTTTGCTTGTTGACGAAGCCACCGAGGTGGAAATGGGCCTCATCACTCAAGATGATTTTTCGATGGAATTCTGGATCATTTTCATGCATTTCAACGACCCAATCAGCAAAGACACGACGTTGTTGATGATCGGCCGGCTTGAGTTCTTGTGTTAACTGGACTTTATAAGCCTTAAGACCCAAATCTTTATGCAAAATACGGTGTAATGACGTTTGTGGAATGGCTAATTCCAAAGAACGACGAGGAATGGACAAACCTGGGTTTTCTTTAACACTTTCGGCTACAACGGCAATATTCTCGGCTGTTCTTGAGCGACGTGCACGGGTTTTATTCTTCACATCACTAACTTGTCCCAAGAGCTCGAATGTTTTCACCAATTTCTGTATTGCGGTCCGACAAGGTGCTTCACGGTGACCCAAAAATGTTCGAGTTTTACGAACCGTCTCTGCCAAATTTTCACCATTTTTATAGTGAATTTTAATAATTTCAATGCGTTGTTGAAGCGTGTATCGTTCCATATTTATTAATGGCGTAGTTTCTACTTGTCAAATGTCAAAAAATGATAGCTTCAAAAGTGACATCTACCGAACTAGCGGGCTATTCAAAATAACACCTCTTATTGGAAAACCCTTTATATGAGTTAGCACAATATGACATAACGGCCAAGGGAAATAAGTTCATTTTAGACAGTCCAAAATTCGCTACAAAAACTTCATGTTTTGCAGCTACGCGAAACCCCTGGAACAGCCATGATATTTGTACCGTTGTCCCTTCCATTTCTCTACAGGTTGTTGAAGTCTTGCCTCACCCAGCGGGTGAGAGTGTTGGTGTATATGACAAAAATAATAAGCAGAGACCAAAACGTTGCAGAAAAAAGAAGAGAAAAAACAAAATCTTAAACAGCGGGGAGAGTTCTCCAACAAAGATGATGTTACAACCTGTCATAGTCGACACTCCTTGGTCAACAAAGCCTTAGCAAATTTAGAAAAAAATCCAATTGGTTGGGTCAAGAGTGAAGCCTTGTTCTATTTGTGATAATCCTGTAGAAGGAGAGAAACTCAAAGAACATTCCTGTTTCAAAAACTGGTGAGTAGTTAGCCTTACTTCACCTTGAATCTTTCCAGACCTTTGATTTTATCCCCACATGTTTACGCTGCAAGAAACAGTCAGTACAAGCTATGAAGAGTGACACTATTGTATCTGGAGCTCTTCACCTTTTTAAAACATACGACATCATTCTGAAGTATGGAGTAAGCGACGCGGCTACGAATTGAAGTTGAGACAAAGTATCCTGGCCACATCCCCATCGAGAAAATGCACTGTGTGAATCACAAAATTCGGGGTGTCAACACAAAGCTGTATAGCATTCTGAACACATCCTTCAAGAACAAGGATAGGGACTTGGTGCAAGTAAATATTCACTGGTAATATGATCAAAAATCAACTTTTACTATTGTGTTTACTAAGGTCAAATATTTCTTCCTTCATAACATAACTTACATAAATGTTCTTTCTTCATAGATTCGGCCGGGACGCACGAGCAGCCATCAACTACAATTCTGCCCATCAAAATGATGTAGATCCTTCCACAAAAACCACAAAGTGTATTTAACGGAGGATTTAAAGGTCATATTTTCGGAGAATATGGAAGGTGCAAGAAGTATTTCAGCAACTCATGCGGGGGAGAGAAGAACAACAACAACTTTTTCTCGTCTAGCTGCCAGATCCCGTCGCCATCTTCTTCCGAACCAACTCTCAAACTGCGCTGCAATGTATAATGTATGTATAATGAATATTCTGATAAAGAATGCTGTTCTTCTGCGTGGACCAAAGCAAACAAATTTTCCGCAACTTCCAAACGACAAAAGAGAAAGAAAAAGACAATCCAAAACCCCGTTACAAAAAGTAAGAATGAGGACTATGATTAAGACCCAGAGGTATTTAAAGGTGGCACCCCCTGTGGAAGAATTTGAGAAAAAGCTGCAATAGACGAAAGATCAACAACACCAAATCGAATCAAACGCAATAGGTCAGCATTTCAATATAAACTACAAATTGTAAAGAATTAACAGAATCCCAATTTCAAAGACTCCACTCCAACAAACTGCACAATGAAGAAAGCATTATATCCATCCGATATCAGTAATAACAAAAACATAATTCGAGGAATAAGTCTAGAGCCCGAAGCCAGAGACGTCTACAGACTTCTTCAAAATGTGGAGGTTAGGGAATGTGAACGGTTTGTTTCCCTTGAAAATGGGATATTCTGTGCCTCTTCTGACGGGATCGTAGGGGAAAATGGTCTTCTCGAAATAAAGTGTCCAAACGTGCCTCCAGAAGAAATTCCACATCGAAAATCGGACAAGTTCCTTCTTCGGAATTCTTCTGGCAAGCTTGTTGTCAACAAAAATCACAAGTATTTCTATTGTGCCGATGGAAAGTGGTTTGACTTTTTCACTTACTACGAAGATAATAGTAACGTTGACCAACCCTACCTTTAACTCTTGCATCCGAGTTGAAAAAAATGAAAACACGTTGAAGGAATGGGAAAAAATAAAGCAGAAATGTACTTATCCGCATTTTCCGTCATAAAATAGTCCCTGAAATGTTCCCCAAAACTGGAAGATTATTCGTGTTCCGGAGTGTAGAAAAATTGCAATGAAAGAGAAAGAAGAAAAATCAAAACAGAAACAACTGAAAAAAGCTGGTGCAAATGGAAGTACTGTTGACCCAACCCGTAACGGTAATGATAATGCAGTGGATCAGGAGGAATTCATTAGGTATTGTGCATTGAATATCAATAAGGATATTCAGTTTTCTCTGATGTTGTATTTGTTTTTGTGCTCAATAAATGTTATCTTGAGCATTCTGCCTATGTGGTTTTTACTATAATTTTTTCTAACTTGCCCCATAATTATTCAGAACTTCATTTAATTCGTTTCTAATAGCATTCTTGATATTTTTTCGAAGAAACCGTGCAAGGTCCTTATCTGATATAGTAATTATTTTGGTGAGTTTAGTAAATAGGAAATTATTCCGTTATGTTTCCTGCAGCTACCGTTAATCATAACCTCAAATAATCTTGTGACATCTCATTAGCGTCGCATATTAAAAGTTTATATTTTAACCTTGATTGATATTGTTCTTCAAGTTTAAAATTAAAGATTTCTACTAGTTTGATTACTTCTATGAACCGAACACTGCCGTATTTCTACCTTATAGTTTTTCAAACATTTTGACATATATTACAATTATTAAATAATTGTAAATTTTAATGTATTTGTTAGGCTTCGTGACATTATAGGTTATGTGAAACTAATATTCGCCAATATTTAAAAATTAGACAAAAAGCATACGCTTCAAATCTATATGGTGCATAATACATTCAAACCGTTGCATAACAACCATATTATGTAGTTTAACAGGGCCCAAACTCAGCGCCCATTCCTTAAGGTCCTTTGCAAAATTTGTCTTCGAGATTCTTTCTAGAAGCAACTGAAAGCAGTAGAAATCTTGAATCTTTGCTATTACTTTTAAATTAAATAGTTAAAGATTTAAGTATGGTTTTGAAAATGTGAGTGGTCTGAAGAGCCCAAGTGATATAATAAACTCTGTTGAGGTTAGCCTACTCCAGTTTTTTGTTAGTACAAAATTTTTAGCAAAGCAAGCTTGAAGAATATAAACTAATTTTACTTGAAAGTGGTTGGATCTAAAGAAAAGTTTTACTGAAGCTCAACTTGTAAATTACTTACTAAAAGAGAGCAAACATCTTTTGCAAACCTGAATTTAATAACATAAGCTGCCTAAAAGACTCCATTTTCAAAAATTGGGTTTCAGAGCTTTTGCTTATAGAAACTTGTTTTTGTTAGAATGACCTGTAGAATCATCCCCTGAAATATTTTGAATTACCCTTTATAAATAATTACAGTTAATTAATATTTGCTAGAGTTCCTTGATATACAGGACTCTAGTATTTACAACCAGTCAGGGCTGTAAAATACATTAAAAAACCACAAGACAATTATAATAAGACTTTATATACAGTTTATTTTGTACATAACTATTTACAGTATTAAATTGGAACAATAATAATACACGAACGTATTTAAATACTAAAAATAATGATGAAAATAAACACGGACTAGTTGTAACATAATCAGTACAAAAAAAAGAGAGAATTAAAACTAATTATATATTTATAAAATAGGTTTATACCATACAATGGTTCCCCCTAAACAACCACTAACCATTTGATAATGTTTAGGATTAAACTTACAACTAACAACAACGTCCGGATGATAATTATTCATCTCTGCAATTGTGTACAATTCTTTAGGTTGTGTCGGTACGCAATAACATAGTTCTTGCATGTGCTGGTTGAATCCCAGTAATCTTATGCCTTTATCAAAAGGTGAACAGATGATTCTTCCATCACTAGAGAAGCACAACTCTTTTATATACCCTTTGCCTACACTTTTCTCTTTAGCAAAATGAGTTAGTCTAGGTAAGTTTATCATTATGCGATTTTCATCTTCATTGCGACCTCTAAATTGTCTTCTAAATGCATTATGGCCAATTATACCGCTATTTATAATACCCATAGTGGTATGAATACTGTCTGGAATATTTGGACCACGCTGTGCTCTGTAAGCGCTAAGATGTTCATTAGTAATAAATCCCATCCAAATATCAGTAGGACGTCTGTTAACCGACTCTTCGTCTGCAGATTCATCTTCATCATCAGGAATAGCAGGTTCATCGACTATCCTATAAGCATCTCTGTAGTCGTTGGGATCACGTGTTTGAATATCATGAACAGCAGTCCACTACAAATATATAAATAATAAATTATTAATTTTATTATAATAGTTTAGAAACTAAACACCTCTTCATTTTCTTCAGCGTTTATATTTCTTGATAAAGCGCACCATCCCATTGGATGTATTTGTAAGGAACTGATTACCTCTGCTTCGTTAGGAAAATCATCGATGAATTCTAACCGATTCTGTTTTCGATTCTGATTGAACAGATGGTTAAAAATGGTGACTGAAGGGAAAGTTTGACCACTTAATTGCATTAGTCGATAGAGATTTGGCTAAAAAGAAGAACAATTTAAATATTTATGACATAAATCAAAAAAATTGAAATTTCTGTAGTTGCCATAAATGAGTAAAAATCAAATGTTCTTTGTGAAGTCATCATTGCTGTCAGTTTTATTTTTTTAATCTAGGCATTTGTTTTTTATTCGTTCATGGCAACTACTATTTTCAATTAGAATTTTTAGAAAAAAATCTTCAAGTTTTTGGTACCTTAAAATGATTATGTTAGAATTAAATTCTGACCAATGTTTATTTGTTGAATATTCTTTTGTAAATGCATAGCGTTGTCAATTTCTCAGTCCCTTAAACCTGACAATTTGAGAGTTTTCAGTGGTGGAGAATTAACAAGTGCCTTAGAGAGGGAAGGGGAAGATATGGGATAAAGAGTCGAACAACAGTTTGCTTGTAAGCACGATGACGTGATGCCAATGAAAAAGCTTCCGATTGGTTGACTTCCACAAGCTGATTTTTTTCACTTTTTCACACTTTTTATTAAAAATAATTACCACTTCTTTCGATCACCCAACGCCTATGGGCATCAACTCCCCCTACTTTTGTCTCTCTCAATTTCATGCATTGCAATCAGGAGTCTCTTTCTTGAACCCACGAAAATCACTCGATGTTAAAATTGAAAACCAGAGAACGTGCATTTTTTGCAAAAATTAATTTTTCATTAAAAAGCTCTTATTTATAGATGAAATGCACACAGGTTTGGAAGAGTTACTTGCCGAATCTCAGCATTAATCACCAAAACATAACGGAGCTAGAAGGTGTGGTAGCTCATTTAGGTAGAATGATGAAATCAAGTAGGTTCTGACAGCTGGGCCAAATCAGGATGTTAAAACATTTTATTAAAAGAACAATAACCATTCAAAAAATAAGGAATTTAATAAAAAAATCAAATCAACTTATTACTAATAACAAACAAAAAAAAAGAAATATCAAATTAAAGAAATCTTAACATTACGGCTATTGCTTAATCCTACGCCGCGTTGTTACGCATTAACCACGTATTTCTTCGCGCTTCTCAGCCGTGACGTCGCCTGTCCTCGATCTTGCCCTTGCCGATATGATGCAACGACGCGACTCCCTTTGTTCTACCAATAAGTACTGCAAATCTTTTTTTCATTTAACGATTCAACCATTCATCTACTGAATATCCCAATAATGAGATCTCTTCTTTCTTTCCATAACCATCACTCACAATAACACGTGTAACAATACTATTACTTGTTACTAAAATCCACGTTTTCTGTAAAAACCAATCCGAATTAATCGGAACACTTTTTTATTAATCATCTCCCGCTGGAGTCCTGACCTCGACTGACTGTTCTTTGCACTATACCCCCCTTGACGCTCGCACTTCTTAAAACTAACAAAGTAGCCTAAACAATGTTACATTTTTTCTTTTAAATCAAAATATCTTACAAAGGGATAGAAGGGGAACCCCCTAGGTTTCGAGACACTCTTTAGAAAGATTCGGAATTTGCTTATAGAATCATGTACAAGTCACCCAAGTACGTTTACTGCAAAAGCATCGTCTCTCTAGCTTAAAGCGTGTCTATTTGCATCGTTTTCAGTTTTTCGCGTTTTCGACATAGAAGATGACCTTATAGGAAAAAACCTTTTTTGTTTCCCATTCCACGGCGCATCAAGGTCTTACAACTATGGATAACTGCCCCAAAAAGGTGCAAAAGGCAAATTACGGTTTTTTTGTTCTAATACACTTCAAAAAACGAGGGGATACCAATGGTGCCCACCTAAGTTTGTTGCCCTGATGATGTGCTTAATAATTAACCGAGTTACAAATTTTTTACGTAAACGTCTCGGCGTGCCATGGAGAAAAGTGCGGAGTTAATCGAATCGAGTCGGGTTTTCTCGAGTGGATAGATAAACATTCCCAGAACATAAATTTCGAATATTATGTTGATCAGACCATTCGAACGGTTTCGATAGAGGTTTGTAAAGTTCGCAGATTCTCCAAACGGTCTTTTTGGGGAGTTTTAATATTTTTTGATTTTTCATCGGACTTTCTCTATTATCCCCCGATAGTACTTGCAAAGTTGGGTCGATTGGCGAAAACCACACTCACGTAGTCCTTATAGTTTCTGAGCTACGAGCCCTCCTTGGTTTGGACTGTTGCGCCCTCTAGCGGCCGAATCGTAAGAAGTGCGAAATCGGTTCGAACGGCATCATGTGCAGGCAAAGACACTGAATCGGGCAACTAAATGGAAGCCTAGGGGTTCAAATCTAACATTCTTTGGGGGCTCTGCACGACAGCGCCCTTGGTCCCAGATCGCTAGGCCTGCCCATAGGGTCCCCATCGATTTTGCCCATTCTCGCAACTATGTGTCACCGCATTCGCTCCGCGTGCAAAGGGTAGTTGAAGAACATTATGTCCCACTTACACTCCAAGTTTCGTGAAAATCGGCCAACCCGTTTTCGAGTTGTTTCAACGTTTCGTTTTCAAAAAGTGCAAAATTTTCAACTTTAACCCCCTCCTATTGGGTGATTAATGAAAAGTCACTAAGAGCCACTCGCCTCGGGCGGCGCTAGTTTCGACCTAACACAAGAGATGTCATAATTATATTTATTGCGAGTGAATAAAATATGTAACTAATTAGAAAGTCTTGATCGAGGAGATAGGGGCCTGCATGGGCCGGGTTTTCTAGTCGGGCCTTTACGCGACCCGGGTCGGATCGGGTGAGGTCTCAGTTTAAAAATTTATGGGACTTTTCCGGCCTACGTTCGGTTAATCGGGTCTGTCAAGCGGTTAGACCTCTCGGCCCTAACGAGCCATACGGGTCTATTGGACCCTTTGAACTTCTCGAGTCTGTAGGGCCTTTCGCGGCTTTTGGACTTCTCGACCCTTCAGGTCTATCGGGCTGTTTTCATCTCTCGAACATGTCGGGGCTGTTGGACTTCTCTTTCGGGACGTTCTGTTCATTCCACCTCGTAGCTTTCCGACATCTCGTACCGTTGGGGTCTCTTGGGTTGTTTAGGCCTGTCGGACCGATTAAGAAGTTACCGGGTTTGTTTCAGGCTGCGTTAAGTTTGTCTTCAGCCGTGCCTAGAAATTTTGGCCCGTGCAGGGCTCTACGAGGAAGTACAAAATGAAAATTAAACATAGTAAGTGCTGCAGTGTTGCCAGGTATGGAGGTCTTTCCTCAAATTGAGGATTTTCAAATTTGGTGGGGAAATTAGTGAGGATCTTAATTCATATGGTCCCAATGGTTCGTTTACGCACCATGTGCTTTAAAAATCTTTTTCTATTAAATTGAAGTTGTTACAGAATGTCTAAATACTGATGATACTTCAGAAAGACTTTGCCAATCACAGGCTGCGCAGAATAAAAAATTATTACATTTAGTGGGTGTAATTTGGTATCAAAGTTTAAAAATAAAATCACTATTGGTATTGCAACCTTTTTAGGCCTGTAGAAATTATTAATTATTGCGCTATTTTTAATTTTATTATTGCAATTTGTTGTACTAATGTCCTAATTTCTTGAGAGATATACAGAAATTTATTATAAAATATTGAAATAACACAACGAAGCTTGAAAGTATAGTGGTGCATTTATGTTGTGTATTAAGATGCCAAATAATTATTTAACTTCAAAAGAACTAGAAGCAGCTTTAGAGAAAGTAGTTAGTAAACATGACATGCTTTTTTAGGAATTAGTTGAGTTGGCAGCTCAATTTTAGCACAATTTAATAATTATTTCGATAATATTCAATATGTTTATTTTAATCTTGTAATCGGAAGTGTATTTCGAGGAATAATTGCAAAATTTCAGTTTTCTGCGTTTACAGCCTCATCTGTTACAAACCGAAAAAATGTTTCAACTAAATTCTACATATTTTGCGGCTTAAAATCCAAATTTGCACTAAAATACAGGGATTTCCATTTACAATTTTAAAGTTGCCCCCAATCTCCTCTATAAGAGGGGCTCGAGGGATTTCAATTTTTACACCATCGGAAAGAGAACATCAAAATTAGTAAGGGAACCGTTCGTTTCATCAAAAAATCTCAAACCTCTTAATTTTAATAGGGGTGGACAGGTGGTCTGAGACACCCAGTATATTCTTACAAATAATGTGAATTTCAATGAAGAGACTGCTCATAACTCCAGAATATCTTTTGCCACAAAATTACAGTTTTTCTTATTAAATGGATACTTTCACTTTCTATACCTATCATAAATTCAGTTAATACTTTAAAACGACCGACAAAGCCTTTTGGATTAAGGCACTCTTCAATGACAGTTTTATTTACTTAAATCTTCAGTTTCACAATTGGCATAAAAGAATGAATTGAAACTGTAAATTTGACTATTTTGGCAGCTATTGTCTAATTTTCACGGAAAAAATAATACAACCATAAAAGAGTAAATAAAATTAATTTTCCATCACTGTATAAACAGTAATAGGTATTCTAGTTTCATCAGCAAAGTTTGGGAAATCTTAATTTGTGTGTGTTATTTATTTATTTATTTATTTATTTATTATTATTATTATTATTACTATTATTAAGGTTAATTCTATATTTTCAAACTTTTTCAAAATTAAATGTTATTAACCCATTTTTGGTCAATGACAATTTGTGTAAACTTAGTAAAAAGCTCTGCAATTATTTATATAAAAAGACTAGTTTGCATTTACCCAATAATGCAAACAATGCAACCTGTTTTTCATTGTAACAAAAATAGTTGCATAAAAATCTTGTTGAAAATAATTAGTAATTAGAAGAAAATGATGAAAATTACTCCTGAAATTTCTTGATATACTAAAAAATCAACAAAGAAACTACCTGGTTCAAGAAAGGAACCACTGGTAAAATGTATGAATTGGAACGGACCTGTCTATACAGGTTCAATCTTGTCCAAGATGTGCATTTGTCATACCTCTAATTTAGTTTCCTGTCAGAATGAAGTCATTTCTTACTCAAAAAGAACTGCAAGCTGCAAATGAAAGAAGTAAGTTTATATACCAAAGGATTTTTTTAACCTGGAATTTTTAAATATCTGGAGAAACAATCATCCTGTTCGAAATAAAAAATTAATATTTCCATGGGGGAAATTCATGAATGCTAGAATTAACGTGAAATCGCACAATTTTAGATTTTACTGAAACTTTTTTTAAACATTTTTCTACGGCAATATAGGAAATGTGTATCTTTTTATATCTGGAGAACTCTATTACTATTATGGTAATTACGAAGCATCAAACATTTTTATACTAAGAAATGCACTAATTTTTGAAAACTTTTATGCAGAATATAAAATAATTACATTTGGTGTAAACAAAGAAATATGCATCTCTGTTTTTTTGATTGGTACAAGTACAACATATAAAAAAAATTTCAAGTGATTACAAAAACTTGATGTTTTGTGACTGTGTAATTTCATGTGGAATGCCTCTTAATAGAATTCCTTACACCTGCATCATCGCCAGCCTATTCAACTAAGTTACTGAACGACTTAACCTTAAATTAATGTTATTGAAACTTATGTCAATTTCCCTTTAGTCAAGTAGTTATAAGATACTGTATTATTCAGTTGTTTATAATTTTAGTAAATGTACTTAATATAACTTGTTTATTCAAACTTGACTGATTTTATTCAAATAGTTTTCCGACTATCAAATAATTCAACTAACAGCCGACTATTGAATAATTCGATAGTGCTTATCACTAGGAAAAAGATTACACCTGGCAACACTGGAGTAGTGGCACCTTTTTTGTTCCATCTGAAGCGCCGACTAGTTATTTGCTATTTCTCACTTTATTTGCTAAATTCACTAGTTTTTTTTATTCATTACAGCTTGTGGAAGCCCTGAAATAGTGTTGACACATTTTATTAGTTTAACTTTTGTTTCAGCTATCACACATTACCTTTTAATGATACAACTATCCTACGAATAAGATAAAATCACTTTTAACAGTGTACATTATTTTTTTTACACTTCTTGTATCTAATAAAATCAGACAGTAGATGTCATGAGAGATAATTCTATAATCTGATTGAGTAAGTGGATAAAAGAGAGAGAAAGAGAGACAATGAGAGTACATATAACGGTCAATTGTTATACAGTCATGTTTAACAAATGCACAACTTAACTGTCAGTCATTTGCTGGTTTTCTAACTTACCCTAAAAGATTTTACATCATTGCTTAAGGTTTCTAAATTTAAATCGTGAATGATGATAATGTATCCACTTGTAGTACATATAACCATTTTTGAGCCATCTGGTGTCAGTTTTGTTCTCATAAGTCCGTTCATTTTGAACACATTATTGTGCAATAAATTGTTTTCTGTTGGACTCTTCAAGTCCCACGCATAAATACTACCATCAAATGCAGAAGTGATCATAATCTGATCTCTCTCCAAGTATTCTATATTTTTTACCTGGAATCCATAATACAGACATTTAATATCATACGCAATATTTACTATTCATACCCAATTAGAATGTCCTTGTAAGGTACGTTTAGCAACTTTTAACCGACGTGTATCCCAAACCTTAACAGTATTATCGTCAGAGCATGTTGCAAACATATTTGACCCTAAAAACCTGCATATATACATTTTAAAAATATTGTACTGCTACATTTATAAAATCCACCTAATGCAATTAACGCAACTGCTGTGTGCATCGCTAATCTTCTTGATTTGTCTTTGATTTGATGCATCAAATATTAAGACTGACTTTTCTTCACAAGCTGCCACTAGTAGCCGGCTAAAAATAATTGATTATATTAAATAAAACAACGCAAATCTGCCCTTCAAAATAAATACCCATCTAAGCTGAATTCCAAATTGAATATACCTCCTTGATCGGCAGTGTAAGTGTGCATAGGAATGTCTGCTTGGTACGCATCCATACTCGTATAAATTTTTTTAGCTATTTCATCACTATGTCCTATATTCTTTTTTATATTTAACATCCTATCTTCTAAGATTCTATAATTACTTAACGTGCAAGGGATATAAGAATTTCGTTTAGCCATTATTTATTATTTTCTATATAACCTCAACAGTTTCAATTTTCTAAATTTTTATGAAAACTATTAGCTAAGGAATTTTTTAAATTACACTTCATAAATATGATTTGTATGAACTGTCTTGCAATTAACATTAATTATTGTGCATTTTAACATAATAATAATTATTATTGTGGGATTACAGCACAAATCAACACAGTAGTCCTCCACAACATTGACAATAATTGGCAGAGTAAATCTTATACTGGGAAGAAAAAGTTTTACAAATATGAGCAAGTTCTCTACAAACGAGAATTATTTATACACTAGTACAATGGTTAAATGTCAAAAACTTTGTCATTTTAAATTTTAACTTTATTTTTATATATTTAAAAACTTAATTAAGGTCTGCTACTGACGAAGATAGTAATTACTACCGAACGTTTAGTAAAATAAATATTATACAAGTATAAAAAAAGAATTTTTTTACTTACTTTAAACCAAAGAGACAAACAAATTGTTAAGAGTAGTCGAAGAGAATGTCATTTTATCGATCAAACTCAAACTGTTATGGTTGCATAAGTAATAAAATAGGACAACTCGTTTCAAAAATGTTTTTTTCATTTTCGATGCTGCGGTTGGTGTTGCAAAGATTTTCACATTTTAAATAAATAACTGTCTTATTCGATTATTATTATTATTCTATAACAAAATACCAAAATTTCAAATTTCCATAAATAACAGCTTACTGAAAAGATTCTGCTCAACTCCATCCGTCCTTGTTTGAAATCTTTTGAAATGTTTTGCTCACTAGATTTAATAAAGAAAATTAGTCTCCAGCCCGTAAAAAAAAGTAATTTAAAAAATTCGGGACTAATTGTAAGTACTTAGCAGTTAAAAAATATCAGTTAAGCAAAATCGAGCGTACCTACCATTACATTTACAAACAAAGTACGAACAAAGATATAATTTAACTTGGTTTATGTCCAAAGTAAGCAGGCAAACTTTAGAAACTTTTTAGATTTCTGATTATGAAAGAAAAGTTTCTTTTTAGCTAAGTGGAATGTTGAAATGCAGAGATGTGTCGTGACCAGTCTGGTAAAAGACAGATAAGACCCATCGTTACAGCGTAGTGTTCGATTAGGAAGATGTGGTCCTATAAGTGTAGGTTACTTCGTACTGATTGATAATGAGCAGTGGTTACCAAATACAAAGATTCTTCTACGTTTCAAATGGCATAACATAATTTATAATTCCAAACTCATAATCTGTTGGTTATGATGTAGTGTCTACGAGTGTCTAGACTGGATCTTCAGAGTTTTCAGTGTTCCTCCCAGAATATCGACACATTTAATGACATTATCAAAACCTATATCTGTGAATTCTTAATTTCGATTAGCAACTTTAAATTCTACAAATTCTAGGCGTGCTTTATGTACAATCTAAAGATTCTTCTGCGTTTCAAATAGCGTGCTGTAATCTGTAATTCGGAATTAACAGTCTGTTGGTTATTTAGTGCCTACGAATGTTTAGTGTGGATTTTCAGCGTTTCCCCCAGAATTTCTAGACATGAAAACCCATATCTGTAAGTTTCCAAGTACGATTTGCAAATTTACAAGTTTTTGATTTTTAGACGTACGTTCAGTAGTGTAGTGGTGCGAACTACCTAAAGTAGGGCTAGCGCACAACCTGAAAATGAGGCGTAGACGCCACAGTAACTAAAGCCTAGTTTTTTATTATAGAATTCAGAGTTGACTTTGGTTTTGTCACATTTTTGTAGTGTACAAAAAATATACAGTAAATTTAGGTTTACAACCTAAAACCAAAAATCACTACATACATATACTGACAACTCATGTTTATTCAAAAAAGCGACACAAATGACAAACCTTTAACCTATAAGTATTTGTTTAGTAACTTTTAGCAAAACTTCAAAGTACACTTTTACAGAAATATCAGGTCAAGATCTACTCTAAATTCTACAATATAAAAATGTACTATAGGTGCTGCACAGCAAAAAAGTTCTAACGTAGGCGCCAAATACCCTGCATTTGTTATGGCTGTACTTGCGCGAAGCTAGTGGTGTGGAGATTTCTGTATTTTAGAGGAAGATAGTCGAGGGATGTTTTATTATTGCTCGAGGTATTTTTTGATGTTTCAGAGAAAGCGGAAAGCCTTTTTGCATTGTGTAAACTGTCACCGAGATGTGAAAATGGTTCAGACTGAGAATCCTACTGTTGATGGCCTTTTCTTTTCTCTGCAGCTGTTTGACCGAAGCGAAGTAGGTGAACCTGTAATAAAAGACAGAACGGATGAAGATTTTGTACTGCCACTACGCCCCCTGTTTGAGGTAGATAAAACCCTCAGATCATATATACTCCGTAGATAACGCCTTCTACATTTAGCTATGCATTTGGTTTGTGCCAACATTCAGTCATTGTAGCGCATGCACAATAAGTAAATCTCGTAGCTTCAAAAATCATTGGCGTACTTACGCAAGTTTTCTACAGAGGCAACATAAATATGTCAAAAGGCAGCAATAATGTTATTTTTATTTATCCTTGTATCTATAGATTATTGTATGACCCAGGAACAAAGAAAAATAAATTTAGAATACAAATAAAATAGTAAAAAAAACTGCAAATCACAACACCGCGTATGCTTACAGCGTATAGATATCTATACACTAATGCTTACGGACGACACTGCTTTTTCAACAACGCAAAATCGCGGAAAACACACTGCGCATGTATTATAATGACAAGTTGATGTGAATCTTGGCACAAACTTGTGGTTGAAGATTTTATCTACGGAGTATATATGGTCTAAGATAAAACCACAGTGTTGTAAATATTAAATTAGTAAACTGTGGGGAATTTACCAGCAAATGGCGTTAAGTCTTGGTAGCGTAAGATATCTGGACGGTTAGCAGCACTCGTTCCCAAATAAGTATTTACTGACAGTGAACGCGTCAGCGCGATTGCAGTTCGTGGACACAAGCACTGGTTTAAGCAGCGTTGTCAAAGTTAACAATAAATCTTTAGATTTGACGACTTTATAATTTCTTCACTATCGCAGTAGCTTTTTAATTTCCAATAGATGCTATTCTCTTTGGTGCAAATCGCCAATAGCTTAATACATAACCTGCACTCTCGACGACTGCTAGTAACACAAATAGTAGTGGAAGAAAGAGCGAGAAACGGAAAGCCCAGATTCACATTTAAGAAGCCGTCGTTCATTGTTGCTTTTGACTTCGAAGGAATCGTTACAGAAGCTAGAAATCTTTTCAGCCCAGTAGTGATTTTTGTTGTGCCCGACTGATAATGATAGAGCGGCGAGTGGTTGGTTTGCAAAGTAGCTGTGTTATTATAGTATACACATGTTATAAGAAAAACACTATCCAGGGTATCTTAAAAATAAGTGCAAATAGTTGACGGATACATTCTTCAATAAAAATTAAAACTTTTTCGCCGTATAACTATTTTTCCTGAAGTGCACCGTTTCTGAGATACAGGATATCAAAGTTTCATTTACAATTTCTTGTTTTCTCAATATTTCAAGAAGAAAATGAGATATTGAAATGAAGTCTCCTGCACGTTCGTCACTTAAAAATGTTTAGTATTTTACGTTTGGTATCCTTATCACAGGCATAGAATTGGAAGCGGGTCAGCCCCCTCCGCTGAAAAGATTGCTACGCAATTGAAAAATCAAACATTTTATTTCTAGAATCAGCAATCGATTTAAAACAAAAAGTTATTTTTGCTTTTTCCTCGCAGAACGCGTCGTTTTCTAGTACAACCTTTCAAATTTGACGAGCTAGGCCAAGGTTGTACGTCAGCTCGAAACAGGATCTAATTATTTGCATTGCATTCCTCGACAAAAATCAAGTTTATTTTGTCGTATAAATTTCTTTTCTAAAGCGCACCGTCTTCAAGATACAAGGTGTCGAAGTTTAATTAAAGACAAATAATTTTGACACCCTGTATCTCGAAGACGGTGGCACCTTAAGAAAAAAGGTTATACAACGAAAAAAATTTAATTTTTGTCAAGAAATGCAATGCAATTAATTATATCCTGTTTTTGAGATGACGTACGAGGTATGACAATAAAGTTTGCAGACTGATTTTATTGTGGGCGCTATGGCAAACAGCGAGAGGTTGGAAGCAGTGACGCTGTGTTTGTTTATTTCGCAAGAGAGCTCCCTATTTTCGTCAGTTCCCTAGTGAACATTGTGTTGAGCGCAGTTCTGTTTTTGTACACGTGTGTTGGTGGGAAGTGATGAATTGTGATGAAATCTCTTGTGAAAGAGAGGAAAACGAACTTACAGATTGTTGAAATGATGAATCCTGTTTACGGAGAGCGTTTTGTTGCGAGAAGTTTGTTCTCCAAGTAGGTGGGGATGTTCAGAGAGGTAAAGCGCTCAAAAGAGGGCGATGAGTGGTCGGGGTACCTTGGGATCAGACACCACCTGCAGGTAGTGAAACGTTTTTGTGCAAGAATTTACAGAAAAAGACCGGTTTGTGGCAAAACCAGTCGTGGGTGCTTCACCACGACAATGGACCCGCTCACACGGCCATCATTGTCAAGCAGTTTCTAGCCCAAACGGGCACCACGGTCTTCGAATACCCTTTCTACTCCCCGGATTTGGCTCTTTGCGACTTTATTTTATTTCCAAAAATTAAAGAAAAATTGAAAAGGAACCATTTTCAGTCTTTGGAGGCCATTAAAGAGTTGTCGTCAAAGGCGCTGTCAGAGGTAACAAAGGAACAATTTCGCGAGTGCAGTCAATGCTGGTAAAGGTAAATGGAGAAGTGCATTACAGCTCAAGGAGGGCACTTGAAAGGGTGTAATGTGTAATTATGATACTTTTTACAACACTTGTCAAACTTGAAAGGCTCTACAAAAAAACGCAAGAACAACTTTTTGTTTCAAATTGCATGCTGATCTTGAAAATAGAAAATCTCGTGGCGTAACAATCTTTTTCAGCGTAGGGGCTAGTCCACCCTCGATTCTCCGTCTCTGATAAGGATATCAAACGAAACATTATGTAGAATAAAACATAGATACTTTATAGTAACAAATATGTAGGAAATTCCATACCAATGTCTCAGTTTGTTCTTGAAATATTGAGAAAACAAGAGATTTTAAATGAAACGCTGACAGCTGTATCTCGAAAACGAGGCACTTTAGAAAAAAAAGGTCATATGCCCAAAAAGGCTTAATTCTTGTCGAGGAATACCCCTGCCAAGTATTTGCAATCATTTTCAAAACATTCTGTATAAGAACGCCTGGTGATGCGGTAAAAGCTGATAGAGCAGATGACGTGTGTCATTCTTGCTAGATGATGCTGGATCTCTTTTTAGGCACCAGCAGTAGTCCGCAAGCATGTTTTCGCTCCATTTCTCCTTATAGTGCTATTCAATTTGGGCGACATCTTAATGAAATCTCTTACCATGTTCATTGCTCGCGTCACCAAGATTGTTTGGAAAAAAACTCCAGATGTGAATGGAGGAAATGAATCTTCAGGGACATATTTGTTCCCAAATCTTTGTAATTTTGCAGCAGTTCATCAACCAGCTGTTTATAGTTTTCAGCTTTTGCATTCCCAAGGAAGTTTGTCACCACAGTTTTGAAGGACTGCCTCTCTTTCATATAAGGTATTGTCGAAACTGGCATCTTTTACTAATTTCTTGATTTGGGGCCTCACAAATATTCCCTTTTTCATTTTAGCTTTACTTATTCTGGAAAATTTGTTTTTTTTAAATAAAGGAAAGCTTCACCATCTCTGTTCATAGCCTTTACAAAGTTCTTCATCAATCCCTATTTGATATGAAGAGGTGGCAGCAGAATTCTTTCTGAGTTAATGAGAGGCAAACAAATGACATTCTTAATTCCAGGAGTAAGGTTACTTCTATGTGGGCATTGCTTCTTATGTAATAATTTATTTCTGTCTCTACTTACACAGAAAACATCAAAATTTTGTGTAGTATCCCAACTGTAAACCCAGTGCTAGGGTTACAACGAAAAATTCGCTATTAAAATTTCTAGTACTCTGTTTTATCAAATAGTAGCTTTATGCTTTTCTAAGACTGCTTTTTGTGGACAGCATGAACAATGGGAAAAAGAGGATTTTTCATTTCCATTATAAAAAAGAACATCCCACTCCTTACGATTGTGATGCTGGCTCACTACCTCTAATAACGCGTTGAGATCATTACAGAATACCAGGTCATATTGTTTTGAAGAGAAATGCTGCAGTTCTTGCTGCCTACTACGGAATGTGCATATTCCTGTCCCTTTGTCTAATAAATTCCGTGTTTTGAGCCTTGAAGCTAAGAATTCTGCTTGATTTTTTGACAAATTTAGATCATTCAAATCGGACTAGCTTATTTTATGATGCTCCTGGGACATGCCAACAAAGTCAGGGTCCGTTTCCTTGTTTTCTAGGCCGTCAAAGTCATCTAGTGTCAGACTCCATGAATCTGGTGGGGATGATATAGCAAGATTCGTAGTATTGTACAGCACAGGTCTTATAGCTGAAGGGAGGTTAGGATATTTTACTTTACTTCTGGTCTTATTATTCGATATGCCAGCGATTTTAGTAGTATAAAACTAGCAGTCTGAAGAATGGTCCCTTGGCTCTCTCCACATCATTGGAACTGCAAACGGCATGTGACGAGATTTTCCATTCAGCCAGCTTGTGAGCTGGAATATGTGGGGTCCTGATATCCAACTTTACACCCGAAGTTACTTTTTTTGATAAGTGAGGTTATATTTCTTTTTTGAGGTTTGAAACGTAATAAAAGTTGTCAAAACCATTCGCACAGATGCGTGGCATTGTAATGTTAAAATATAAATTGAACGAGGTTTGTGTAATTTACAAATTTAGTTAGTTTTTATGAAAATCAGTCAGAGTGCTTAATTTATTCGTTTCTTTCTCGTCTAAAAAAAATAATAAAAAAAGAATTAGTCAGTTTGAGTTAGCTGCAGTTGTTTTTATTTTATAAAGAAATCGATATGAATATGTATGTGCTTATTCCAGAAAGGTAGATGAAGCGGTAATATTCATTTTATACCAGTCTTCTTCTTTTTATACTTCTTACGATGCCCGCTGAATGTTGCGAGGGCGTAAAAGCTTTGCTGTAAAACATAAGCTATCCTTGAAGTTATTACGAATTTGTACGTATTAATGTAAGAAAGTAATTTGCAATTTAGATTGTTTCAAACATTCTAATTATAAAATATAGGTATACGAAAAATTAAACAATTACCATCTTTCTTGGTACTAACGGTAATCTTTTATTTATTTCTCAATCTACTTATGTTAGCGTACATTTCCAAGAAAGGAAAAAAATAAAAAGCATTTTCTTGAGAAATTAATAATAAAAAACGTAGAAAGTGTTTTCTTTTTATTCGTACGGGGGTGTAACGTCAATGAAGAAAGTGGGGGTTGAATATGATAGAAGAGGATAGAAAATGAGTAAAGGGGTTTGCGTCCGTCTCATTCATCGTTCTGACGCTGAAAGAGCAGTTTGATACAGCGTCGCGGCGTTCAGACCCAGGTACGCTAACTTTTTTTTGTTTCGACGTTGATGATAAATCTTTGTTTTGTCCTCGGAGATTATCAACAGAAAACCTTTTTCTAATTTCTCTAAACTAATCTTTTTTTTTCGTAGAATGCTAGCGTTCTGGTTACTGCTAGCTGTTACTTCGACAAATGTTTTGCTGACTAGTACGGTAACGGCAAAAGATGCGTGGCAAAGACCCGGATGTCATAAAGTGGGTAAGTTAATTTTTAAGAATTTCTTGTATTGCATGCTGCATTACTTTTAGGTTTAGGTTTCCAAATTTTAATTTATTCATTTCATTTATTTATTGTTAGGACAGAAATTAACATCAGCTTGTTAATTCTACATGGAACAATTTGTATACTTTTGTTTTGAAATCTGTGTCTATAAGAGTAATAAAGTTTAATCGCATCGAGGTAAAGAAATCATTTATAAATTAAATTTTAAGTAATAATTTAATGTTTACTAATTATTATTAACAAATTAATAAGGATTTAAGGATCTACAAGTTTACAGCGTTGGTACGTGCAAGCTGCGTTAGCGTCGTTCGAGAGTTCGTGGTTTCCTTTTCTTGGTCTAAAAAATCCCAAGTTCGAATTCCGCGTGTGATGTTTTTCTAATTTAAAATTTACCAAAAAGTGTTTTTAAATTTTAGAAAAATTTTGAAAATGTTAGTAATAAGCTAGACTTCAAGATCTGGTTATGCTGGACCTGGTTACTAGGCAGCAAATCGCACAATCTTTGGAAAAAAATTGACTTTGATGTCTTAAATTTTTCTGAAACTTTTTTGTTAATTATCAAGTCAAAGTTTCCAAAAATTTGCATGCACTGTTCTCTTTAGGCGTGTATATGTTTAGATCTAGTTACAGCAGGAGTTTGCAATTTAGCTTAATTTAAAGCGCGATAAGTATCTTTTCATGTCATGTACACAACAGTCAAATTCATGTTTACTCACTGTAGTTTCGGGGACATTTTATTTTACAAAATTAATTTTCAACATTAACCCGATGTTTTGAAATTTCAAAAAATATGTACATAGTCTTTGATATTCTTCTATAAGCTTGCAAAATATCAAAATGGAATTCCTCTTAGTTAGTCGATAATTGCTTATCGAACTCCGTGCGTCCAAAGACTACTGTAGTACTATGAGATGCACAGAGAACACAGTTACACCCTTCTACTACATTGCTAAGCACCATCTCCATCTAGATGCTATTAGAAAAGAAACTATGAATTACATCTCTAGACATTAAAAAATATTGCACACAAAATCGAGTCTAGACAATTTTTCTCCTTCACTTTCGAAGAGGAATTGTTAAACGTTTAGGCCTTTAAGGCCATTAAATTTAATTTAGTATTTTTTCTAGAATACAGTTCAATTCTGGCCACATCTATAAACTGGCCCTTAATTTTTTGATAATGAGACGAAAGAATATAACTACAACGTAAGGTGGAGGCACCTGTTTTAGCCACTTTAAGCAAACTATCATCATTGTGTTATTGTAATACATTCTAGTATAGAATTCTGCCCACATGTTAGATATTACCGATGTTGAAGTAGAATGAGGTACATTATAATGTATAAGTTAAATCTGGCAGAAAAGTTAAAATCGAAAGAAAGTACTGTTTTCATCACTATTTAGCCAGTTTGCTTCATATTTAGTCGCTCGAATGTACTCCTTTTAGCCATGAACATCCAATTCAAGTCACACACAACTACAAAAAAGACATTTTGTTGAAAAACGTATATTGGAAACTTAAAAAGTACAAAAATAAGAATAATTCTGTAATACCAAACACTTACAGTGCGAAAACGCTTAAATGTACTGCTCGATTTATGGAACAGAATAAATGCCTCTAGAATTCAAAGATTTTGGTGGGGTTATTAACTTTATAATATTCTTGAATGGATACCAAACAACATCAGACTGTTCAGGCCAAACATGGTCTTCCTCGGGTACTAATGGCTAAATGCTGGCACTGGCACTCTTAGCTCGCCCAGTCAATAATGGCTACATATATAGTAACCATAACCGCAACAAAGCCTGCATTGGCATCCTTAGCTTAGCTAGCCATTGGCCACATATATAGTAACCGTAACATGTAAAATCTACGAGTTTGCTTTGCATTAAATTTACCTTAAAAAGGTTACTCATCTTAGCGAATACAACTTACTTACTAACTAACTAAATCCATTCCGGTTAATGACTCATCTCAATTTGGATCGTGGGTGTCAGATAGTCTTATAGTAGATTAGGGATATATATATATATCAATGATAAACCACAGGTCTGCCCTAAATAATATTCAACTCAGATATCTGATAAGACAATTACACACTATACAGTGTGTCCGAAAAGTATGGAATATTCTATATATCTCAGTAAATTGATAGAGAATAGTTTTCTCTTTTCAATGATGTAAAACTTTGATACAGTTACATAAGTAAATTTTGATTAAAATGCAAAAAATTGTTTGAATAACGCTTAAAATTTTATTCGGTCTTTTAAATTTTCAATACCATTTAGTCACATTATGGTCGGTGTTGTTTGTTGCAACAATTAAATGCGTTGTAGAAATGTCAATTAATAACCGAACTAAAGTGAAAAGTTATTCGTTTAATTAATTTAGACACTTTAATTAACGTGAGGACAACAAAGTTACAAAAAAATGAAACTTGCTATGAATCATTTATCAGAAAGGCATCGCATCAAAATTTTAATGAGGCTGGGATATGGAGACAGAAGGAGAACACAGGAAAAAGTTTGCAATTTGTTTAATAACGAATACCATATTTCTTAGTCTACTGTAAGTAAAATAAGGCAACGTTTTGTTTGAATGGTACCATTAACAAGCAAAACGCGCGCCACTGGTCTTCGCTAAATCCTGGCTGGTATGTAGAAGGGCACCCCCAATATCAGCAGAAAGTCAATGTCTGGGCAGGAATTATTAAAACCCAAATTTTGGGACTTTTTGTATAGAACATAATTTAACAGTGGATGCTTATCTAGATTTCTTAAGATTTGACTTAGGTCCTGATTTAGCTGTTCTATTTCCTAATGGACTAGATTCAAATGTACCCCATAATAGAATATGATTGCAACAAGACAGTGTTCTTCATTTCGGCATTAATGTCCGACAGTTTCTTGACAATACCTTCCCTTATCGATGGATAGGCAGAAGAGGTGCAGTAGAATGGCCAGCTCGCTCGCTTTATTTAAGTCCACTTGATTTTTTTCTGTGGGGCCATCTCAAAAATACGATTTATGTCGATATACCGGAAGATATTGGAACTCTAAAAGACCGTATAAGAACAGAGATTAGAGCTATCACACCAAAAACCCTTCAAAATGTAATAAACGAATCTAAAAGACGACTTTATCATTATCAAGCTGTGAATGGTGCACACTTTGAACATCTTCTATGAACTGTAGAGTGTAGTTATACAAAATTTTCAATTCGTAACAGATGAATATTGAAATAAACTTTCAAACAATTTTTTGCGTTTTAATCAAAATTTACTTATGCAAGTGTATCAAAGTTTTACATCATTGAAAAGAGAAAAACATTCTCTATCAAATGAGTACAATAAAGGGATACCTTCCCATTAAAAAAAATTGAAGCGTTATGCGTCTCGCTTTTGTTTTTTAAAAAATAGTAGTTATTTGGTATTGCCCTGTAATGTAAAACTAAACACTAAACAACTTTTATAGGAAAGATTTTTCTATAAAATGCATATTTACCGAGATATATAGGATATTCCATACTTTTCGGACACCTGTATATTTCAATGTTAGGCGCCAGGATTTTGATTTATTATTAAATGGGACAAAAATCCAAAACCTGAGCAGACTTGTTTTTCATCAACAAACAAATAAAAAAAAAAGACGTACAGTTTAACTTTATCAATTTATTACATGTGTAAAACAAAACAAAAGAACAAACAAATAAATCGAACAACTGGTAAAAAGCCTGTTAAAGTTAGAACAACTTTTAAATTTTGTTGTTATCAAATAATAATTCAAAATGACGTCACTTTGGTTCAACAAAACTAGCACTTAAATATAATAATACAAGAACAAAATTAATATAAATTCCAATTTATCGTTGAACAGTTAAATTAGTACCAATATCAAAGTAAATTATTTGAAAACTTTCCACCTTGAATGATTCTTTAATTAGTAAAATTAACAAAAATGGCTGAAATGCATTGTTTTTGTTTTGGAGGGGGACATTTAATAACCTACTCTAATCAGTTGGGAAACTAAAGAGTTATTCGAGGTGGGAAGTTTTTAAATGAAAGCTTTGTATAAATGACAACGATAGGCATCAACAAAGTTTACCTACTACTTTAAACAAACATTAAAAACAATAAAAAAAATTCGAATTGGAATTTCTAAAAAATTATCAAACACAAATGAAGTTTTTATACGTGAGAACAGCAATTATTCAAAAAAAAAGAATACTTAAATCGAACTAATTGAAGGATACTTTGTTAGGGGAAGTCCCGAAATCCAAAAGGTCGCACTTCCTTCAAAGGATAATTTTAAATAAGAAAAGCTTGAAAATACACCATTCCTGGTTTAATGTGACGAATAAGCAAATCAACTATAAAAGTTAATGATAATTTACGAAAATAAATTCAATAAATTTGAAATAACGAACCGTTATAAACAACCGCAGCGTACCCAGCAAACGGCCACATATTAACACTGATAGAAAGACAAAAACCCTACTTTATATTTTTATTATACATATAAACCCTACTAAAAGTTAGAACAATTTTTTTATATTTTCTATTTTTGAATAAGAATAGCATGTCGAGCCATTTATTCTTCGTACTCGGCGTTGCTATTAGATGGCGCCTTAGGATTTTCATGCTGCTAATGTTGCATTAGCTTTTGTAAATAACCAGCATGAAGTGGGCAAGTATTGACTCATTATCTTCCACTGATGAGTCTAAACAAGGACGAAACGATCGACTGGAGGCGGTCTAGGACAGTTCAGCGTCGCCGGTTTATCGCCGGCCATTTCATCATTCAGTGAAAACTTAACAATAAAAATTAAACATGGGAAGTTGCACAGTTCGGTATGTAATTTTGTGTTAACCGTCTGTTTATGATTACTAATGAGCCGGCCGCCGCCGCTGCAAATGTTGTCGCCAGCAGAAAACTAATCTCTAGTACCTCTTATTCATTGTTAAGCCGGAAACAAGTCGCTTTTATGGCTTTGTTATAACGCACTAATCCCTGCTTTGACCACCAGTGCCATTCATGAAAACGAAAATAAGTTTTAAATTTAACATCTTACTCAGAAATGAAACAATGAACCTTTTCGTTGAAAGTGTTGTCAGTAATGACTGATTTGACTATAGAATAAGCTACCCTTCGTAAAATAATTTTTAGTTCTCTGGTCTTCTACGAGTTAACAATATGGAAGTACAAATTCTAACCACACGGGGGAAAGAAAAGCAACATCATAACGGTTACCTATACGTTTTTGATAAACCCAGTAAGAGTGGTGTTAGCATTAAGGTTTGGCGGTACGAGCAGATAGGGCGTTGCAATGCAAGATTTCATACTAAAGATGGTGAAGTGATAAAGCAGTGTGCAGAAGCAACTGTAGAAAACCCAGCTCAAGTAATAAACGAGTGCTTGTTCAACTTATCCCAAGCAGGTCAAGCTGCTGTTCCCAGTAGTTTTGCTATCAAGTATATGCTGCACCTCTAGATCCTGTTACATTACAAGATATTAAATTATACTAAATGTGTATAAATTATATCGGCCTCATGAAGGAGTAGAGGAAAACTTCTTACTACACAAGAGTAGGTGAAATGATGGTAACAGAATCTTGATATTGGG
Source organism: Ignelater luminosus (assembly GCA_011009095.1). NCBI lineage: Eukaryota > Metazoa > Arthropoda > Insecta > Coleoptera > Elateridae > Ignelater > Ignelater luminosus. The sequence goes on along the minus strand of VTPC01090557.1, from coordinate 121,994 downwards.
AAAGAAAGTTGGCTGCAACATCTACAGACTTCGCAAAATTGGTTCGCCGATGGAACATTTTCCATTTCGGCGAAATTATTTTCTCAGGTTTATGTTGCGATGGCAAAGAAACTAGGAGGACTACATCCTGTATTTTACGCGCTGTTCCTAAACAAGCAACGCAGAACCTACGTTCAACTATTCCAAGCAATAAAGGACTTGTTGCCAAATTAAATCCAGCGTGTATCACATGCGATTTGGAACAGACAGCAACTGCTACTATGTCGGAATGTTTTCTTGAAGTGACTATTAACGGGTGCTTCTTCCACTTAGCCAAAAACATGAAAAAACGTTTAGCTGAAATGGGATTTACGGCGGTTTACAACGATGACCCGGATTTCGCTTTAAAAGCCAAAATGGTATTTTCTTTGGCTTTCGTTGCTGTTAACGATTTGGATGAATATGTGGATGGATTGGCAAATGAACTTCCACCTGAACTACGACTTTATTGGAGTGGTTTGAAGATACTTATTTAGGTCGTCCAAACAGACGTGGCCATGGCAGGCGTCTCGGTTTATTTTCACCAGCAGTTTGGAACTTACAAAATAGGGTCTTAAACAAGGAAGGTCTCTGCGGCTGCTCGCCGAAGCCAGAGCTAGGAGTCGATCACCCTACTATATGGAAACTAATTGACGCATTGCGGAAGGTGCAATAAGGACGTGATATTTACAACTAGTTGCAGGAAACCAACTACCCACGAAATTACGAAAATACCGCTTAGCTGACGAACAAATGATGAGATTAGTGATGGACTATAACAATAGAAATAAAATCGGATACCTCCGCGGGCTGGCTCACAACTATCAATTTTAAATTAATTACGGAAAATGTGAATTTTGAATTGTGTTAATTTTTATATTTTTTTCCGATTTCTGGTGGGATTCAGAAAAGCGAAATATGTTTAGCCATGTGGTTATGTTTAGTTCGTGTATTATAATTATATGCTACCTTAATACAAATGATTAAATTACAAAATTATTTTACAGAAACGTTTTTATTTATCTATTTTGTTTCTTATTTTTGAATTATACGTACAAAAGATGCGAAAGTATTGCACATGAAAATCTGAAAACAATAACTAGCGAGGAACTGTCCGATCCCGTCTGGCGGTATGATGGTCAATGCCTGCACGATCTTTTGAACTTTCATTTGTGGGGAGACAGTAGAATTTTTGTCTTGATATTTAAGTATTATAAATTATATGAAATTATATGCTTGTATTATTTATTGATTTAGAATCACAAAAACTTAATAAAAGGCATATGTGACCTTGTCCGAAGAAAGGATGCTTATGGCTAAAATTAAAAAAATTAAAATAAGTTTTATTTAAAAATCAAAAATCAGCCATAAGCGCCCTTTCATTGGACAGCGCCATTTTTTCAATTACTGGTATACTGCTGGGATTGTAAAGGTAAAGTATAAAATGTGTGTGTATTTCATCTAATGGGCCAGAAGAAAACTATCACTGTGTAAATCTACTGGCACTGCACTGGCACTGTAATGGGTTCTTTATGGCAAGATGCAGGTATTAACATAGTACTGGTGAAGCATTGGCCCTGCTTCTGGGCAGTGTGACCTATATGATCAGGCCCATGACTGTTTGCCAGTATCGTCCCAGTACAAAGTACTAAAGGTAGCATACTATGAGGCCAGGATTTGGCCTTTTTATTTGTTTGTTGGGTGACCTCGTCTATTTCTATAACCTTTGCTGGATAAAATGAATGAGCATATTAAATTGAATTACATTGTAATAGTACTGTATGGGAGAGAGAGCAAAACAAACCAAATGCAGCAGAATCCGCAGTCCGAAGTTCATTATTGGTTATAGGAGAAAGAGCCGGTAGTCAGGTAGTAGTAGCACTACAATTTTAATCGATGCTAATGCTCCCGACCAAAGCAGGAAATCGATTCGATTTGTTCCACTGAAAAACTTATTAAAGTAGAGATTGTGGAGTAACAAATGAATGTAAAATGCACACAAAATAGCACGAGTAAATTTGTATGTTTGCCACTGCTCTATGTATACGAGATGAAAACTTCAATTCTAGTCTGGTTTTTTCCATTTCACTGGCTCTCTCGGAATATATTGGAGTTTTGCGTGTAACCACTAAATCGACTGCTAAAAAATTTAACTGATTAGTTGGATTTTGTGGGCATTCGATAATTTGTTTGTCATTTTTCCGGTTACTACGTTCAATTTATTTAATATAATTGATAATTGATTTGAAATAATTATTTTTAGTTAAAACAGTCTGTTGGGAAACGGAAAAAAGGGAGGAGAAAAACATAAATTGATAGAGGATAAATAAGTTTAAAATGCAAAATAAAGTTATTGATGGTTAAAATATTATCGTAAGATGTAAATAAATAGTCTATCCTATTGCTTAAGTAGGTTGGCACATAGCCCTGTTCCTATAAATCTAAAAGGCTGTAATTCACTATAATATGAAGCTAGAAATTCAGCGTAAACAGCGAAAGAAGGCAATTGAATTGAATTGAATTGAACAATAACATAACAAACAGTCAACCTTCAGATTTTGACTAATGTCTTGCTTTTCAAACGTTTTGTTTTTGGTATCTTCGATAACATCTTCCACAACAATATCTGGATTGGCTTTCTCTTGTCCTTCAACACTCTTCTTTCCCAAAACCTTTTTATTTTTTCCTGCAATCTTTTTTTCTTCTGTCCCTTCTTCTCTTCGCATCTTTTCTTTTTGAACCTGTACATTTTCTTTTTCTTTAGTTTCTACAATTTCAATCCATTTGTCCGATGTCAATACTAATGGTAAGTTAAAGCATTTTTCTTCTTTTTCGTCGTTTTTGGAGTATCAGGCTATCGCAAAACTTTTTGTAAAATGACCGAAACAGATTTAGCTTTGTTGGTGGATGATGCTTTTGCGAATGTAAGAACCTGTGGTGCCTCAGGTTTAATAATAACACGTTGTAAAATGTTAACTTTCTGTTAATTTTGTGATTTGTCTTCATGGGTAATGTCTTGATTTGGAATACTGACAATTTCACGTATGGTTTTAGTGTCCACATTTTCTTTCAGATTGAATGCAAACTCTGTAGTATCTGTAGGAATAATGTGTTCTACATCTAATGGGTTTACAAAACCTTTTATTTTTTTCCCATACATTGTATAGTTGTAAACACGTTATGTCCCTGTCCCATTCTTTCTTGCTTTTATATGTTTCGTTAAATAGATCTAACACAGTCGTATTGGTTAACTGCTTCTCCAAATATTTTAAAGTGTTTTGTGAGGCGTGAGATGATTTTTTTCTTTTCCATTAAAATTACCCTCTACGAACACTTCATGAAGTGATGATGAAACATCCTCTTTTTTTATACTTTCTCCATGATCGTATAGCCACTTTCTAGTCATTTCTTTCCAAGATTGTTTTAGTGGATAAAAAAGGCGACGTCTAGAGGTTGCATTACGTGGGTCGCATTTGGAGTAAGACGTACAATTATAATGCCATCGTCTATGCAAAATCTGCTCAAACGCAGAGATAAATGAGATGCATGTCCGTCGAGAAATACAATAATCGGCAAATGTATACTAAGAATGGGTGAAAAATGTTCGAAAAAGCTTCTGGAGGTGCTGCCTGAACAATGGCGTTTGGTATTCTATCGTATTTGTGTATCGTTACATGCAGGGTCATCTCACTTTCTGCATTTACTGTTACTAACGTTAAATTGTCTTTTTCTGACGTAGATAGATGTAACGTTATGTGCAGCTTTATCTCTTTCTGCCAAGAGCAACGTGCCTTTTGGTGACAGAAATATCGCCGTCTCATCCATGTTTCACACTCGATCTGCAAAATTTAGTATCTCTACGTTATTTTCCAAAAGTTTCCTAGTTTCCGAAAACCATTGGTCTTATTTAGATATTTGGCTTATTTCTGGCTGATTATGGGATGACGTCTAAGAAATGAGTAATACCACTTCTTACCGGGCTTGCTTTGCCTTTTTTCACTATCTGCTCAACTGAGTAAAGCAAACCTTCTCTGTTAATTGAAAAACCTTGTAACAATTTGTAACATTTTTTAAACTTTTCTTGGATTAAAAGGTTACTCACCAAATATACATACTTATCTAAATCCAATCAGGCTTTAATTGAGTCGTAGGTGTCAGACAACCTGAAATTAGATCGGGATATCAAGTCAGCAATAAATAGCAAGTCCGCAAAACAATTTTAATTTATTAAACAAAACGACAACATACCAACGTTAGGCGCCAGAATCTTCTTTTATTTGGGGAAAATTGAAGACCCGACGAACTTACTATTTATCTATGACACAGCAACAAAGAAATGAGGCTGAGTTAATACATTTATTGAAATTCACAAAGAAATAAAACAAAAAAAAACATCGACCAATACATCAACTTCGAATAATACTTATTCCTTAAACTCAAAGCTGGAATGACGTCATTCAGAATTGCTTTGTTTATAACTAATTATATTTTTGTAATAAAATATATTTAACTTTCAACCTACACTTACAATTATAGAAAAAAACTTTAATAATTCAAAAAAAGAAACCAAAAACAGATTAACATCAAACAAACATTTCCATTATTCACAATTATATCTGTTTTACTAGTAACATAATCAAACGTTCAGACAATGATTTCAAATTTTTTTTCAAAAGATTTCAATACAACAAAACCAGATAAACTGACACTGTCTTCGCATCACAATCCGGATTCTTTCCAAACATGATGTACGAACAGTTATTATAAAATTTTTGTTTAAACTCACCCAAACTTAAATTAAAATTCTGCTTGACAACTGTCTACGCCTATGGAATATGGTTGCACAATATTACCCCATCAATCCATATATCATCTTATTCAAATTTTAACTCAAACGAATTGTATAATTTTTCTGTTGTTGGTTACAAATTTTCACGATGCTAAACCTAACTTCACATTAACGAAGATCTTCTTTTTTAACCATTGTTCAAGAAACAATGCCAGACGACCCAATTAACCATTTACCATTGGAGGTAAATTTTGTTGACCAAAAAAAAAATTCCAAAATTCACAACAATAATTGTTTCAAAAACCACTAACAGAATTATTCAATAGAAATACTATACTCCTTTAGAAAATTACACATTTAAATGTAGAATTATACCAAACAAATTTTAAAACCAAGCACCAACAAACTGTTCTTTTAAGAGCTCGCCATACAACGGGCCGGAAGAACCACGCCTCTCGAAGATGTCATATTCATCCGCCAAATTTAAAATACGGGAGTATCGAAATTTATACAAATTAAAACTGCAGAGAAAACCAATGACCTAGGATTAATATTTTGCTTTTTAAAATTAAATTAGAATTTCTAAAGAATTATCAACCACAACTAAAATTTTTATACGGGAGAATGACAAATATTCAAAAAATTGTTAAAATCAAACTGTTCACAGATATTTCATTAGGGGATTCCCCCAAAAACAATAAGATTCATATTTTCCTATAAAAGATGATTTTAAATAAGAAAAACTTGAAAATATAGAATTTCTAATTCAATTTAATGAATGAACAAATCAAATTTTGAATTCAACGATAAATTATGAAAATTAAGTTAAAAAAATCGAGAGTATGCATTCACATTATTTTATGACACTCTCGTACCAACTTAGAGTAATAAAATATTGGCGGGATTTTAGAAAATTTAAATAATTTTATGACGACGAGTAACGAACCATTACAAATTATGGTTTTTGCTGTACATTGCTTACTGAACTAAATTCAATCCGGCTAATGGTTCATCTCAATTTGGATCGTGGGTGTCAGATAGGGATATCTATATATCAATGATAAACCACAGATATGCCTTAAGTAATATTCAACTCAGATATTCGTTAAGACCATTAAACACTATTTCAATGTTAGTTTTGTTTGTTATTATTAAATAAGATGACATATACAATTTAACTTTATCAATTTATTACAAATGTAAGAACAGAACAAGAACAAACAAATAAATCGGGCAACTAGAAAAGAACCTGTTAAATTTTGTATCAAAAGGTATCAAACAGTTAAAACAGCTGGTAAAAAACCTTTTTAAATTTTATCTTACCCTCACATATAAGTGAAGATGACGTTAGCATGGTTTAATTAAATTAACAACTAGGTTAATAAACAAATGGACATCAATAATACCAGACTAATTTATCAATAAACAAATGGATATTTATAATATTAAATATATTTAGTTATTAAACAAGCGGACATCAACTGCAGTAAACTAATTCATCAATAAACAAATGAATGTCACCGTATCGAAATGTAACAATAAGTTTTATCTTTTTTTATAAACAAATTTGAAAAGTAAAAGTTAAAACCAAAACACAGGTTCAAACTCACATGTAAGTCCTGGCTTTATCACATTCCCATGAGGATCTACGTTCAATGATGATTGCTATATTTTGTTTATTGGTCCATCGCCATTGTATACCATATCCATGTGGATTTATGCGGTTATAAACGATATTACCTCTTCAGATTCTGCAGCTCAAATTAGCTGAATTCCAAGCTTCTACAATTCCTTTTATAGTCAATATCAGAATTTTTACTTGATATACCCTCAGGAATTATCTATTAATACGAAGTTTTTCAGGGGCCACATCCAAACGGATCCATTCAAAACAGTTTAATAATCTTGATTTTTCTCAAGAATAGAAAGAGCCAAACAAAATTCAATAGCTAAAATAGAATGGCACTATTCGACGAGAATTAGTGATTCTATTTTTCATTAACAATCCCACATTCAAAAAGGGAATTATGCCAAACAAATTCTAAACAAAAAACCACGATCTATTACTTGAAGAGCTCGTCACACAATGATCTTCGTTTTCTCGAACGGGCCGGAAAGACCGCACCTCTATAAAATGTCACATTCGACCGTCAGATTTCAAATGTGGGAGTAACCAAATCTAAAAAACTAAATTAAAAGAATAATCGATAATTTTTGATCGATATTTCACTCGCTGAAATTAAATTAAACATTCTAGAAAATTATCAAGTAAAAATAAAGGTTTTATACGGAAGAACAACAAATATTCAACAAAATACCAAAATCAAACCAATTCAAGGGTACTTCGTTAGGGGAAGTTTCGGAAACACAAAAGTTCACATCAGCGACGCATTTCCTTACAAAAGATAATTTTAAATAAGAAAAGCTCAAAAATGTAGAATTCCTAATTTAATATAACTAATAAGCCAACCAAATTTTTAATGCAACAACAAATTATGAAAGTTAATTTAATAAAGCCGAGAGTATGAGTCTTCATTATTTCTATGACATTCTCGTGCCAACTTAGATTAAATTAAATTGGCGAGATTTTAAAAAAAAATTAAATAATTACATTACGACAAGTAACAAACAGTTACAACCTCCTGCTGCATTAGTTATTATCTATTGTTTAAGTTCGTTTTCTATTTCGACTCCTAGAATAGATTCTGGATCAAGCGTCTCAATTTTTTTAATAATGTTTCCTAAGAGTTTATCTCTTAATGTTGTTCTAGGAATGTTAAATTCTCCACTAACAACCGCAATCTTTATTCCATTTTTTCTTATTTGGGATCAAGTCCGCGAAAGTTGTTTTTCTGAGCATTGCTGAATGGGACCTTTATTTCGTTGTTTTTCACAGGACTTTCTTTTTGAATTGTTTCTATTATTTATATTTATTCGTTTTTTAATGATAGCCATTTTTATGTTTTACTTCTTCGTAATTCTGATATGTAGTAGGGTAGAGGTACCCGTTTTAGCCACTTTACCAGATTTAACCATTTACGAACAGTTTTCGCTGTAATTTAGAAAAACCCTGTAGGAAAGGACTTACAATGTTTAAATTTCGAGCCCAAAATGGTTGCCAACAACGAAGTGTTGGTGCTGGTGCTACAACGTGCGTTTAAATTTGCTATTTACCAAAATGTGCCTTTTCTTACGGTTTTTCTTAAGGTTTCTTAAGCTTATTTGAATGCAGTATCTTATACATATGTACGTGTACTACAATCCAGACAGTCGAATAATTGCATACATACAGAGGTTAGTAATTATTTTTACTAATTTCTCAAGTTTCATAATGATTTTGCCACTCCTAACTTATTAAAACGCTGATGGCTATAGCTGGAAATTAATCAGTTCTCCATTTTTAGCCGTTTACATGGCTAAAGCTGAATTGCTAGCTTGTGCTATGTATATGCTTCGCTAGAAATTATCTACGTCACCTAAAGTGAAAATTTTGAACAGAATCGCTTTAGTATCAATTCGACTGTATAACTTTATGGTTCTACCACCTGATTAGGAATCGCATCATCTGCTCTATCAGCTTCTACTACATTACCAGGTGTTCTTATGCGGGGTGTTTTAAAAATGAGTGCAGGCGTACCTATTCCTCAACAAGAATTAAGTCTTTTTGCCCATATGACTTTTCCCCCTAAAGTACCCCGTTTCCGAGATACAGGCTGTCAAAGTTTTATTTAAAATTTCTTGTTTGCTCAATATTTCAAAAACAAACTAAGATATTAATCGCCAACAAATGGAGTATAAGATATCTAAGCTTTGCATTGTTGTCAATACAATGTAACAGCAGTTAAAAAGTTATTTCTAATTTAAAGGTTACTCACCAAATAACTTCAATGCTTATTAGAAACAATCTGGCTAATAATACTCATCTCATTTTAGGTCGTGGGTGTTAGATAATTTTAAAATTAAATTGGGATCCACCACCATTATGATAAACCACAGGTCTGTTATTTAAATTTCTACCTTAAACCCAACAGAACACTAAGGGAAGACTTAGCTTATCGATAATCTATGTATGTTGGACGCCAGAGCTTTTTTGTTTAAATTGGGAAGAAAAACTCAAAATTCCAAAACAGAAGTAGTGTTTATCAATAAAATATGAGACAAAAAAATGATATACAGTTTTATTTAATCAATATGTTTATCGCAAAAACACAAACAAGATAAAAACGAATCAAAAGAGAAGGTCACTCTTCAACACGAATGAAAAACCTTTTAAATTTAAATAATCCTCACTAAATAGAGGTGACGTCACCCTAGTTTAATTAACAACTAGGTTAACAAACAAATAAACATCAATAACAGCAACTTAAATATCAATAAAGAAATGGATGTTTATAATATTAAATATATTTAGTCATTGAACAAGTGGATATCATAGATAGCAACTAACTGTCCATAAACAAATGGATACCCACAATATTAAATATTCTTTCATTGTTAAAACATGCGGATTTTAACAGTAACCACCAATTCATTAAAAATACCAATAAATGTCACCAAATCGCAGCATAACAACAAAAGTTTCATCTTGTCATATGAACAAATTTAGAAACAAAACAAACGTTAAAACAAAACTCAGGTTTAACTCACAGGTTTATATTTTCTGGCTTTATCACACTCCTCTGATGATCTACATTTAGTACTGTTTGCTAGATTTTGATTGTTGATCCAGTACCATTGTATATCACCCCTTTGTGAGGTTATGTACGATTTGCATTTCTAGCTCAGATTGATAGGAAATTCAAATTATTCTGGTTTCTCAATGATAACAACAGGATAAGCTAAAATAAAAATTCACAACACTTGAAGAAACTAGCTAGCACATTATTTATTCAGACTCCGCTGAAAAAAATCTAATTTTGATTGCAAAATTAAAACCACCACCAAAATTACAACCAACCTGTTGATTGTGCAACAATTTTTGCAATCTTTTTTTTCAGATGAAACCGGAAGGACCACATCTAAGAAGAATGTTCACCAATCCGCCAAATTTAAAATGTGAGAGTATCCAAATTTATACAAATTAAAACTGAAGAGAAAATCAAGGGTTTAGGATCAATATTTCGCTTTTTTAAATTAAATTAGAATTTCTAAAGAATTATCAAACACAAATAAAGCTTTTATACGGGAGAATAACAAATATTCAAAAAAATGTTAAAATCAAACTGTTTAAGGATATTTCATTAGGGGATTCCCCGAAAACAATAAAATTCGCATTTTCCTACAAAGGATGATTTTAAATAAGAAAAATTTAAAAATATAAAATTACTAATTCAATTTAATAAATGAACAAATCAAATTTTGAATACAATAATAAATTATAGAAATTAACGTAAATAAGTCGAGAGTATGCATCCACATTATTTTATGACACTCTCGTACCAACTTAGAATAATGAAATCTTGGCGGGATTTTAAAAAATTTAAATAATTTTATTACGACGAGTAACGAACTGTTACCCCTACCTAACCCGAGAGTAACTTTTGCATTTCATTCTTTTTTCTTTTTAATTTGGGTACTAATTCTATTGCAGACCCAAAACATTTCTTTCCGATTCCATGCTCGAACTCGGTTCGATGCAGATTCCCCTGTTTGTAGCAGAATGCATTGGTGACAGGTGTCATCATAGTTACACATAGTTACATTTTTAAATTTTGTGTTAGACTGAATTTCAACCAAGGATGAAGCTCATGCGAAATAGATCTGCATAACTGATTTAAAATTGAGGTTCTGGCTTTCGGAACAGACGTTGTTTTCAAAGCATGCTTTGATTAGTTGTGTTTTGTTTGCTAATCAACACAAGCCTATTAGAATTTTGGATTTTCTTGTTTTATTATTATTTTTGCTAAAAATTACAATCCGATTCTCAGTTTTATCCTTTGTTTCAATAACTTTACAGTATGGACAGGTAGAATTATGAGAACAAGGAGATTATAAGAGTAACAAACCCCCGTTAGATTGATTTTTAAATCAAGTTGTAGATATTTAAGTTGATAGAATCTTCTGAGCCAGTTGGGTTTTTCTGAGATACTCGGACTTTCTAGGCTCGACTGTTTCGGATCCATCGAGATATTTGAAGTGATTGAATTTCTTGGGATCTACTAAAACTCGAACGAGTTTGCCTTCCTCAATGGTTATTCTCAGTAGGATTCGGCCTGACCGAGCTGAATCTCAAATAGCGACAGAAACTTTCCACTCTTGTGGTCAACATCTTTCTGTTAGAATTCTGTTTTATTGTTTTTTTTGAAATAGGTTTAACTCTAAGATTTTGAGAACAAATAAGTACTAGATTGAAGCCTCTTCCAGTATTTCTATACGTATAATATTAAATACATAGAGGATGTTTCTTTCCTTTCTTGTTTTTGCCCGGATTTTCTTTCAAGCTGTGACGGTTTCGTGAAGTGAAGGGAAGGATCGTAACAACGGGCGGGTGACGTTGCCGCAGGTTTGGTGTTGGACGCGTCGGAAGTTTTGAAAAACCGGCAGCGCGCCTCTCCGTCTTACCAACGGGCCATATGGAGCTGCACTGAAACGGGCGAGCGCTTATAGTGCTTCGTTCGGATCCGACGAACGTGATTGTGGCAGTGGTGCGTTGGGACATTTCTCGATTTCGCTTGTCGTGAATTTTCGGTTTTTAGACGGGAAACTTCGTGGTGATTGCGTTTTATTTGCTTTTTTTTTGTTTTGAAAGAGACACAGTGAGAGAGAGAGAGAGAGAGAGAGAGAGAGAGAGAGAGAGAGAGAGAGTATATTACGAATGGGTTATTGTATCAACTTCGGAGGCTTCCGGTCTTCTTTTGTTTTTTTAATATAGCGGATACTTCATATCCTAGGAACGGTTGGTCCTATTAAGATGGGAGTTTGATGGTTAGGTCTTTTGTTTTTTTACGAATATCCTGTATCTCGGGAACGCCTAGTCCTATCGAAATGTGACTTTTATTGCTATGTGTTTAATCTTGGATCATGAAGACGTCCAAAATCCGAGGAAAGGGGAAGATGCTAACGCATTTTCTTCCCTCAACACTTCTTCGCATCACTAATCAGTAACATCATGGGAAATCTTCTACCGAGTATGGAAATGGCAACGACCTACCACAACATCCACAACGCAACCTACAAGGGCAGAAGATAAGAAGTCCTAACCACCAACAGATGCGAAGAGGTGCAGACCGATCATCCCCAATCACCAACAAGATGAATGACATGGCCGCTGGTGGGGTCAACACAATGCAGCAATCTCGTGCGCTGCAACGTGCCCTCTCGTAGCTGTGTCAAGTCATCCCAGTGAGACGGAGGATTTACGCCCCTCTGCCTTCCTACAGACGATGATTCACGAACATAGACCCACAACAATCAACGACCGCAAAAAAGATCTACAAATATTCTCGACATTGTGAGAGAAGAGCTATGACTTTCTCTACATCGTGAGAGAAGAGCTACGACACCTGAGAAGGAAATCGAAGCGAACAATCGCTTGTTTACCATGGCAGCTAGTCAAATAGGCAGCTCATCAGAAGCTGCGACGGCCTTATTCAGCACTCGCCACACGCTGCGGGTGCACACACAAGCAGCTCATCAGAAGCTGTACTAGAAGGACAATAACTTGTCGCTTAAGACGCCAAGTCTGTTCAAGAAGTAGAAGGCCACTAAGGAGATTAGAACATTCTAGAGACGCCAGTATGTTTAATCTTGGATTAAACAGATTATTTTCCATTTTAAAAACTTAATTCCAATTTCATGAAATTAAATCAAATCTAATATTTCAACATAAATTATTTTCAATAACGAAACCTTCTAGGTCATTTACAACATATTAAAAGAAGTGCTTCACATTTCATTGTACAGGAATGTACCAGTCAGCACTTCTACAATAAAAGTGTATCGAGTTACATAAAACGAGTAGATACATTTACTGTGTTGTACTGTAAACGTATTAAACAATAAATAAAGAAAAGTCTAGGTCAGTAAAAAGATACTCTAATTGTAAAACCAAAAGTTGCAGAATTGTATATATTTTATTTGTTACTTGCATATTTGTTATTTTTCTGTGTTACCTAGTTTGTAATTTGTTATTAATTTCAGCATGTCAATTTTGTATATAAGAAAAAATTTGGAACGTAATAAACAGTATCAATCAGTCATTGGTTTTTACTCATCAAATGTATTGCCGGTAATAACCCATTACTACTACCTCAATGAGACTGTGAGGCTGCAGTTCTCAGCAGTACATAACAAACAATCTTCTACTGAAGTTTGTTCACTATGTATGGTGGGGGAATAGCTTTTAAGTTATTCGGACACCATTGATCGTTCTTTGTTCTTTTTGACAGATATTCTAAATCTCAAGAATGCCTGGTCCTATCGAGATGGGAGTTTGGTTGTTATGTATGGGGGGATATCTTTTAAGCAATCCGAGCACTATTGATCGTCTTTTGTTTTTTTTTTTTTGGTAGATATCTTAATCTTAGGAACGCTTGGTCTTATCGAGATGGGACTTTGACGTTTAGGTATGGTGAGGGGGTGACTTTGAAACGATTCGTAAAACACCGATATTGTTTTGTTTTTTGACACATGTCTTGTAGTCAGAGCTGGGCAAAGTTAGACCTTCAACCACCGATATTTTCCCAGTTGATTTTACAGCAATTATGTAAATACAAAATACTGCACAGGATACAACTGTATTATTAATGAGTTACATTTCCATAAATAAAGGATGAAGAGATCCAAGACATCCATATATTGTCTCCCCACAATAAAGTTTCAAAAAGTCGTGCAAGCATTGACTATCATACCTCCAGACGATCGTCTTGTCTTTGTTTGGACTCATCAGTAGAGGATAATGAAAGTCAATGCTTGACTGCTTCATACTGGTTTGAAAAATAGAAATAATTCATAAGGTGATAGGCGAGATTTGAACGTCGGTCTCCTCGGATGCGACACAGCTTGCTGCCCATCTAAGAAAAGTGCTTTGCATGCTATGCATGACGCGTAATCTCTTCTATTCAAAATTATTATTAACTTAGTAATGAATAAAGGTCAAACTTTTCTTTTAGTATCCAGGATATGTAGGTACAATACGGGACGACTTCAAGGTTCGTGCGGAACCAGGTGGTTGCAACTAATGTTTATTCTTTTTTGTTTCGAGTACTCTTAGTGTATAGAACATAATTTTCTATTTATGCAATTTGTTTGCACAGGTAGAGAAGTTTGATTTAATAAATGTTTTCCAGTTTAAAGTTTCACTCTACTTATAGTTACTCAAAAAGGATACTGCTTTATAATCTTCACTGTTTGCACAACCAATTAAAATCCGACGTTTTCTGCATTTCAGGACACACAAGAAAAATCAGTATTCCAAACTGCGTAGAATTTCACATGACCACCAACGCCTGCCGGGGATTCTGTGAAAGCTGGGCGGTACCGTCAGGCCCAAAAGCGAGCCCGACTCAACCAGTAACTTCCGTAGGACAATGTTGCAACATTATGGACACAGAGCCGGTAGAAGCTCGGGTACTTTGCGTCGACGGTGTACGTACTCTCACATTCAAATCCGCCGTCACTTGCTCCTGCTACCATTGTAAAAAGGACTAACATCAGATTGTTAGTTACGTTAAAAAGGACGACGGCGACGGAGAGAGGGAGAGTTGGTTTTCGATCAAGGAAGTAAAAATAGTATAAACAAAATAAGACATTGTGTGATCTATGTAAATTTAATGTTAACTGTGCTGTAAAAAATATATTGTCCTTGTAAATACTATATTGTACTGACTGATGACAAATTATAAAATTTAAATTTGATGAATAAAATAGGTAGTTCTTTTTATTGTGGGTTTATTTAAATTGAAAAAAAAAGAAAACAAGGAAACCTCTTATTAATATTATTATTAATTATCAAAATCTTCAGTGACCCTGACAGAAGTAATAATTTGGACCACATCACATGTAATTTTTCTTCCATTAGTCTTATTAATGTTTCATAGTAATAAAAATTTCTAATTTGGTAATTGATTAGATGGTACCCTATTCGTTGTCAGATAATGAAATTTCAATTTTAAGTAATTTCTCAATTTTTAGCATTTTAATTTCTTTCGTCATCAAAAGATATAATGAAATGCTTATTTTTTTTGCAAAACAAACTTAATAAAATTGTAAGGTTGAAGCGCTGAGAACTTAATGGAATTATCAAATTTGATGATTACTACCTTCAATTACACTAATCAAAATCGATCTTTAGTTTAAAATTAAATCTTTCAAGACAAAACAATGCCTGATTCCACAGGAAGAATCAAGACCGACGATTTTAACGTTAATTTCTTATCTATTTTGGGCGAGATTTTAATTTCTACGATTCCTTATGATGAGTAAGTAAAACACGACGCGACGGACGGTGTGTTACTACAGACAGTTTTTTTAGCAGGTACACTCAAGGGAACTCGTAAACGAGTATATGAGGTAGGTTTATTGGTGTTTTTGTTGTCTTAAAACAAATCATGACTTACAAGGTATTCACGAAAAACGATATGAAGTTTGTACTGTTTTCAAAAACGTAGTACGTATAATTTAAAATTATTTATATATAAATGGAATGGCATAGGGCCCAGTATAGAACCCAGAAGTACTCCATCCGTACAGGTTTAATTTTTGATCTTACCGAGCTAACAAGATTTCTGATTAATTAAGAAAAACATACTGTTTCCGATCTGCAGATCATAAAAGAAGAAATTGATTGAAGAGAAACTCCTCGTGATTGACACAGCCGAATGTTCTGCTTAGATTACAAAAAACTGCAGCAAGACGCTCCATTGAGTCAATACAGCCTATAATTTTATTATAGAAATCCAGCAGAAAACCATGTTGTCTTACTGAAACTTTTTTTAACGTTTATCTAAGACAAAATATGAGATACCTGCCTAGTCTCACTGTGTACTGCGTGCACTGGTCTCTTTCAGCTTGTATCTTTTCATGACATGTACACAACAGTCAAATTCATGTTTACATACTGTAATTTCCTGGACATTTTGTTTTACAAGAGGTGGATTTTTTTGGTCACAATTTTGTCAAACTTCCGCCACGTTACCGAAAGAAAAAGTGCAATTTTTAATTTCCTAACTTTTATTCAATTTACCTGTTGAACAGTTTGTCAGTTACATAGTTCCTGAAACACTGAATTCATAAACACAATTATTATTTTTGCTAGAGGGACTAGACTCACTTTTGTTTGGATTTTTAGAATTTTAGAAATCTTTGTCTACAAGTATCACAGATTTGCTAATCAGGAGATCATTTGTTTTTAGCTTTGTTAGAGTTGTAGGGAGTCACACGTTTTAAGGATTTTCCTGTGGTTTTTGATATTTAACGAAATGAAACATCATAATGCCGGTTTGTTGTGGGGTCCAGGTATAAAATAATAAAATAAACGAATATATTATATACGAGGGTGGTCTGAAAAGTTTCCGACCTAACAAAGATACAAGACATTTTTTCTGAAATTTTTTTTTTATTTTTCAACATAGTCTCCTTGTAACTCTACACACTTCTCCCAGCGATGCTCCCATCTCTGTAACCCGTCCAAATAGTACTCGGCATTTTTCTCTGCAACATAATTGTTCACGAAGGTGATTGCTTCTTCATTTGACGAAAATCTTTGTCCTCCGAGCGCAATTTTTAGATGAGGGAACAAAAAGAAGTCGTTTGGGGCTAGATCTGGTGAGTAAGGCGGATGGTCAAGCAGTTCAAACCGTAATTCGTGGATTTTCGCCATGGCAACCGCTGAGGTGTGAGACGGTGCGTTGTCTTGGTGAAACAGGATTTTCTTTTTCTGCAAATGTGACCGTTTTTTCGCAAGTTCTGCCTTCAGCTTGTCAAGTAATGATGCATAGTATGCTCCTGTAATGGTTTTTCCTTTTTGAAGATAATCGATTAGAATAACTCCATGACTATCCCAAAAAACAGTCGCCATCACTTTTCCAGCCGAAAAAACAGTTTTTGCTTTTTTTGGAGCCGGTTCCCCCTTTGCAGTCCACTGTTTGGACTGTATTTTTGTTTCGGGCGTATAATGGTGTATCCAAGTTTCATCTACAGTAATTAATCGGCGCCAAAACTCGGATTTAATTCGCCTAAACTGCGGCAAAAGAGCGTTGGAAATATTCATTCGAACACGTTTTTGGTCTAACGTGAGCAAACGCGGCACCCAACGCGCGGACAGCTTTCTCATGCCTAAATGTTGATTTAATATGTGACAAACACGTTCTTTTGACATGTTCATAACCTCTGCTATCTCTCTCACTTTAATTCGGCGGTCGTCTAGCACCATTTGGTGAACTTTAGCGATGTTTTCGTCGGTAGTTGCAGTTTTTGGACGTCCCGAAGGTTCATCGTCTCCCAAGCTCTTACGGCGACGTTTAAATTCAGCAGCCCAAAATTTCACTGTGGTAAATGATGGTGCAGAGTTCCCATACACAGGATCTAACTCATCTTTTATTTGCGAAGGCGTACTGCCTTTCAAAAACAAATATTTAATGACAACTCGATACTCGATTTTGTCCATTTTTACAAAAAAACTCACATCAACTCACTCAAACGACTGTTACATAAAAACTGCGCGTCCAAAATGGCTGAAACTTTGGTGAGTAACTGTCAACAGATGAACAACGAAATTCAGTAGCTTTTATTTAGAGTGCTGCCATCTTCACGTTGAGGTCGGAAACTTTTCAGACCACCCTCGTACAAATGCAGACGCTGTAGCTACTTGCAACTAAGTACAGTTTTGTAAAATTAACTTAAACCTCCCTTCAAGGCTATTTGCTAAGTGTGTAATGTAACCTTGTGTTACAAATATAATGACTCTAGTTTAACTAAGACGCTAATGGTCTTAGGCCGGCTAAACCCAACGGGTGGTCTTGAGCGAGGATTAAGAAGTCATACATACAATAAAACATCAAATAAATATTTAATACATATATTGAAGAAAAAAAGAAAATAAATCAGTTTAAAAACATGGGCGCCATGTTTTTCTTAAAAGAACACAAAAATCTACAAAAATTGTTAATTCCAAAAAAAGCAGTTATCTAATTAAGTAAGGCAATCAGCAAAAATGATAAGAAACAAAGTTAGATTTAGTAATAAAAATTTAAATAATTTCCAATTAATAATAATGAGTAAAATGTTCAATCTAAATCTTCAAAGAAATTAAGAAGTTAAATCTGATCATTTAATGCATTCGATTTATACATACAATTGAAGGTGATAAAATTTTAAATCAAATAAATTTTTGAACCAGAAACTTATGAAATACTAAAAGTGACGGGACGGATAGAATCTGAAGCAAACTACACGAAAAACCAACCCCTTTTAACACACGCTTCCTAAGTTGACTGTCAACAACCCCACATACATCCATGACAACCATTTTCATTATTTCCTCGAGAAAAGCATTGTAGTGGATCTTTACTTATAACTAGAGATTGGATTTTTAAAGGACATTACAGGATCGAGCAAGTAATTAGTTAATTAAAAAAAATAACTGAGACATTGTTTCAACCTTTATTTAAATTCTCAGTTCTTTTAAATATGTAGTTTAAATTCAACTATTTTACAAACGGATTGTAACGATTTGTTATCATTAATAACTATTTTTTGCAGTTATTAGTAGTTTAATTAATTTTAAAATCTTTAGTATTGATTTGGATCTGCCCGTGTCACCATTGGTTGCATATATTTCAGGCGCCCGAAATAATTACAATTAATTGAATTATAGGGCACTGTATTATCAATTTTTTTCGATCAGGATATTTCAAAATAACAGTACAGTTAAATTAACAATATTTATTTGTTACTACAATTTACACAGTACAGTTCTATAAGCTACGGTTTATAATTCCCAAATTTAACTGTAAATATTAAAAGAGTTTTGCTGAGGTTTTTTTTACTTATTTATTTATGGTATTAATTGACAACTCATTTACATTGATTCATTTAAAGCTGGATCCGTTTTTAATCTGAAAGTCAAGACACCTTTTATTAATGACAGGTCCGGTTCAAAAAATAATTTGAATAATTAATGCATTTAATAATGCATATTTTGTTTTGCCTATACTTACCTTTTTATTTGCATAAGCTTGTTTATTTTAGTGCCGTTTATGCCGTATTACTACGACTGTAATTATATGTTTATTTGGTTTTCATTAAATAATCCCAAATTTAATTTTTTAGTTCGTATGTTGTTTATCTTAACTGTTTATTTAGTGCTTCTTCCTGAAATAGTCCGTAGTTGCGACTGGTAGGTATAACTCGTGTTCTCAGGTCCGACCTCATCCCGTCTTCAGCTAGTATTAGATCTCCGTGGAGTAAATACTACTTGTACCCATATAAATTTTCCTTTTTTAGTATACATATTAGGAGCCCAACTTTTATAGATCGGGACGGTACGATTAAAGTTAAGGAATGAAGGGGTAAATCCAGTAACTGTATAAGCGACTTCGTGGATTTCAAAGTCCCAATTGCGATGGTTTTCATTAATGTAAGCCCTAACGGTAGTACGTATAACTCGGTTCACTCGTTTGACAAAATTTATTTGAGGATAGTATGACGTATTGTATCAAACTTCTTAAACTCGGACGATAACAAACGGAAACGCAAAGTGCCTGAAATGTATACAGTATGCAAATGGTGACAGCACGCATCAAGGGTAGATCGAAATCAATACTAAAGATTTTAAAATTAATTACTAATAAATGCAAAACGTTGTTATTCAATGCGAACGCTGAAACATTTGTATGATTACCATTGTGCTTAATTAATTAAATAGCAGAGATTAAAAGTAATTAAAATCTAATTTCAATTAACTTAATTACCAGTCAATTTTTAGCCCCACCTTAGTAAAGTCCTGGAATGTCCTTAGGAAATCGACCACTGATTAGGTGATTATAACAAAAAGAAACAAAAGAAGTCTTGTTTTCACCAATGAATCTGACTGTGATCGTTATATCGATGTTATACTTCCCCAGGGAACAATCATACCAATTTAAATATAATCAAGCGCGATACTTATAATATAACAAAACAAGAAAGGTTGTTCTATTATTGCTGTAGAAAGGAAAGCATCATGTTGATTTGAATTTGACTTGTTCATTCGTCACGTCGCACTCCTCCACTCGATCTGGATCCATCCATCTGTGCGTTACATTTTACCTTTAGTGAAATTTCACTGTAATCGGCTTATACAACCTGAGCAGAAACTTCTAGTTCTAGTTTATCTTTTAATAAACTACAAACCACATCATTGGCGTTTTTATTTTTCTAATTAGTTTGTTTTAAAACTCTGATTTCTTTTTTTCATAATAACATAAAAATAACTACCGTGAAAACAGTTACCAAAGATAGTAACCATGTCTTCGAAACTTGAAGAATATCACAGAATTAAGAAGTAAAGTAGAAATTCCAAAGGAATATTCGTAATTATTTATCATAAAGTCGAATATCACCAAAACACAATTCGTACATCAATTACAATTACACATATATACAGGGTCTTCCAAATTGGAAAACGCGAGTGGAAATTGACAGCGATTGTTAGGAACGCTCATATCTCGGTTGAGCGCACGGAGGTTCAATGTCGCTATCTAGACAGCTATTAGTACTGTCTAAGCAGCGAAGCTTGGTATGTTGCAAATGGGACAACAGGGGTGGAAACCGACCTCGAACGTTATGAAAACTGATATCTCGGTTGGCGCACACAAGTGCAACTTCTTATGCTTGATACGACTAGACGACCATTAGCACTGTCTAGGAAACGAGCATTGGCTCTTGCTTGCAAATGGGACAGCGGGGATGAAAACAAACCCTTTAGGTCATAAACACTCGTATCTCCGAGGTGCAACTTCTTGTCTACGCCACAAACTAGACAGCTGTTAGCACTGTTCAACAAACAAGGTTTGGTCTCTTGCAAATAGGATAGTGGGGATAGATCTTGAACGTTGTAACAGTTGATATCTCGGTTGGTGCACTTCCCACATTTGACACGATCTAGACGGCCATTAGCATTGTTTAAGAAGCAAGGTTTTGTTTCTTGCAAATGGTGAAGGTTATAAACACTCGTACTTAGCAGGTGCAACTGTTCGTCCATGCTACAAACTAGACAGCTGTTGGCACTGCTCAACAAGCAAGGCTTCGTCTTTTACAAATGGGACAGCGAAGTTAGAAACTGACCGAAACAGTTATGAGCGCTCCTATTTCGGTTGCCGCACTCTGCGTTGTTGCAAATGAGACTGCGGACTGGAAACCGATCACAAAGCTTATGATACATCGGTTGATGCACGAAGCTGCAACTTTTTATTCACCGCACGTTAGAAGCCTCTGCCGGTCGGGGAGTTTAATTGGGTCTTAGTTTAAAAATTTATTAGGCTTTTCGGGCCTACCTTCGATCAATCGGGCTGCTCCGGCTTGTCAAGCCGTTTGGGCCTCTCGAACCTGTCGGGCTTATTGAGTTTCGATACTAAATGAAAAGGCTCTTCGTACTGCACAGTAGACAGGACGGGTTTCATGGTCGGGTCTTTGCGCGGCCAGACGCGAAGCTCGGGTTTAAATCAGGTCGGGCCTCAGTTTAAAAATTAAGAAAATAAAGCCTACATTTGATCATTCGTGACGTTAGGCTTCTTGTGCTGTTTGGGCTTGTGTTTCGACCAACACGATGACGATCGATGAATTTCCCGAATTCACATAGGTTATTGTAAATTCTTTTAAAACTCGATGACTCGGATGTCTGCGTATCAGATATTACTGACGGTATTCTTCAGCTGCAGCATCTGCATTTCCATGACACATTCCGTAAATAAAATGCATGTTAGCCTTGATAATAATAATAATAATAACAACAACAACACTGTTTGACATAAATCGTGAAGATAACTAAAGCAACTTACTTCTCACGAATTGTCTAACAGAATTTGCTCGTTGTTATTTTGCATGGCAACTAGATGTAAGCTGCAGTCAGTTGTTTTTCATTATCTCAGCAACTATTGAGAATCGGATATGGGGGTGTTATGGTTTTCTATTTCAAATCATCTGTTTAATGAGCCCCTAGAGTTGTGTCCAGACTTTTTGAATCACCTCCTATAAACTCTACGTAAATGGTCAGTATTAATCTAATTGTTAATAAAGAAATTTAATAAACGTTAGATCTGCAAAAGAGTAAAAGTAGAGTTGCTTCAACATTTCAAGAAGTATTAACACGTGACACTTAAAACCGACGTCAAATAGCGGACAATCCCGTCTGGCAACTCTAGCAAGCTGTGTTTCTATTTATATTAAAATAAGAAATTGCTTAATAGTAATAAAACTAGAAAATTAAATCACAAACTTTATTTCTTATATCACAGAAAAATTCTGAACACTGCATTTTCTGCTGCAGATGCAAAAGAAAGAACACCACCAATAGATCAGCCTTATAGAGCTACACGGAAACTGGCGAACGCGATTGCGACGAGTGCTGCGTCGGGATGTTTCTCGGTTTTGCTCTTCGTGAATTTTTGCTTTTTAGATTGGAAGCTTCGTAGCGATTGCGTTTTATTTGTTTGCTTTTGTTTTGAAAGAGAAAAGAGAGAAAGAGAGAGAGAGAGAGAGAGAGCGCATAACTTCTAAATGGGTCGCATTACCAACTTTAGTTTTCGCTTTCTAATGACGGACGACGGGAGGCTCGTTCAAACTACCCGGAGGCTTTCGATCGTCTTTTGTTGTTTGATTTGGCAGATACTCCATACCTCACTAACAGTTGGTCCTATCAAGATGGGACTTTGATCGTTAAATGTGGTGGGGGAATGGCTTTCAGACGATACGGGCACCACTGACCTTCTGCGTTTTTGCCAGATGCTCTGTGTCTAAAGAATGGCTGGTGCTGTCGAGTTGGAACTTTCATTGTTAGGTGTTTTTGTTTTGTTTTTTGACAGATATCCTGTATCTCAGGAACGACTGGTTGTATCGAGATAAGACTTTGATGGTTAGATGTGGTGACAGAACGGCTTTTAGACAGTAGAAGTGGCTGAGAAAAGTCCTAGAGGTGCTGATTATTATTCCATCGATCCGTCCACAAAGCAAGAACAAGCAAAACGTTTTAAACCTAACCTACAACTATTTAGTGAGTAAACCCGGCTGCGGTGACGATGGGCTTGCATCTGAAATCACAATCGTCTTGTAATTCTGGAAGCATTCGGCAAAATTCGAATTATACTAAAATTTGCGACTGTTGAATTAATTCTGTTTTAGGTCTATGAAATTTACTTGGCGTTACAATTGCGGTTTGCGGGTTTAGATCTGCTTGAGAAGAGTTAAGGAATGAAATTACCAACTAAACTGGAACACTGCAACCATAATGCAATGCAGCTATCACAATTTGTAGCAATGTTGTCATCTTTAAGTTGGTAGGTATTTCAGGAAGCTACTGTTAAACATAACAGCATTGTACTAAAAAAACGACAATTTTCTTGTTGTTTCATGTTATTGGAAATTAAATTTGTAGTAAAAAATGTCTAAAATTTCTTGACAATTAATAATTTATGATATTAAATTGTTTTATACAGACATTCTTATCAAATCTTATCTAAGAGAGCTTACGACAATTTTGAATTTTGAGATAAAAACACAAAAAGGTACTAAAATATGCGTTAGTAAATAAATAAACACTATGAAGGCAAATAAAATGTTTTCTTCTGTAAACTACTAACTTCTAATTTTTCCAAAGATTATACCTTTTAAAAAGATATGCAGCTTTCCCTGAAACTCACTGTTTAATCATAAGCTAAGCCACTGTACGTACCAGGCAATTTTTTCTCGCAGAGCAGTCATAAAATACTTTTCGACAACATCGAGTGTTAAACAAACGTAAATCAGCTTGTCACGGTTGCTTTGCACAAATTAATTTTGGAACTAGGATGAATACGCAAAACAAAAAATAAATCAATCGATTTCTCCCCCCAACATTAACCTGCATATACATTTTTCTTTTATACTTTGATATCATTTTCAACGAATTTATTGTCGCAGAACGATAATCCGTGATATCACGGTAATCCAAGTTTATCATATTCAGAAACAACGATCCCGAGGGATAAACACACCCACCATTTCCTATTAATTCATTAATTAATTCAACGTTTTCAACACGCGAACTACTCTCTGTTCGTACGTATATGTTAAAAATGATAAATTTAAGAACTAGAACTGACATGTTGGTAATAACGGAAGATCCGAAAGAATTTTTTATTCAAATATATGCGAATAATTATGAAGTATAATCTTTATACCCTTGTTTTGTTTTGCACAGATTTTTTTTTCATTTAAATTCTGTCGTACAGTCATAAAATTAAAAACCATTAGTAAGCATACGCATACGACAAGAAGGCGTCAGCCTTTCGGAAAATGCAATCTTACTTTGATTTGCATTTATTATGGGATAGAAAGAGAAATTGGAAAAGTTTATGCAAATAGAAAAGGTATCGGTATTTTATTTATGAAATTTTATTTTTAAATGAATTCTTTACATTTAGGATTGCATGAACTTGCATTAATAAACATTTTCGTAATCCATCAAAAACTGACAGTTACAAGCACTGTTAATTACGGTTCAGAACTACTGGTTATCAGGCGAAAAGTCTGAGAAGAACTAAAAATTCTAAATTTTCTTTTATGTAATTTGTTATAAGGCCTCTGCCTCTATTTTATTAGTTGAGAGACTTGTTGCAATAGTTTGTTATGCAACAAGTGTCAACACAGCAAATTTCTTCCACGAATGGTAAATACTGGACAGTAGTAAAACTTCACTAAAAGATTATTAGTAATAATTACAGTTTCAGAAACAAAATAAAATGTTTGGTGCTACTGAAACCTATCAAGGAGAAAAATCAAGGCGCTCAGCGAGAGCAAAAAGTAACGGGATAGCTTATCACGAAGCTGTACACCAATAAGAAAAGAGAAAAGTAAGAAAAAATAATTCTTTCAACGCCTTTTGTAATAAACAAGAAGAAAGCATTCTTTTCGGATTCGGTAATCGATTTATTGCAGACGGTGCTTGGGTGCCAGTTTTTCGAGTTTGCTCTCTTACTACCAATGAATTCTTTCACGTCCAGGCACTGCAGTAAAAAAGACGGTACTCCAGAAATCTTATCCGGGGATTGGCAGCACTGCTAATGTTTGATAATAAGGTGTAAATAAAATTCCCAATGCAAGATAATAATTAGATAAACACTAAAATACTTTCGAAATTGCATTGTCGTGTCACTCAAATTTCTCAACTCTTTCAGAATAGATGCGGGTGTGGTTACCTGCAGCGACCACTGACCGGAGTCGATTTTGTTCGCAGAATGCTCTGCTTCGTTCTCCAACACAACAATATTGATGACTGAAGATCCGACTTTGCGCAGCTCTGGTTACAAGACATCTGCCAAGGAAAGAAAACAAAGTCAGTGTATCATGGATCGTATCAAAATCACTCTCCCACTACACCTAAACGGCAAAGTCCTATCTCGATAAGACCAGCCGTTTCTGACACACAAAACACTTGTTAAAAAAAACAAAAGAAGGTCGGTGATGCTTGGATGGTTTAAAACCCATTCATCCGTCAAATCTAACAATCAAAGTTTCATCTTGATAGGAACAGTCGTTATCGACATATAGGATATCTGGCAAAAAAACAAATGACTGCCCCACGTGTTCTAAAAGCTACTCTGGCACCACACCTAACGATCAAAGTTCCATCTCGATAGGACCAAACGTTCTTGAGATACAAAACATCTATTAAAAACACAAAAGAGCATCGGATTTTACTTAAAAGCCATTGTTCCACAATACCTAGCATTCAAAGTATCATCCCATAGAGATACAATTAAAGTTCCATCTTGATAGGATCAGCCGTTCCCGAAGTACAAAGTATACGCCAAATCAAAAACAAATAACGGAAAAAATCTGAAGTTGATACGACAAACCCATTCGACAGATATGCTCTCTTTCTCTTTATCTTTATCTCTTGTTTAAAACAAAAAGGAACAAATAAAACACAATCGGCACGAAGCTTCCAATCTAAAAACCAAAAACCAATAAAAGGCCCGACGCAATCGTGTTTGTCGGATCCGAACGAAACATTATAAACGTTCGCCCGTTTCTGTGCAGCTCCATAAGGCCAGTTGGTAAGACGGAGACTCGCCCGACGGCGAATCTCTGGCGTCACCACCTAATGTTACGGCGCACCCTCCTTTCCCTTTCGTAAAACCATCGCCATCACGGAAGAAGATTTGGGCAAAAGCGAGGAAAGAGAAAGACGCCCTCTTTGTCTTTTAATCAAGCTACACAGCGATGCAACTATCAAATATTATTTGCAATATGGGAGTACGCTTACCATGCCAACATAAAGGTTTAGAATACTAAGAGGTAGAGCATTGCACGGGCCGAAATTCCTAGGCCCCATAATCCAACTTGATGTGAAAAAAACCCGATAACTTCTTGATAGCCCCGAAAAGCCCAAAAAGTCTGAGAAGCTCGAACAATCCAAGAGGCCTAGAAAACCCAATAGATTTTACTCTTTTAGCCAGATTGCACGAAGGCCAGACCAAGAAATCCTTTCCACCTGCAGTACAGTGCGAAGATCCTCTTCGATTCAATATGAAAATAATGCTGGTCTGGGTCAGTATGAGAACGCTTTGATTCAGCAGGAAAATAACGCCTGTTTCGGTGCAGTTTGGTATGAAAGGCATCTCGGTGCGGTGCAGTGCAAAGATCGTCAATTACGCGGCCCGATAAGCCTGAGAAGCCCTGACAACCGGACAGGACCAAACGGCCCGTCAAGCTCGAACGGTCCGACAGTCCGATTGATCAGACCTAAGCCCGGAAAGCCTGATAGGTTTTTTTCTTTGGACCAGGCCTCGCAAAGACTAGATCAAGAAATCCTTCCAGCCTACGGTACAGTACAAAAATCTTCCTCTTCGGTTCAGTGTGAAAATAATATTAGTGGAAAAATAACGCCTGTTCCGGTGCGATTTGACTTGAAAGGGATCTCGCTGCGGTGCAGTGCAAAAATTGTCCGCTAAGCGGCCCGATAGGCTCGACAGGTCCGAACAGCCTGATTGACCAAGCGTAGACTCAAAAAGCCCGATAAATCTTTAAAATGAGGCCTGGCCCGACCCGAACCCGAGTTTCGAAACTGGCCGCATAAAAGCCACTAAGCGTGCTAAGATGTTGGCTATGTTAAGATGGTAACGGTGGCGGTAGTGGTTGGCTATAACAATATTTTGATATCGGTCGGTCGGAAGAAAATTTGTATAGGTAAAAGCAATAACGATATCGGTCGGACGTATAAACTGTTTTGGGTATAAACGATGTCGGTATCAGGCTATATCGTCGGTCGGTTTATTGTATTCGGTCTTACCATTCTTACTATTCCTTCGGATGTTCTTGTTTGAAACTCAAAACTGGAATTAGGTTCAAGGTTAAATCATGATTGTTCCTGCTGCTGCGAAGCAGTAGAAACCACTGTAGGTTTATGGTAATTTGGTAATTTAATTAGGTAAACGCGGACGGTCGCCAGTCTCTCCTCGTGTTCACCGCTGCCGCTGGTGCAAAGGAAATCGTCCCGAGTTTCTGTAGATTTAGCTGCTTGGATGGAATATTGATGTAATCTGAAACATAAAACAGAATTGCGACAGGGAAGGGGAGATTGTGGAGATAATTCTGTTGCGGCATTTGGTAAGTTGATAATATAGACGTGTTGCTGGTGGCCGGAAGAATGGCTGGGGAGTGCTTAGATTTTTTGAATTTTCTTGGGATGTGAATAAAACGCTTTCAAGGACGTAATACCCAGGTACACTGCGGTAGGGGACAACAGACAGACAAGAGGTTTGGTGTTGTGAATTAGTTCGAGTGTCTCAAAAGGATCACCGGGGTCTTGCTGAGGTTATAATAGCGCAGCGCGAGAGAGAGGGTTTTGCGGGTGGGAGACGGATAGGATGACTCGACAGATAAATATTTACAATTAAATGACTTAATTAACCGGCAAATGAAGTAACTTGCTACAAAAAAAACAAAAACCATAGTTATTCAAGGATGGGTAACCAGTACACCGAGTGTAAAATGGCACGCGTAAGCGTTCTACCGGGGCCTCATTTGCCTCAATCGTGATCCTGGTTCTTGTCGCACGTCTTTTTATGCAGTAATTTCTCTATTGTGGTAAGAATGAGCGTAGTAACAAAAGAAAAGTCAATATTGCAGCAAGCTTGCTGGAAAATTATTCGAGTCGAAGTCTGAGAAATTTTAGTCACAATTTCAGAAACTGCCGCAATTTTCTGGGGTTCGAGTACTTTTTGGTTTTTGTTTGACACTACCCGTACTTCAGAATAATGTTTTAGCACGTCGTAGAAAAATCTGGATGTTTTTCCGGATAGAATATTTCCACTCACCGTTTATTTTTATTCCAGTGCGAAAGTAACATTCTAAAGTCGAGTTGTAAATACATTTTTAAAAAATTGTAAATTAATTAATAAATTATAATGAATTATCTAATGTATTATTATTAAACTCTGTCAGTAATCAAATTTTAAATTTAAATCTTTTATTTGCAATCTGTCACTTGTTTGACTGTGTCTAAACTACCGTCCTCACGTGATGTATAGCCACGGCATACTTTAATTGAAGATTTAAACGATTGCTCGATATTTAATTGGAATTCATTTACATCAATCGTTAGGATAAAATGCTGCATTTAACTTTAAAAGGTTGACACTTTCTGTGGGATGTAGTATTGATAATGTAACTCGTTTATAGATTCCTCATTCCCATATTGCATTTAAAAGTTTGAAATCTTTTAGTTTTGTAATAACTGATATATTCGACTGGAATATCCAACTTGGTACACCTTGTATATTTAATCAGCTCTGAAACAGTCTTACATTTTGTGTTTGGGCCTAAAATAATTTTTTATCTTTTTGACATCCGTAAAGCAAGCAAATCTCTCGAATTAAAGCTTTTAATAATTTCGTAATTGTATACCTAAAAACGCCTCTTTGTTGTTTTATATTTATACAGGTATACGTTTAGCATTAAACAAAAAATCAAAATATTTGCAAACCATACAAAGAAACGGAACAAACAAAAGTTGAATAAAATTAAAATTTAACAACCTCTTTTCAGCTTCCTTTGATGTTGTATTACAAGTATGATTAGGCTTCGCATAATATTCTCTTGATAAAAAGAATCAAAGGATGAAATGACGCTGAAAACCAAACGAATATTTGATATGCGTTTGAAATTAAATTTATTTACTAGTAAGTAATGCTAGATATCAATTTATCCCTGTCCTGAAAACACGCAAAATTATGTCTCATGAAAATTCAACCCTAAATAATGCAAAAGCAAAAGCGTGTCAATCAAGGAAATGATCACGTGCCCTAAAAAATAAACTCATTAAGATGAGAACCGTTGATGAATTCAACAATTTTAAAGGGTGTTCGGGTGTTCATTTTGTTTGATAATTTATGCGAAACCACGCGATCGTGATTGTTAAGTAATATACACACCAACCTGCTTTAATCTACCTTTACGTAATAAGTGGTGCACACAGCAGCTATTCGCATCCAAATTGTTCTTGTATATAATACCCATAAAACGGTTCGTTTATTCGCGGGATGTGTCGTTGTTGTGGTTAAAGCTTCCATTGTGTGAGTTTTCAATATGTTAAAGTGAGAGCTTTTCACGGATTTGAACGTTTAGAAGTGTAGTAAATGATTAATTCTTCGAAAGGTCAGTCTTGTTTGTGATATCTTTAAAATATCTTTTTCATTTTTCTGTGCCGCCTACACTTAAGGATCTCACTTACTTAAGTACTTACTGAATTTATTTGTTAATTTCCTTAAAATTTTCAAAGAGAGTGTAGGAAGTGTTTAACCTTTTTTTGTATATTCTCCATTTTAGAAAGCAAATGGTGCGTGTAACAAAGAAACTCAAACTTTGTTAAAAGTAGCACAAGGAATTGCAGATTACGAATTTTGCTCCATTAAATAATGTGTGACCACTTATATTAAAAGTTTGTTAAGTCTAACAATTAGTTAAACGCACGGAATAGTACGTAATGTTTTGCAGTCTTGTTATGCGATATAATAAATGAGAAACATACTGGTGAAAAGCCAACCAACATAAAGTTTATTATATTTCTATTCATAAATGCATTACAAAAAACCATCAGTTATTAAGTTCTAAGCTCTGTTTCTTAATTATTAAACTAAAAATTAAAAAAATGACGTCATCAGAATATTAAATTCCCTTAATACTACTCGACTTAGTTACAATAACTTAACTAACATTTTGAAACGGTTTAAACAAGTAGAATCTTAAGAATCTTAAAACTACAAGAAAGTCTAATTTAAACTGATTCAAGTTATTCTAACTTTTAATAACAAGTACAAAAATGAAGGTATAAAATTCACTGTTTAATTGACAAACCATTAAGAGATATGGATATGCGATTGTAATGATTACAAACCGATATCTTACGGGAAATCACCGAAAAAATTTCAAACAAATACTAAGCAATTAAACAAAAGATGTATCTCTATAGAAACATTCCAATATTTTTAATACCAGCAGTGATTTGATGAAAAACTTCAATTTTACCTTCAGATTCTCCAAGGGAATTTACTAAAATTTTACACAAAATGAACTAACAATAAAACGCACCCATTCTCTCTAAGATTCGCTAATTGAATGATGAATGCCAAACAGCAAGACACACAATACAATAATGACAAAAAATGTATCTTACCTGGAAATTTGAATGGACTAACTGTAGATTGTAGGGTAGATTTAAAATATAATCAATGATTTTTGATCATTTTTATACCGTTTTAATTCTAGTTAGGACTTTCAGATAATTATGCAATGAAGAAATTAACAGTTTCAAATTTAATCAGATGATTATGCAGAATAAATTCCAGATCTGACCATAATTTGAGAAAATTTACTTAACAAAAATAAAACCATTAGATATCAAAATTACATTGATGTTACTTACACCAACCTAATTAACTGTGCCGTTACAAGATCCACAGGTCTAAGACGGTTGGTTGGGCGAAGGCTTTCTTTATCTTTCTGCTAGAGTTTTCATATCATCCTCTAGTACCGTCTCTTACTAGAATGTTCTGTTAAATTTCGATGTGAAATTACGAGAGTGTGTAGTCTTAGAAATCTTTGAGCTACAAGTGGTTTATGAGATTAATATTAAATACGTTGAGTTTATATTGCTAGCAGATGGTTATTTTTAGCGCGGAAAGATTCCCGTGGAGTGCTAAAGCTTCCGTCTGACTGAAGTTTATTTCTTCTGCGATGAACCTTTAATGCTTCGTGGAAGAGAAGATTCAAATGTAACTGAGATCCGTAGAAGTTATTTAGTTGCAGCTTCAAAGTCATATTACGCTTTCGGTTAACTTTTGTTTGGATTCGTTGAAAGCTTTAATCGTTTTATTAGTTTCCTGGTAGAAACATTGCGAAATCTAATGTTAGAGTGGTATGTACCATTTAAATCGATCTCGTTGAAGTTGTGTTGTTGAAGCCTTCGTAGTTTTGTCGGAGTTTTCTTTAATATCCTTACGAAAAGCTAACCTGGTTGTTGTAACCTTGCAGTTAAACGACCATTGGGCCTCCGCAATTGGCTTAGTCAGAATTTTTGCCTTTTTTCTTGCCTGAATCTGTGTAAGTTAACTAATGACGCTTTGTGAATTCTACGTTTTCCTTCACTACTCTTTTTTTAGATTGAGAAAACAGAAAGCTAATCTGGTGACAAGATCAAAGTTTGCATTAATGGAGATGTTTCGTGCGACCTCAGTTTCTTAGCTTAGTCCTACTTTTAAACATTCTCACAAAACTAATCTGTTCTTCACCAAACTACCTGTAGAGGTAAACCACTGTTAACTATCTCAGCAAGGTTGGCGCTAGGGTGCTTGGCACCGTGGGCAAAATTTCTTAAGATGCCTCGTCGTCGTACAACGTCAGAGGCGGCCGGGTATTTAGAAGATCGAACTTCTGCTTAACCAGATGGGGTAGAATGGGTGGTAGTTTGTAAGTACTGGAAAGCGGTATGGCTTATAGAGAGATAGGATGGAAGGCATTGAGCACTAATTCCTGAGGGCGGATGCTGATGTCAAGAGTCAGGCAACTTAGTTGAAGCAGTCAGTGCGCGAGACCGGCAGAATTTAAACGGGCCTGGGGCGGAATAAAAATAGCAAAGATGTGCACCGGGACGCTGTCCGACAGGTAGATGGTGATAGCAAAAACGTGTAGGTCTGAGAAATGTTGGAGAATCTAAAAGTCGCTGGCAGGAAGCATACGGTAAACGGCAGGGGGCGCTCCGGCTTGGTTGCGGTCCTTGCGAAAGACGCGAAATCTGGATAGGGACAGGGAGTGAGACTTTTTAAAATGGGTTTTAATCGTGGCAAGAGTGTGGACGTGGTCCGTGAAGACCAAATTCTCAACTAGCGGGTGTTTGTTGCGCCATTTGTTGAGATTAACAGTTTCCAGTCGCACACCTTGATCTATTGGTAACAATTAATTGTGGAGATTATGGAATGAAGTTTCTAGGAGTGGGTTTTAGAAGAAGAATACGTAGACAGGTTTCTGGAGTAGGATGCTTTGACACGGAGAACAAAGAAGGAAACTGGACTTTATGGATGTGATCACTTTCATTTGGGAAGAGGTTAAAGCACGAAAACACAAAAAAGGATAGGAACTCCCGGATGCATGAGGTGGAGGGTTGGCCGGCGGGTTTCGAAAGGGCGGCCGCTTCGGGAACAAGACGAGAAGAGGGCGCGTTGGGGCATTGCAAGGAAAAGGCGACGCGGAGGATTTGCATGATGCAATTTGGTGGGCAGTATTTAAGACGCTGCAGGTAGGAGTCCTGACAATGCACTCTGAGTAGGGCTGGTCAAATTTGGTTGAACATCCGAACGTCCTTTGTAGCGCATTAAGCGAAGCCTTGCATAAGCGTCGTCTTGTGATCAATGGCTCGGGGGCGAATGCGTCGCACGCAGGAGAAAGACATTCTCTATGCACAGAGATCGTTCACGATTTCGTTCAAAGTGACGTTGAGCTCGACGCATAAGAAAGAGGCGGGTTTAGAGGGATGTGGCAAATGATGAAGGGCTTTAGATGCTGCGAAGACACCCGAACCTGGCTCGTAGCTCGCCCTGTAAGCTAGAGATCTTTGTCGTACCGGTCGCATACAGACCAAGAATTTTCTTTAGTTTGGTGGTCAGGGTTTTAAGAGTAAAGACTGACTTATACAATCCTGTTATGAAGTAGGTAGTGACGGTGGGAGTAAGGTTGGTGGCGAAGCTTTTAGAAGTGGCACGGCGCTTTTCGGGATTGTGGCGATTTAGTCTAAGCTGGTATCGCGGGATGATAATGTTTGCGGCTGGAAATGGAGTAGTATAGGTAGATGGGGCAAAAAGGTGAGAACGGCTCAGATGGAAGAGGCGTTGGGTAGGGGTCTGGTATGTCGCTGATGTTCTTCATCATTTTCGGTGTCTATACAACTTAACGTCGACGTCCAATGTTACAACAGATTCAATATCCTCAGAATAATGCTGGTAGATACGGGTTTAGTCTTGATGACAGTTCGAGATGGAAATGCAGGTGCATTACTTCTTGTCTCTTTTTTGGAAGTCGTAGGAGTGCTGGGAAGTAAGAAGTACGCTGTGGTCTTAGTGACATGATATTAGATCCTATTAAGTAGGATTGGATTTCTTTTCTAATCATTTCTGTTTTTCGGGCATAAAATCTGTTCGAAGAGACGTTATCGGTTCATTACTATTTACTACCGGATTAGGTTTATTGGCAGTTACTGCAGATTACGAGGTAGGTAAAGCACCCGAGAAAATTTGCAGCTCTTTCTTTGCTTCTAAGTTACTAATATTTTTTGTAATTTCCAGGCTCTGTATAACCATTTCTGTTTTACAAGTTAGACAACTCTCTGACCTGGCCAAATAACGTCCATCGCACTTAACACATTTAATTGGAGTCTGATAATTTACTTCAGGGTGAAGTTCGCAACCATAGATACAGCGTTGTTTGCTTTTATAATTGGGAGATGTATGCCCAAAGTCTTGGCATCTATAGCACCTTAGGGGAGTGGGTACATGCACATGTGAACCGGAAGACTGTAATAACCTGCCTTGATTTTTCCAGGTAACGTTGTGCTATTAAAGGTAAGTAGTATGGATGAGGTCCTAACTATGTCTTGACCTTTCTTAATAGTGACTCTTTGACTTTTAAGATTGCCCTTAACTTCTTCCTTGCTTGCATATGTCAGATCTTTACATGTTACTACTCCTTTAGAAATATTTAACGTTTTATGATAAACAACTGTGACTGAAATTGAATCAAAGACAGTCAATGGCATAAGATTATCAGATTAACAACTGGCTTCATTTTATAAAAACTTTCGTCGTCTATCGCTTTAATGACCAGGAATTTCATTTTAAAGAGTTTTTATATTTGCCTACGCAAGGGTATGAAAGTTCAGTGCCATTAACAAGATGAACAACATTTCTGTTATACAGGGTTTCCACGGGATAGTGGGACATAGCAAGTACTCGTAAAATAAGTTGTAAGTAAATATTATGTTTAAAAAGAAATCCAAGTACTACATGATATTACTGGAGTGCATTACATAATTGAGAATGAAAAATCATTTTGTAGTATTGAACTATTGCCGTTATCAACGTCTTGTTGCACTAGCGGCGTAGATCTCTTGCTGTCACTTAGAAAACGCAGATTCAAATCCAAGTAAAGGCGATTTTTTTTATAATCAAAAAGTAAAATGACGATTTCATTTGTTTTTAACAATAACACTACCTTTTCATAGCACTTGTACTTCATTTTCAAAAGCCTAACAAAAGCTGCAATTAAGGAGAACTATACGTTGAAACAAAATAATGTTATTGTTGAAAATGAACGAAATGATCAGTTCCACACCCACATCGTTCTAAAAGCGTAATTTCACTTTCTAGTAATTAAAAAAAAATCGGTTTTACTTGGATTTGAACCCAGGTTTTTTAGGTGATGGTAAACGACCTATACCACTCACGTAACAAATCATTTTTTTGTTTTTGTTTTTAATTTTGTTAACTTTTCAACAATATGACAATTGAATAAAGGCAACTTGATTGTTATAATTAAATAAATAAAACCAGCTTTGTGAGCTTATAATTGCTTTTTATTATTATGATAGAAAAATATTCCTTTGACATGATTCTGTATCGGAGGAAAACAAAAAATTTAATTTTTATTAAAACATCCTGCTAGCAATAATTGAAAGAAAACATACAGTAAAAGTTTATCAGATGAAAAGCCAGAACAAAAGTCAATATCTGTTGTTAGGAAACTTTAAGTTTGCGCATATTCTTATTTGTTGTCACATTTAAATCTTATTAATTTATAAAATACACTTATAAACTCGAGTAAATAACAAAAGAAGAAGGAAACTAAAAGCTTGTAAAGTTTCCTTTCTTATAATTTCTTGATATATTATTATTATTATTATTAATAGAAAACAAAACCAGACATTAGACAGTTTAGTTTTTTGGAGTAGGACACCCTATATAAACAAAAACAATCTATACAGTAAAATGTCAATGAATTAACAACAGGCTTCATTATCTCACCAAATTCATTAAGTTCCTGGCGATATTCAGCATTCAAATGTACAAATAGTAATACTCTGAAAAAAAATGTCTTTTGTTTGAAAACGCTTTTAAATATAAAAAAAGCACTTTGATCGATTAAATTCTATTGTTTTTTTTATTTTCAAAGATATAAAAATACAAATCCTATGTTCAATTCTAAATTACTCCTCGCGGACATTTAGAGCTTCTGTTGTAAAAATCTACAATTAAAAAGCAATTTCTTGTTACAACATTTTTTGTATCCTTTCTTCTACAATACAAATTTTTATTTTTTTTAAATTAATTTTTAATTAAAACATTGTAATTATTTACATGTGAAAATTTCATACATTTAAGGAATAAACCAATTTCAGAAGTAATACTTCGATCACCGTAACGATTACAAATTCATTCTCAGTCTTCAATTAATCTAAATAAACACGGAAAACTTCGCCATTTAAGTTTTCCAACATCCGGCAGCGATGATATTTTCTTGCTCGTTTTTTTCTCTCCCACGTTTACACCCTGCTCCTTTGATAAAATCTGATCGGTATGGCAGTTTTGCAAAAATTTAAAAAAACAGATGAAAGGAGACAAATAAAGAAAGACTGGCTAGCTTTTTACTTGTTAATAATGTTCAACGGTCCTTTGGGAAAATTTTCATGTCATCATCGGATAAAAAAGTAAAAACTGTATTAAATGAGGCTTTAATAAATTGAATTAATTTGCGGAATTTTATGTTAATATGTTAATCAACATTTACTTGGTAATTGGGTAATTAATGGCTGCCTGTAACAATTATTTTTTAAACCGTTTACGTGATGAGTGGGTGAAATTTTTATTAAAAGAAAATTAAGGGATGAGATATAAATATTCAATTTTTGATTTAATTAAAAATTTGTAAAGAAACAAATGAACAAAACAACCTAACAATGGAAAGTTTTTTGTTTATATTTTGCCTCTATTCTCACGTTCCTATAGTTATAAAAAAAAAAACTTTTTCTGAGCACAGTTAAACAACGTTTTGGGTGTTGCGATTAGATCTTGTGACTTCTCCTATGATGAGTCTTCTACGTCTTATATGTGACATATTTTTGACTACACTTTGTATTCTTTGCAGCTTTTGATAGAGGTACATTTTTTGTCAAACTTCTTTTTTCTTCCTCTACGTTACCGTTCTGTTGCTTTCCTACCTTTTGTTCAATTTATTTATGGAACATGTTACGATTACAGAGAAGAAGCTGACAGAAATAAAATAGTACTCGTGTTTTATTTAGTTTATTTAACACAATAAATCAGAAATTTCTTACCAGTGGTTCTCAACAGAATAGTTTGTCAGTTACGTACCTACCCAGTTCCTGAAACACTAAATTCGTAAACACAATTATTATTTTCGCCAGAGGGCCTAGATTCACTTTTGTCTAGATTTCTAGAAATTTAGAAATCTTTGTCTACATGTATCACAGATTTTCTAATCAGGAGACTATTCTGCATTCATTATTTTTAGCTTTGTTAATGTTGTAAGGAGCCACACGTTTTAAGCTTTTTTCTGTCGTTCTTGATATTGAACGGATTGAAGCATTATAATGCCGTTTCTTTTTAGCCCAGGCGTAATGTATAATAAACGAATACAACATGTACAAGTGCAGCCGCTCTAGCCACTTCTAACTATAAATACAATTTTATCGAATTAACTTAAAGCTAGAGCTGCAAGCCCTCCTTCAAAGTTTGCAAGACCTGCATGGGCCGGGTTTTCTAGTCGGGCGGACCCGATCGAAGCTCAGTTTCGGCCTCTTGGGCCGTTGGGTTTTGTCGAGCGTATCAAGCCATACTGGTCTGCCTGGTCGTTCGGGCCTGCTGTGGTTTTGAAACTTCTCGGGACTGTTTTATCGTTCTGGTCGTCGAGCCTTTAGGGCTTCTCTGCTCTTCACGCCTCTCGGATCTATCGGACCGTTTGAATATCGCAAGTCGTTGGGCTTTTTCGACTTTTCGGCCCTTCGGGTCTCTGGGGTCTATCGAGTTATTTGGATTTTTTAGACCTGTCAGGCCATACGGGTCTGTAGAGCCGTTCTGGCCTGTCGTATTTTGGAACATCTTGGGTTTCTCGGATCGTTCTGGTCGTCGAACTTTTAGGACTTCTCTGCAAAAAACAATAAAATGATGGGTTCACTAGCTAATGATCAGCGAAATCTTGTTTGTTGACTTGTAGTTTATCTTGAATGGATGATGATGTTTTCACTACATTTCAAAACAATTTTCTAAACTGATTAAGAATTTAATTATTGGATTGATCAAATTCATTTGGTAATTCATCAAAATCAAATACTGAAAACAGAACCTGGTCTGTGGTGCCTTTGTGGCCATTACCGCTGCCTAAACGCCGTTACCGCATCAGATCGTTATCCGATAGCACACATACAGAACTTTGCGACCCAGCTGGCATGAACCACAGTCTTTTCGAAAATCGTCAGATTCTCGTTGCTGAATCGGATATTCCAAAGACTACCGTCACGACACCTTATGATTATTCGAATTCCCAGTGATGACTTTTGGCCTATGCACAAACTTTTCAACTTTTTATGGACAAAATACTCGAAAATCTTCATTACTGTTATTGTTTTTTAAACTATTTACTGATCGAATCTCCAATTACCGTGGAGCATGCTGGCCATGTGAAAGCTTACAAGACTACGGCGTTGCAATACACCGACGATAATAGCAAGCATCAGCAACTTTCCACGCCCAAGCACCGTGAAAACCTTACGCATGTTGAATTTCTACAGAAGATTCATTCCGGAAACAGCTCGTTCGACGCATGCAAACAAAGCCTCGTCAGCGTAATTTTAGTGGCTCATCCCGTTCACGACCCATCCCTGCGTCTAACCACCGACATATCCGACGTCACCTGTCATGGGTCAGTACGTCCACAACACCCGGTAACCGATAGGTTGCTAACGCTGTACTTATTAGTGAAGTATTTCTCTTCCTGCTGGAGGCCCAATCAGTAACCTTCCACACGAACCGCAAGCTTCTTACTTTTGCTTTTAAACAGAGCAATAAAACATTTTCTAGACGCCTACGGCAGCTCGACTTCTTCGGTCAATTCTTCACCGCTATCCAGCACTTCTTTGGTAGCGACAATACTGTGGCCGACGCCTTGTCGCAGATCGACGGTATTACCGACGCATTTGATAGCCTTCTCACAGTCTTCTTTGCTGCAATCACAACTGGTACCCACCGACACCACGACGCCCATATACTGCGACATATCCACTATGAATATTTGTCCGTACGTACCTGAAGCATTACTTAAACGAATCTTGGACTCAAGGCACCCTGGAACCTGAGCAACACTCGAAGCCACCCGCGACCAATATAATATGTAGCCGTTCATTGAAAAGATATTGCACAGTGGTCGCGCGTGTCTCCGTTGGCAGCGATCCAAGATTCATCGCAGAACCAGACGACCCTTGCTAGACTTCTCAATACCTGATGGCCGTTTCCAACATTCATTTGGAGATAGTGAGGCGCCTTCTAGTATCTCAAGGATTAAAATGCATCTTAACTATGGTCGATCTCTTCAGCAGGTGGCCTAAAGCAGTCTGGCCGAAACAACCAGAGACGCTATCACCGCCGCCTTCTACGCGAAATGGGCAGTTCGTTTTGGCTTGCCGCCAACCATCACAATGGATCAAGATTAACATTACTGAAACGATACAAATCTATTGCCAAATTGCCAAACAAGATGCTGTACGATTTGCCACTGTCCGCGAGCAAGGACCAATTCCTCCAGACCCATGCAGCTTTGTTTCTTGCATAAAGGCACAATCTACGCTTACTACCAACAGCACATCATAGTCGACACGCAATCTTCTCCCCCACCCAAGCTTTAATGTGCGTGTTCACATGTATTCTTGCAAGACGAAACCATTAGAAGATCGCTCCAGCCACTCTGCATCGGCCCCACTACGTCGTCGACCACCGAAACAGCCTATTCTCCATCTAAATTAACGGCAAAAACATAAGCGTAGCAAATTGCAATTATGCTTGAACCATCGGCACCTCATACAGCGTCACGTGGCCGTCCCATCTAACCCCCGGTACAGTTATGTATCCAGCGGAGAGGGTACTGTAGCGACACGGCATTTGAATACCGCGCGCACTCGCCTAGCTATTTTAGAACCACTTGTCTGCCGGATACGGGAGCATCCTGTGTGCAAGCGGCAGTGCCATACGGCACTGCCCCGAATGCAAAACCATCATGCAGAGGCAAGAACGCCATCTGGCAAGAGCAGATATAAATAAAGCGCCTGATCTAGATCTCTCCGTGTTAAGCAAGGTGTTTGAGAGAATTCTCGCTAACAGGCTTCAAGATCTCATGGCTCACGTACGTCATTCTTTCCCCAACTCAGTATGACTTCCTCCTCGCTATTTTCATTTCGGATCCACTTTTAAAACTCTAAACTAACGCCAGCGCGGCTTTAAACATCAGAATGTGCATTCCACGATCTCAGAACCGATTCGTTACATTGGCGCAATTCGCCTACGACACCGTGCTTTTTTGCTACAAGAGCACCCTCATTTACACCTACAGGACATTCGTCTGCCGCGTTTTGGATTATCAATTCATCTACTTCTGGGCTGCCGCGCCTAGACTCGTGGAATCGCTTCGCAGGAAGGAGAGGGTCGCGTGTCAGAGGATACTTCGACTGGAATACCTGCCATAAACGCCAAATTTGATTCCCTGCTTCGTAAAGAGGGCACTCAAGCAGAATCGAACCGCCGCTCTCGACGACCCCCAGGACATCCTGGAGAGCACGCTCTTGGCCATCAGATAACCTAACACTACACCTCCATGTCCGAGACACTCATTCACAAAATTTTTTAAATTTCTAACTCTCCACGCCTCTCTTCCTCGCCACAACAATGTTTTCTGTTTTATCAAGACTCCGGAGGCCAACGACATAAAAACTGTCAAGGGTGAGTAAGTAGAGTAATTTAGATACCCTTAGAAAGCGAGAAACTCTTTCATTTGTTTTGAAAAGTTAAGCCAATAACGAGCAGTCAGTTGTCTTTTTAACACCCGCCTGTGTATTTTGAAAGTTGAGAAAATTTTATTATTTACTTTTTCTTAATAATTTTGAGCATTTACCCCG
This sequence comes from Ignelater luminosus, assembly GCA_011009095.1. Lineage (NCBI taxonomy): Eukaryota > Metazoa > Arthropoda > Insecta > Coleoptera > Elateridae > Ignelater > Ignelater luminosus. The sequence continues at coordinate 81,288 of VTPC01090557.1, read as the reverse complement.
AAGAACTTTTAAAGAAAAAGCAGGAAGGTTTTAAATATAGTAACGAGTAAGAAATTCAACAAGTTCAGTTTCCGACTCATACAATCTCATGTCACCCATTTAGTGCAGATAAGAGATGTTTGAGATTGTTTTGCAAGTTTGGTAACTCTCATTGACTTTGTTCAAGATTACTAACTGAAATTAACTGCATTCATTTATTTATGATTGATTATTAGATGAATCTTTCATTCATTCAAGAAGCGCCTGACGTTATCATTAATTTCAGTAAATTAAAGCAATACCAAAAGGGAACATTTACAAAACGTACTTAATTCTTAATATTTTTTTGTTTGTATGTTAGTTAGCGAATGTCATTTTGTTTAACATTTTCTTAGGGTAACCTGTTAAATTTAGTTGGAGGATTTTATTTTTTTTGTCGCACTTTAGGAAGGTTTTGTAAAAGGACACTCTCACTTTTTTTGCAGGGTAATTAATAGAGGTTTCAATTTGTTAAATTAAATTCTTTTGAGAGACAAACTGGAATCATCCTCATTTAGGTATTAAAACCTCTAATGTAGGGTTTAATTCAGTTCAAAGAAACACTATAGTGTCACATTTAGGCATTTATTACTAAAATATGAGTCAGTACTACAAATCCAATCAAGATTTTTAACGTTGATGATTCATCATGTGATATTTAGAAACGTAATAAGGTGTCGGCTATACGAATATTGTAAATAAAAGCTCGTCTACTGTGAGCAATACAATTTAGAGGCCAATCTACAATTGTTGTTGTTATTATTATTATTATTGCTATTAAATTCATTAACAAAAATAATTTGTTCCTAACAGTAATTAATGAACACATGTAGTCATTAATCAATTTATTATTTTTACCTACTACAACTGTGTAAATTTATGATCATGAATACTTCGTTTTTGGTTACAGTTCGTCAGAAGCCACCCAGTTATGTCATTCTGATTTAAAAAAATAGCATCTCCCTCATTGCTAATAATAAACAGTAGTGGAAATGGAAAGGTTTGACTTTGTATTTATCATCTCTGTATTTTAATGATAATAATAATAATAATAATAATTAGCCTAATATAAAATGTAGTTAGTTGTGTTTTATGTCATTGTAAATAAATAGTTACACCTATTTTTTTCATAAACGACGAAGGTTTTTATTAAAAATTTCTAATTTTCTGGGTTAATTAATTAACATGGCCGACCGACATAAGTTTTAATAAACAGTTTTAATAATAACAGACAATGCGTTGTTATTTAAACTTACATTAATGCAGCTTTTGTTCTTACAAAAACATAAATTAAAAAGACTAAAGTACAAAATACAATGAAAATGCTTTTATGTGATTCTTGCTTATTTTATTGGGTGGCATTTGCAGCGCTTTTCTCTAATGTGCATAAACAACATTAAATGGATTCATTTTTTGATAAGTACTTATCCATGTTGTTAAATATGCAACAAAATCTAATCAAATGAGCTTATTCACGGCATAGGATGTGATGACAGCGCCATCAGATAAGTAATTAAATCATTCGTGCTCGTTCCTTAATAAAATTCTTAGTGAGTATATGAATTCCGCTTACACGGATTATTTGACGCATCTATAGTCTAAATCAAATAAGAATAAAGCAAAGGAAATGATAGGGACAGCTTGACCTTCATCCTCATTGGTTAATAAACGAGTCCGTTTTACACAACTTTAACATGCCGATTTTATTGAATACCGTGTTACCAGATGTACGAAAGTAAATTACTTATAGTTACATAAAAAAATGTTTTATGATATATATCTGATAAAACAATTTTTTAGTAATGCTTATAACTGAAAAATATATAACGTACTTTTCATAAATGCCTTAAAAATAGATGATAAGACAAACCTAAAAGAAACGGAGACGTGACAACGTTGACTTTTGTGAAGTTGTAATATAACCACACTTTTTCCTTCTTGCTTGGTTAGGGTCAGTTAGCCTGTTATTCTAATTTTGTCATTTTACGTCTTTTTTTGGTATTGCTGTTATTCTTTTATTTATATTAAAATAGTTCTTTTAAGAGCTCATTAAACTCAGCGTATCGTTATACAGGTAATTATAATTTGAATTATAACAACCTAATGATCAAAATAGCAATGCAATATTTCAGGTTATATTTGCGATTATGGCTGAAGTTTTCAAAAATGCTAAAGGAAAACACGTAAAAAGTGGTCAGAGACTTATGGCTTACAATGTCTATTTAAAACATTTACAAAACAACAGTAAGACTTGGTCAGTCAAGCAAACGTCGGCTGAAGTTGGGAATACGATGTGGAATATAATTAAACAAATGGAAGCTTCGGGATTGGTACGATCTCCTACGAAAACTAGGGAATCAAAAACATGTTTTCATAAACTTGAAGACTTCGAGAAATCTGCCATACGAAGACATGTACATTGTTTTTATTTTCGAAATGAAGTTCCAACTGTAGGAAAAATACTACAAGCTGTTAACGAAGACGATTCATTACCAGATTTTAGTTATTCAACATTACATAGAACGTTATTAAAATTGGGATTCAAATATGATAAACGAACAAGAAAAACGATTTTGATTGAAAAGCCAACTATTGTTTTGTGGAGAAGAAAATATTTAACTGCTATTAAACAATACCGAGAAGAAGGAAGAACGATTTATTACACAGATAAAACATGGGTTAATGCAGGACATGTGGGAAGCAAAGTTTGGCATGATACTACCATTAAAACTGCCAGACAAGCATTATTTGAAGGCCTTTCAACTGGAATCAAAGATCCATCAGGCAACTAACTTTTGAATCCAAAAAGACAGGTGAGAACTGTATTGTTTTTGTATGTTTTTTATTACAATAAATTATTTGAATGTTTGTAGGTGATTATCATCAAGACATGGATGGAGATGTTTTTAAAATGTGGTTGGAAGGGATCCTACCTAAATTAGAACCTCATTCGGTCATTGTAATGGACAACGCCCCTTATCATAGTGTTAAAGCTGATAAAGTACCCACTCGGAATTGGAGAAAAGATCAGATTATTGATTGGCTTCATAGCAAGGAAATTACACCAGGAGATAATTTATTGAAATTGCAATTATTAGAATTGGTAAAACAGTATGCGTTATCACATCCAACACCATATGTCATCGATGAACTTATTAAAAAGAGTGGAAGATTAATTTTAAGATTACCACCGTATCACTGTAATCTGAATCCTATTGAGCTAGTATGGGCTCAAGTTAAGCAACATGTTGCTGTTAATAATCGAACGTACTCTATCGAAGAGGTAAAGCAACTCTTATGTGATGGAATTGCTGGTGTAACTGCAGAAAAGTGGAATGATTGTGTCAATCATGTAATACGTGAAGAAAATCATATGTGGGATTTAGACGGAATAACAGAACAAGTGGTTGAGAAAATTGTGATTAATTTACAGTCGGAGAGTTCTAGCGAGGAGGATTCTGCTGACGATGATATGAAGGTAGAGTGATTACCAGATACACAAACAGCAAAATGGATGCACTATTGTTATGTACAGTACCTACAACTCCTGCTCCTTAATTAAAATATGTTTTGTAATTATTGAATTGACTTGTACTACAGGCTTTTTACCTTTTTGTTTATGTAAAAACTAAATAAATAAACATTTACATGTTAACTCGTAACTTCCTTTGCTTCGTAAGAGGTATATACTTATGAGGTTATTCATTATACTTTGTCATTAAAAAAATCTACTATTTCATTTATTCATAGTTCGTCAGCTACTGGTTTTTAATTTTTATACATATTCTTGAACAACTATTAGAAAGCAATTTCAAATTTGGCGCCCTTTTCGAACACTTCAGCTGCTTAAATCTGCCTTGCACCGCAGTGCCACCTACTTTATTCTTATTTGATTTAGACTATAGTTTATGTAAGTCCAAACTTTGTAAACATTTCCGTTTGTAGCCAAACCAGTTTGCTCTAATAGATTAAGTCTTAGAGAGAAAACGTATTTTATTTTGTTAAACGTCAAATCGTCCAGAGATAAATAAATTTGCCTTGAAAAATTATTTTATCACCTTTAATTCTTTTTTAACGTTTATTTCGACATGAAAAATGCTCTATTGTATTTAATTGTGTTTAATTTGTCAAAGCCAAACAAATCTATTACTTCCCAGTGGTATGAGCATGGCTTATTCTATCACAAAAAAAAACATCTGGGAATGCAAAGCATAGCTACGAAGAACTCTGTTTTGTTACTTTTTTTAAATTTTGACTGCCATTTTGACCATGTTCCCGAAGAGTTATCAAAAAACGAAGACGCGGTCTTTAGTTTTTGATGTAGAATCCAAATCTGAAGTTAAAATGTTAAAATCTAAAAAAAATGCGTACAGACGGACAGACAGACAGACTTCGCAAATTCAATAACGACTCCTTCGGAGTTCCTTGATAATATTTTAGGGTAACCAATCAGATTCTGTAGGGATATATAATTTACCAATCCGTGCTTCTCGCGCTTGTCAACTTAGTAGTGGTTTTTATCCCTTAAATACGTCCCACTTGGTTACTGCGTTAGAGTTCGATTAATCATTAAGCAGACACCATGTCTGCGTCTTCTCCTGTTGGGCCGCCCCGAGCAACCGCACATTTCGCTTTCCTACCCGACTCCTAACCTAGCATAACCTAACCTAACCTAACCAAACCTAATCTAAACTTTAGTTTAGATTAGAAAGTCTATGAATGGTAGGGGCGCTTTCGAGAAATGCTCATAACTTTTGACCCCGACGGTTGCATCACCTAGAAGTGGGCTCGTTGTGATTATCTCGTCAAGCCCAATCGATTAATACCGAACTTCGCCCCCTAGGCGAGGTGAGGATATACGGAACTCCAGTCATTTCTTTCTAAATTTTCATTTTATCAATACCTTTGTAAATAATCAACCACAATAACAACAATAATAATAATTTATTTCTATCTACATATTTAATAAGAAAAACTTAAATGTAGTTTTAGAATAATTTATTGTTATGATTACAATAAAAAAATCAACAACAAATCAGTTTCACGTAAAATACAAACTTTTGTTTTTCATAGGTATGCTGATTTGCTAATTGTAACGTTAACAATATTATTTTAAAAGTACATTTAAGCATTTCTTATTAGTAAAATTATTATCATCATTATTGTTATTTAATGATTACAAAAGTAGGGGTACAATAAAAATTTGAAAAAAAAAGAATAAAAACAATCATGAAATGTCCGGCGGGATTTAAACCTTGACCTTGTTCTACGCCACACGGCTTCCCTAACCACTTAGTCAACGCGCTCTTCATTTAAAGCTAGGGAATTCCAAAATTTATATTACAGTATTCATTAATAATAAAATGTATATGCAAATAAAATTAGTCTTGTCCTGTGCAGTTTTTAATTGTTAACATCTTTGTGTGTACATAGTTACTATAGAATAATAATATTAATTGAAAGCGAGTATCTTATGTTTTTTCTAAATTCAGGGAATCACCGGAATAAGCAAATACTAGGTTAATTAAACAAAAAATGTTTCTTTATGAAATAATTTCAATATTTTTAATACAGGTAATAAATTAATGAAAAGTTTTAATTTTACCTTCACATTCTCCAAGGGAATTTACCAAAATTCTACACAAAACAAACTAACTATAAAATGAAGCCATTCGCTTTAAAATTCGATAATTTAATGATGAATGTCAAACTTTAAGATGTAATACAATAATGACAAAAGTATAATTGATGATTTTTGACCCTTTTTATACTTTTATAATTCTTCAATTAGGATTTTTAGATAATTATGCGTTTTTTATACGGGACTATAAGAAATATCTAAAGAATACTAATAAGAATGTAATGATCTAATGATTTCTCGCTTTTTAAAAGAAATGATTTAAAAGAAAGAACCCTAAAAATTAACAGTTTTAGATTTAAATAGATGATTATGCGGACCAACTTGTAGATCCGACCATTATTTGAGAAAATCTGCTAAATACAAATTAGACATTAAAATTACAATGACGTTTGTAATCTTACCAACCTAATTAATTGTATTTTGGTGGGATTATGAAAACTGCTTAGTATTATTGAATAGGAAGCGTTGAATAGAGATTATTGAAAGAGCTATTAAGACCCAGTTTTATGGATTCTCTTTAACTTTGGACAACTGTATCGTAAAAAAACAGGACGTTTCAATTTGCTATAGAATTATACTATAAATCTACAACTTCGGCTTTTAATAAATCTTTTCCATCAAAAAATTCATTTCAATTTTGACAAATCCCTCTAGCATTAAAGTTGATATTGAATTGAAAATAATATTCTTTGAGAAAGGGTGTATTTAAACATAATTTTACATAATTCAAAAATTCTTTTCGTTAAAGTACTATTCGAAAACTTTTAGTTTTAGTTTATGATTTGGTAAGGGAGTGAATGACGTAAATGCATAATCTCTTATTAAAATTTATGTTAAACATATTAATAATTAATAAACACTGAAAATTAGGAACTTTTAATAAAAGCAGCAGCCTCTTAATTAAAAAGCAGATGCAGGTAATTATGTGGAACTCATACAACAAAATGATACTAGTAACTATACTTTATAGCAAAATCTATGTTAATGGAATTATTAATAAAACTTGGAAAAAATGGTTCAACATTAAACAAACTGTTTCACTGCTTCAGTCCCCAAGCTGTAATCCTGTAACTTTTAATTAATTGGATTTTTTAAACACGTAACTAAGCAATTTAAGTGAGAAACTCATCAGAGGGAAAATTCCACCAAACACTTTTTATTATAGTGATCAAAAAACCACCTGGCAGGTGGTAATTTATAAATAATGTCAAAAGTCAAAGAAACCAAGAAGATTAAATTGTTCTTTATTTGTAAAATAGGCGTAATACGATTGTTGTCATCTCTGACGTCACACAGGAATACAATTTAAATATTAATACAACTTCTTATACATATTTGTAAATGTAGTTCACTTTCTGAACAATTTAAATCCTAGATTCACATATGGTACTTACTTCTCTTTTAGAATTACTCGATGCTCCTGGATACTTACCTAACAGATATCTCTTCTGCTGTTAGAAAATGAACGTCTTTTTTGTAAACTAGAGAAAAAAATGGTTGAAGCAGCTTCAAAAGTAGTTTATTGATTTTTACAAAATAAATATAGACATCCCTTTTTTACATTTCAAATAAATTAATAAAAATTGACATTAAAATGAATGATTCGTTCGAGATTCTTTTCGTAATACGTACATATCTTTTAATACAAGATCTTAATTTGTTAAAACCCATTTTATTAATGTTATACAACGAATCAATCGTATTAAAATTGACATTTAGATTTAATTAGTAATGTAGAATTTAATAAAAAATACTAAAATGTATTACTGTGGTCCAAATCCAAGTAAATCCGGATGCGATCGATGTGGCCTATACCTTAAACCTTCGCAGCTCGTATCGGACGAAGAACAAGCTTGGCAACGACAGCCGGCGGCTTCGAGATATTCGTATTTCGCTGCGGATGGCAAAGCACCTTCTTCGCAGTGTCTTAAGGTCGCTACTGCTTTGTTACGTCCGTAATGAACACATACGGGATGGGATGATTTTTTGTAAGGAAATCGCCAGTCTGAGATCTGTAAAAAAGAAAAAATAATGAATATTAATGTTTCAATCAAGTCGTGGTTTTTCGTAAAGAAAAATATTTCTTTTAAAAAATTATTGAATAGTTAATTGTGTATTTTTTAGTAACATCAAGGTTCGAAACTTTTCGTTTTTGCTTTTCTTTTCTCGATTTCGTTCATTCGCAAGACTAGGTTGATTTTATGAAGATTGCTACTCGAAAAAGCAAGAACTGAAAAAATTTATTATAAAATAAACTAATCATTTGAATTTTGAAATGGCGCTTTGATGATCATTTTAAAACTTCCCACCTTGAATAACTCTTTAATTAGTACAATTATCAGAAATCGCTGAAATGGATTGTTTTTATTTTGGAGGGGGACATTTAATAACCTACTCTAGTCGGTTGGGACACTGGGTATAAGATTCTCAATCTTTTACATAAAAAAAAAAATCAAAATCGGCCCAGCCGTTCGTGAACTAGGGATAAAAATGTATTTAATTTAATTAATACACTTCAGTCTGTAGTTCACGAACGGCTGGACCGATTTTAATTTTGTTTGATGTAAAAGATTAAGAGTTTGATACCCTTTAAAATGATATATTACACATGGGGTAGTGCCGTTTAAAATTCTGGGGAGGGAGTGGAAGGGGGGAGGGTGAAAGTCTACCAGACTCTTAAATGGCATTACCTCATGTGTGATATATCATTTTAAAGGGTATAAGATTGATTGAATTAAATACATTTTTGACTCTAATTCACGAATGGCTGGGCCGATTTTAATTTTCTCTGATGTAAAAGATTGAGAATTTTATACCCTTTAAAATGATATATCACACATGGGATAGTGTCATTTAGAATTTTGGGGAGGGGGTGGTTGGGAGGGAGGGTCAAAGTTTCCCAACTGATTAAAGTAGGTTGTTAAATGTCCTCCTCCAAAACAAAAACGACACGTTTCAGCGATTTTTGATAATTTTACTAATTGAAGTTATTCAAGGTGGGAAGTTTTAAAATGATCACCCTGTATAGTCTATCTACTGTGAAGAAAACGAACAAAAGTTCTTCATCGGTATTTACACAATTGCTACTGTTTCCAGGCAAGTAACGACATTTGTCATTTTCTTATATTTTGAATTCGTGTATTTGACATTTTGAACTTGTACCAGTTCTGCAACAAGAATCTTTTTTGTGTTAGTTTCGTTTGTGTTAATTTGTTTGTTAAGAATATTACCAGTTCGGTTTTTTTCTCGTTTCATTTTTATACGTATTTAGACTGTTAAGTACTTAGTTTATACAGCAAGATCATTATTGCTTATCCAAAAAATTGCTTTCCACAGGTGGTGTTACCTAAATTTGTTTCCGTTTACTGTCATTTACTTATAGGATGAAGTTTGTCACTAAGAGGTTCTTTTTATAATGAAATATATGCCACCCGGAAAACACCTCTGCTAAAGTGGTTGCCTACTGTTTGAAAATTCCTATAAACATAAGTTTTAGTTTGAACACTAATAAAATTAATTTAAACTTTATAAATTATTAAGTAATTTCAAAATAATTTAAATTTTTTACATAATAAATTTTTTACAAATGATTTAAAAATATCTTAATTTTCAAAAACATTACTATTTAACATGAATCATTTAAATTAGAAATTTTACATTGTATGCTCCACATGACCACCATTATTATGTATGCAAGTCTGAATTCTCCTCTTCATGTTGCCAAAAACATTTCACAACTGTGAATTTTGTATTGCATTTGTGATGGCATCTTTCAAGTCTTCTGTTGCATGATATATATATTTTAGGTGTCCAAATAAAAAATAATCTAGGCGAGCGAGATCAGGTGACCTAAAAGGCCATCGTCCTCTGCCTATGATTTCCATAAAATTCTTCCAAATATGCAGAAGTTTGTGCTGCGGTATGAGAAGTGGCATTATTATGTTGGTAAGATCCCTGGTGTATTTCATCATCATGTAGTTGATTAATCACCGTCTGCAAAAGTTAGCTGTAACAGTATCTTAAAAAAACCACAGGACCTATTATCCGTCTTCTTGATATTGCTACATAAACACCAATTTGCACAGGATGCAGTGGAGTTTCTAAAAATTCACCAGGAGCTTTTCCTGACTATTTCTATACATCTACGAGTTAACGTAGCCGGTAAGATAAAAATCTAACACTTCATCATCCCTTAAATTGTTATTAAACCAATGATGGCAGTGTTGTACCCGTTTGTCATAATCCACTGGATTATAATAATAATAATAACAACACTACTGATTATACTGATTATACTAATTATGGTATATACTTTGTTGAGTAGAACCTTCGATAGCTTGCTTGTCTGAATAAAAAACTGAATACATTTAATTACTTTATTTACAAAAAAAAAAGCTGAGTGCCTTAGGCTTGCACTTGGTTGCACACACACTTTGTTTCTGGTGGGTGGCACATATCCCCTCCAACAGGGTGACATGCAGGCCCTAGCATACATAATGTAGTAAAATATTTATATATGGCTTGAACATCCCGCCCGCCTTGGAAAATTGTAGTCCTTTCAAATTAATTATATATAGTATAAAAACAGCTTACATTAAATTGAATTATCATCTACAGGTACAATTACTGTCAATTGCAACAATGTTCAAAATCATGTAAAACGTATTCTTAATATTTCTTTTTAAAGAACGCACTCCGACTCTTCAATTGGGAGTGCACAAATGCGGTTCACTTCGCGAGTAACTTCACCACCGCGCACCGTAACACCCACAACTCGGATGACCTGGTTCTTGCCTGGATGGAGCGAAGTTATCCGTCCTAATCGCCAATTAAGAGCACAAAGACTGTCGTTCTTGATTAACACCAGTGCTTCAATTTTTAATCTTTGCTGTGAGGTTTGCATCCATTTAGTTCTTACTTGCAATTTCGAAAGATATTCTCTTTGTCAACGTGTTCAATGCCGCTGCACCACTGTCTACATGCATTGAAACCTCCTTAAATGCCCTTAAGGGATGTCCATGACATTCAACTCCGGTAATGCAGTTAGTTTTTTGCCAATTAAGAAAGAAAATCTTCTGGATCACTAGTCAATTAATCAATCAATTAAGCACTTTATCGGCTCAACTGGTATCCCGTCTACTCTCTCTGTCTTCCTTTCTTTCATCTCCTTTATTGCAACCACCAACGCTTCCGTTTCTAAAATTCCTTCTCCCATATTATCCTTCTCTATTTTTTCCCTTCTTTCTGTTTCCAGTTTTAGTAGTTTTACTCTGGCTCCATATAGTAGGTCTTCCATGTACTCTTTCCAACCACCTAGCACATCTTCTTCGTTTTTTGGTAACACTCTTTGCTCTTTATAACTACCTCATTTCCATTTCCAGCTTTTCTCTTCCTTTGGTCTCAGCTAATAGACCTAACCTTATTGTAGAGAATGTTATACCATCCAGCTCTTTTCATTCTTACTTAAACCAATCATTCTTCGCCTTGTTTGTAATTCTTCTGACTTCGTTATCTTTCTTGTAACATATCCCTCCTTCCACTGTATTTTGGCTTCTTTTTGGTTATCATTTTGGATGTAATCTATGGCTTCTTTATCTTCCTTCCCTTAACTAACTTTTTCTATATCCGCCTTTATCCTGCCCCACTTCTCTTCTGCACTTTCCGAAGCAATTTCCGTAACTGAATCTTTCATTTCTTTTTCCATTTCTTGCCCTATTTCCTCTTTATTTAACTCTTTTAACCTTTCCAAATCCCACTTCTTCCTAGTAGCTGCCGTTTTTATTCTTTTCAGTCTTATCTTTACCTCTACTACTAACAGTGCATGATCTCTCCTGGATATCCACAAGCTCGCTTTAAACCGTTGAATTACTGTAATCAAGTAAAATTACGTTTCCGATTGATCGACATAGTTTGTTATTGAAATTAGTTCGCATATTTTCCGGTTTTTTTTCTGAACATGGTCGGGCTGTGTTTCTAAATTGTCAACGTGACAAATACCGGATGTTTATGTAATAGGGGAAAATCATCAACCTAGAGATGGCACTAAATCTCTCTAAATTGACGGAAAATAGGGTGATCATCAGTTACAGTGTTGCCAGAACTGGCTATAAATCTCCAATCCTGAAGGTTTATAACATTTACTATGGTTTCTGACGATGTATTTTACTGTTATGGCAACAGTGTAATCACCCTCAAACTACTTTTTTAAATTTTCAATAGCGGTTGCTATGGTCGCGTTTTTCACCTATATTGTTACTCTTTTTCGAATTGGTACACCTACGAAGATTGATAATACTGTTATACGTAGAAATGAACTAAATTAATTAACCTTGAATAATTAAGATGATATTTGTCAAAGTCGAGTATGTGTCCTTGTAATAATGATAACATAAGAAATACAAAAAAAGAGGAATACTAAATAGGATATAAAGCAACTTGAAGAGGGTACGATACTTCCACTAGTTTATTATTGATTATTGTTAAAATATTCTCGTTAATGAATAATTCTTCACAATCAGCATCGAATCGAATCTTTCCCATTTTTATTCAAATTAACCCCTTTCAACATTTCCAAACCTGTTATTTTATTTCAAAAAAGAAATCATTCTTAATCGTTCCAATTCTTCGTCTTTTCACCCACCACAAGATTTTTAAAACAGTGGAAATTTGACATTTTTAATTTAATTGACCCACATACCATAAATTCTTCCTTTGTGTGATATCAAATTAAAACATTTAAATACTTTGCAAAGTTTCCAAAAGAGTTACTATTAAAGAAAGAATACAAAGAAGAGAATGTAGTCAAGAAAAAACTTTAACTTCCTTCCCACTCACGAACAAATTTTTTGCGGGCTTGTAGTACTTGATACATTTTCAAGTTCCTAAATTTCTCAGTTTGGTTTGGAAATTGCTGCTCGAAACATCTTTTTTCTGATCGATAAGTTATAGTTTAAAAATAATATAACAGACAGACAGTTCTTTTTTTGTTCTGAACACTAAGATTTAATAATAATAATAATAATGATAAAATAATAAAAATAGAAAAAAGACCAGATCGCCGAAAAAATTATTTTTAAAACGGGAATTAAATTTCAAATCAATCTCAATTGGTTTTGGGATTCAATAAATGGAATAAAACAACACAAGACAGAAGCTTAAACGGGTGGAGATGGATTTGATTGAAAATTCCATCAAATTATCACCACGTGAACGATACTAATCATTCTTTTCACATGTATCGCATTATCTTGTCGCAACAAATCATATAAAAGTACTTTGTTGTTATAAATAACGCGTTTAATATATTACAAACTGCCTAAATCCTTCGTATTTACGGATTAGTCAGAGCTTCAGTTGTAGTTTGAACGATTCCGCCTCGCGTTTTATTTATTAATCATTCTACTCAAAGCGTCAACCAAGACAAAAGAGAAAAGGATAAAAAGGTGTTTGGCACATTTGTTCAAGTATTATGAACGTAGGCTTATATATGAATAAAATTGAGTTGAATTTAATAATTGTCTGAGATAATTTGTTATGAAGTTGGGAAAGGTGATCTCGTATCAGAAGTTATAATAAAGATGTGATCTATTTCATCATTATTATTGTTGTCTCGTATTAAACAGGCGAAGATCGCTTTGAAACAAAGTACTATGCAAATTGTTGCATTACAAGTTATCCAACTAGATGTAATCAAAGTGAATATTTTATTGCGGATAAAACATTAATTAAAAGAACTTTGTGTTGTTCTAGTTTTCATGAATTTCTATTGTAAAACTTAACACATCTTTAGGGTCTGAAATTCAATTTCGCAAAGAAAAAAGCACGTATACAGATAATTTAGATGATTAAGACTCTAAAAGTAATTAACTTTGCGTTATTTCCGTTAAAAATGTTAAGGCCTTTTGAAGGAACACTACTACATACGATACATCGGAAACAGTTCGTTCTGTTCAGTATTTAAATTTGCATTTACTCTAATGCCTCTTGCTTTATTCCAGACATTTTCGGGAAAAAATTATTTTTTCAGATCAATAAAAGTGTTAGAGGGCTGTGACCTTGCCGCACTTAAGTTTCAGTTATTCGTCTGTTTTAAGAGAGAAATTTCTTCTATAACTAAATTGACAAAAAATTCTATTTTCAAGATAAACAGAATATTTTGTCTAAATGTGCAATTTTATATTTTAGATTTTGGGTTGGTTGTTGTCAGTTTGGTGAATATAATGCGTTCTCTGTTATTTATTGAGTGTATTTCATTATTAATTTAAAATCAAATAGGTTATGGGCCCAGAATTAAAATACGTGTGAATATTCATCCATCTTTATGTTACTGTGTGCAATTTGTATGGTTTATCGTACCGAACCACAATCTCGACTTTATGTCAATTAACAAATTTAATGAAAAAATCATCGTGAGTGTAAATTCCAGTTAAATTGTGCTTTAACTACTAAAGCAAAGTTCGGACATTTCAAATCAAATTCCCTGATTTTTCTAAAAATTTCCATGAAATGCACCTGTTACTATTCAAAAGCTGACGTCTAACCGGTACTTATTTTTTTTCACATGCAATAATATCGGTAAGTTTCGTGTGAACGTCACAAATCTCATAAGTCATAGCGATATACGAACTGGCTAATTTTATTGTCATATTACATAAAAATAAATTTACAGCTATTAAAGAAAGAACACGATCGCTGTGTATGAAATTAGAAAACTAACACATCGTTCAATAAGTCCCGAGACTAACAACGAAAACAACATTTTTTTTTCAAAAATCATTTTTATTCATCAATATAATCTCCTTTTAGAGTGATACAATCTTTCCAACGCCTTTCCAACATTTCTATACCATGTTTATAGAAGGATTTATCCTTTGCTTCAAAATAGGCTTCAGTTTCGGCAATGACCTTCTCATTCGAGCCAAATTTTTTTCCCTGGAGCATTTTTTTGAGATCAGCAAAGAGCCAGTAGTCGCTGGGGGCTAAATCTGGCGAATACGGGGGGTGGGGAAGCAAATCAAAGCCCAACTCGTAGATTTTTGCCATTGTTTTCATGGACTTGTGGCATGGTGCATTGTCTTGCTGAAAAAGGATTTTTTTCTTCTTCATGTGCGGTCGTTTTGCTGCGATCTCCTCCTTCAAACGTACCAACAAGTCAATATAATAATCACTGTTGATCGATTTACCTTTTTCCAGGTAGTCAATGAAAATGACGCCATGTGTATCCCAAAAAACAGACGCCATGACTTTGCCAGCAGATTGCTGCGTTTTTGGACGCTTTGGGCGGCTTTCGCCAGCCATGCGCCACTCAGATGATTGCCGATTCGACTCCGGAGTGAAATGATGTATCCATGTTTCATCCATGGTCACGTATCGACGCAGGAAATCCTTTTTATTGCGAGTAAATAGCGATAAACAGCTCTCTGAATCGTCGATTCGTTGCTGTTTTTGTTCCATTGAAAGCAATCGCGGCACCCACTTGGAAAAAACCTTTTTCATGCTCAATTTTTCATGAAGGATTGTAAATACGCTTCCAGATGATATCTGTGTCATTTCTGCAATCTCACGGACCTTTACTTTGCGATTTTTCATTACGATTTTGAATACTTCACTCACATTTTCCGGTGTAACGGCTTCCAAAGGCCTACCCGAACGTTCCGCATCGTTTGTGTCCGTACGACCACGTTTAAACTCAGCATACCAACGACAAATCGTTGATTTGGATGGAGAGGAGTCCGGGTAACGTTTCTCAAGCCATTGCTGGGCTTCTACGGTGTTTTTACCCATTAAAAAACAATGTTTTATCAACACGCGAAACTCGCTTTGTTCCATTTTTCAAACAAATTACAAAGTGACTTTACTCTAACCTCGATAACTCTGCTGTTTGTGGTCCAATCGACGTGAAATTTTTACACGTTTCATGTGAAGGTTCGCACCCTAGGGAAACGTGGCTAGTTTGGTACTACTAGCACCATCTCTGGGTTAGTCTCGGGACTTATTGAACGATGTGTTAATACAAAAATGAACAACACCGTTGCGATAACAATAAAGCACGTAGTCAGAGCCAATCAGAAAAATACAGAAAGTTGTAAAATCATCACATCTGGAGATTTATTGTCAGCTCTGGCAACAGTGTGTTGCAGCTATTGTTCTCAACTTTTTCCTGCCATATTTACAACATTAAATAGTCATCTGGCGTCCGTTCCGATTCTAAGTCCGAGCGTGTATTTTTTACTCAAAACCGTTCGAATTGACCAGGCGACTTGCCGCAAGACGATTCTTCCTGGTGTTCGGATGTGTATATTTCGCTCCAGAAAAAAGTGTAGTTACTTGCGCCCGGCATGCCTTTCTACTGCCAAATCTGTTTCGTGGCGTTTGGTTTAGCAGTGTGAAGTTGTATGATGACTCATATGGTTTTTGCCAATGCATTTTCTAAAAGCCAGATCTAAACAATGAAAATTTAGTAAAAATAATCTCAAAACTCATCTCGTGGCGATCAGAGCTGGCTCAAAGCATGTCACTCTTAAGCAAAAGTTATTTTTGTGCCTCAGCCGTGAGGATCCATGGGGGATCTGAAACAAACTGAAAGTCCTCTTCGGGCTTCGAGCCAACTATGTAGGCTTTTCCCGAGACTCCAAAAATAACATACTGGAGAATTCTCATACGTCTAACATCTTCAGCTAGCCTTGTTGTCGACGTCGTATTTTTGCTATTATTAGAAATTCCATTAAACCATTAAATTATCTGACTTTGACTTATATTATCCAATTTCAAGACTTCTTCTCTATTAAACTTCCTCGTGACTTTTGCAGGTTTTCCCTGTGTTCTAGGCAAGGCCGAATCTTGTAAAGAAATGTGTTGGTTATGTTGATGGGACAGTTCAAAAACCAGAAACTAGAACTAGAACTACAAAAAAAGAAGATGCTATGGCTTTGTTTTTGATTTCCTCATTGATTGATTGCAGTCAAATTAGACTAAGTGAAAATTAGGAAGTGATATGGATATAAGGTTTACAAGCAAAAGTCTGAATTTTATAAAATGCCGTTGCTTGAAAGGCTTTAAAATATGAGTTGAAAAAAAGAAGATTCTGTAGCGTCGGCGTCGTATTGTCTCGCCTACGACTCATCTCGATAGTACCAGCTGTTCCTGAGATATAGGACACTTGACAAAAGAACAAAAGACGGTAAGTAGTGTTCTGATCGTCTGAAAGCCATCCCTCACCTCATCTAACAAACAAAGTCCCATCTCGATAAGACCAGCCGTTCCTGAAGTATGGTATCAAAAAAACAAAAGACGACCGGAAGCTTCTGAATAGTTTGAATGAGCCTGCCGTCGTCCGCCATTAGGAAACGTAAAACATTTTAAACTGATATAACGACCCCCCTCTGTCTCCCTCTCTTTTTCAAAACAAAAAGAAACAAATAAAACGCAATCGCCACAAAGCCTTCAGTCTAGAAACCCAAAATTCGCGAAAAGCGAAACCGAAAAGCATCCCTACGCAACACTAACCGCAATTACGTCTGTCGGATCCGAACGAAACACTGTAAGCGCTTATTCGTTTCCGTGCAGTTCCATATGGCCCGTTGGTAAAAGAGAGAGGCGCTCCGTAGGTTTCGACGCATGCATCGGCCGACCTCGTGCGACGCCAACCGCTTTTGCGACTCTCGCTCCTTCCGCCTTCATGACACAGTTGATCACGTACCCTCCGCCACTCGAAAGAAGATTCAGACAGAAGCGAGAAAAGAGAGGGACGCCCTCTATGTTTTAATATTATATACTAGTAATACCGCAATTGTGTTCGTCGGATCCGAACAAAACACTATAAGCGCTTACCCGTTTCCGTGCAACTCCATATGGCCCGTTGGTAAGACATGAAGACACGCATTCGGTTTTTTTGAACCTCCGGCGACGCTACCCGCTCTTTGCCACCCCTCTCTGCCGTCGTTCGGAAAGAGATCCAGGCAGAGGCGAAAAAAAGAGAGACGTCTTCTATATCTTTTAATATTATATACAGGGTGTTTTGAAAATTAGTGCGAATATTTAGCAGGCGCATTCCTTGACATAAATTAAATCTTTTTTGCCATGCAATTTTAGCACAGAATCTTGAAGGTAACCAATTGGTTTATTTGTTTATTCAGCCGAGACTGACTGATTGATCAACAAGTCTAGAAAAGCCTGATAAGTTAGACAGAGCTTTTTATTTGCTTATTTGAATATAAAGTCTTGTTTGTCCGGACGCAAATTAATGAATCTAATGGCTACTAAAATTAGATTAGTTCTTTATTTAAGCTACACTTTTTAAAGCAGCCAGACCATCTTGTTTATTTTGCAAATTAGTACAAATACTTATACGAATTTGTTTGTTTGGTTTACACTAAAATTATAAGTGGATATTGCAAAGATTATTTCAGGTATCAAATTGTACAAAATTCTTTCCTTTTAGTTTGTTGACAATATATACCGAGTACTGAATTCTTCAAATATCTTCTAATTGAGCTATCATAAAATGCTGAAATTGCTTAGTGTATATCATCTTGCAACGCCCTTCAAAAAATCTAACTAAAGTTTAGTGCTAAAATAATTAGGGGAGCCAATATCTAAACATTTCAAAATTAGCATGGAATTTCCTAAGTTGCGTCTGCCGATTCATT
Organism: Ignelater luminosus; assembly: GCA_011009095.1. Classification (NCBI taxonomy): domain Eukaryota; kingdom Metazoa; phylum Arthropoda; class Insecta; order Coleoptera; family Elateridae; genus Ignelater; species Ignelater luminosus. Next base: position 62,982 of record VTPC01090557.1, on the reverse strand, counting down.
CAACCTGAATCTTGGTATTTAGATGTTTTGCTTAAAGTGTCTGCAGATATATACAACCTCTGAGGTCGTCGTCTATACCAAGGAATTCCTGATATTTATATGCTACAAAGTTTTTAATTACTCTTTGGATTCACGTCTTTTAAGTACAAAGGAAGCATTAGCGTTTGCCGAAAAGTCCGTATAGTTGACTTGACCTGCCGAATTAGTCAACACGCAATTTAGACATGTGTTAATGGTAAAGTTGCAGTCGTTGAGTCGCCACTCTAAATTTACCAAGCCTTGGGAAATAAACCAACGCTTGGTTAAATTTCCTTTTGCTTTTGAAATTTCTGAGATCGATCTGAGTCGTTGTTAATGCGTTTTTGACATTTTACAACAATTAAAAGCACAACTCACCGATTTTGTTGCTATTTCTCACTAGATTATTATCTACAACAAAACTATATTCCCCATTCTGCTTTTTACAATTCTAATCGATTTCTGTGCAATTATTCTGGAAGCCCATCATGGCCAATTAGTAGTCTTTGTAACGTCACATCTACAAAACTAAATGCTTCCTGAGGCAAATTCATATTTTCGCGCTCTCATACTTACTATACGGTAGAAGCATATTCGTAGTTAATTCCTCGAAGAAAGTTAAAAAAGTTTTAATGTTAAAGTTAACATTGGGCTATCTACTAGGTAGCGTAGTGTGTCCCCTGGTCGGGCTTCCCCCTCCATTAACCTTCTTAAAATAGCTAAATGCCATTCTCCCACAACACCTAACAGTTCCAGCCCCATATACAACCAGCCATTTCTGAGATATAAAATATTTGTAAAACGAAAGACAATCGAACGTCTCAAAGCCGTTCCCCCATCGCGCCCAACACTCCAAGTTTTAACTTACAGCACCAACCATTCGTGAGACATCGAATACCTGTCGGGCAAAACGGAAACGTTTAATGGTGCTCAAATCACTTGATATCCATTTCGCCGCGACACCTAATAATTCAGCTTCCAACTCGATACGGTCAGTCGTTACTGAAGGCAGGATATATGCTGAAAAAACAAAAGACAATCGGTGGCGCCCAGATTGTCTGAGCGATCATTTCCTCACTGTATCTAACACTAAAAGTCCCACCTTCATAGCACCAACCACTCCTGAGACGAGACATCGATCAGTGTTCATCACAGGTGACTACACTCGTTTTTAAATTACGAGCAAACTCAAACTTTTGAGCTTTTCAATCCCACATAAGACAAGTGTATTTGTTTCTAGCTCTTTGAAGAGGGCTAACAGGGGGTCAATCTCTACGTTGGACTACCGAAGGTGGCCTGTTTGCGAATACAGCCCGACTTCCTATCGTATTGTTTCACATTTACTTTTTGTAAGAAAGTTCAAAGAAGTGGAAGTCGAAACTTGACGTAAGTGACCAGTTGGGGGAACAGCTTTCATATTTACTTTTCTTAAGGAGGTTAATAAAAGGCAAAGGCCAACCTTAAGACTCCGGAGGTGACCGTTTAATGGCATAGCTGAATGCGTATTTGTTATTTAGTTCTCTTAAACTCGCTAATGTCGTGCCGATTCATTTTAAAAGAAACGTGACCTTGATTGAATATTCTTGTGTGAGTATTGTTTTATCTTTTATCTAGTTAAGTGTACTGGATCACATTACACGTGGCCATTATGAAGTTTGACGTTTTTGCGTGTAAAAAAGTCATTTGAATTTCAATAACTTTTGCTTGTAAAATCATAATCTAGATTACGTTTTAATGATTTTTTAGGACTTATTAGGTGCCACTGCTTTTAAATATAAATATTGTGATTAACGCCTACTTGATTGCAAAACTTTTTGGATGAATTTTTAAGCAGCAACGATTATACACTGTCCAACACAATCCAAAAGTTACATATTTAGTTTCCCTCCGGACAAAAGTTGCAACGAGACTTTTTGAGATGTGTAGGGCGTAAACCGTCAAGGTTTCTTGAAGTGATAAATACAACTGTAGCAGCAGTAATACATAAATTCCAACAATGTACCGCAGTATGAATACTTGATTATTGAGCGTAATAGCTCTGTTGGGGAAAGTACTGAAATATCGATTTCCCAGTAGTAAAATAATAAATATTATCAACCTGTTTAAAAAAATTAATATTCCACTAAAAGTATGCTTCTTTGCATTTAATTGTACGCCTATGATTTTGTTGAATTATTTTACTTACAGTTACCAACTACAAGAAAAGTAGCATATTAGGATAATAAACAACACCAACAGATTGACATTTTCTGTCTCAGCTTCAATTAGAACAGAAACAGAATTACTTCAGGGATTCTAGTGACAGGTATTAACTCCACTATTGCGGCCTGTATAGTAGTGCAGGTAAATAAACTTTCAACACGAAATCCGCTACAAAACAGAAATTCTATTATGTATATACTTCTACTAGTATTTTTAAAAGTTATTAAACAAACCTAAATGGTTTCACTTCTGTAAAAAATAACACTTTCAGTAAGATTAACTGACACATAAGAGGCTTTTTTATGAGCGATGTAGTAAAAGGATCTCGTAGTCAAGAGAAAGCATTTTGTAATAAGACGTACCCTTCCATACATTCGCGTATGTGTTTTTGTTTTCCTAATCTTTATTTTAAGCATACGAAATACGACGATAAAGCCTAAACAATTTGTATCTCACATGGTAAATTGATAACTATTGAATCCTTTTTTAAGTTATGTGTTAATAGCATTTAAAATTAGCACTTATAATGCCATAAGAAGGAAAGATAGCAAAATTATTTTTTATTTTTTATTATATTGAAAGTATATTCTTTAAGAATCCGAAGAGTTCCGAGACCGAACCTACGTACAAATCACCATAATAAACAAACTTTCCCAGAATAATGTTACCTCCTACGTCAGGTGTTTTCGCGAATTTCTGGAAACGGACCATTCCATGCTGGCACATTTAACTCTTTCGTTGAGACACGGGACACGAAAGTAAAAGTTGGGACAGTTCTGCACATATCGGAACGCTTGGTAACTTAACAAGTATATTAACTATACTTTTTAATATTGTGTATAAGGGGTACAGTTTGTGAAAATGGGCTGGATAAAGGGTACATAAGCAGATAAAGGTTAAGAACCTCCGCTTTAAATAACGAATGTATAAAAATTAAAAACGTCCTTTTAATGAAAAGAAAATGTTTGAAATGTTCTGAGTTCATTTCTTGGAAAAGCTAGTCTATTTCTAGTTCAAGAAAATAAAATCTGGTAGCCTCGATGGTCATTGGTGAAACAAGGTGCTAGAATTAACCTACAAAAGTTAGATATGAAGAAAAATAGACTTTACTTTAATGACGAGGGGGTTGAAATTGCAGATGAAATCTTCACATCAAAATATCCCTTGATTAAATAAGAAATCAACTTATGCAAGCCGATATTCTGCTTTGTACATACAAAGCTTTACGTACGACCACTATAATAGACATTTCCACCGCCGTTTCACAACTCCGTTTGAGGCCGACGCCTTCGGCTTCGCCTTGTCGTGTTTGTAGTCCTTCGATTTTTTAATCCTCTTCGAATAGAAGTGGGTATGGTCGCCTGCAGTGATCACCGATCGGGGTCGCTTTTGTTTGCAGAATGTCGTGCTTGGTCCTCCAACACGACAACATAGGTGGCTAAAGGTCTGACTTGACCCAGCTTTGGTTACAAGATATCTGCCAGGGAAACAAAACACAATCGGAATGTATCATGCATCGTTTCAAAGTCACTCCTCCACCACAGGTAAACTTCAAAGTTCCTTCTCAATAGCACCAGCCGTTCCTGAGATACAGAACATCTGTTAACAAAACAAAGGACGATCGACTGTGTTTAGACGGTCTAAAAGCCTTCATAACATACAGTATATCTGCCAAAGAAACAAAATATGGTCGGTCTCGTCCACATCCTCTGAAAGTCATTTCCTATCTCACCTAGCAATCAAAATCATATTTCTGAGATATAGGATATTTGCCAAAGAAAAACAACAAACGGTCGGTCTTACTCACTCTTGCAAGAGGCATTCTCACACCACACCTAACAATCAAACTTCCATCACTATAGGAACAGCCGTTCTTAAAATAGAAAATATCTGTCAGAAAGACAAAAAACAGTCGATCTCGTCTACATCTTCTAAAAGCTATTCCCTGTCTCATCTAACAATTAAAGTCCCATCTGTTCCTGGGGTATGAATTATTTGCCATATCAAAAAACAAAAAGGCGATCGGAGGCCTTCGGGTAGTTTGAACGACCCGCCCGTCATCTGCTATTAGAAAACGAAGAAATCCGAAGTTGATACGACGATTTTATTGAAGATATTTTTGAGTGTGACCGTCCGTTAGCATGGAAACATGGCCAAATGCTTGTAGTAGCGCAATAAGTATTTAGTGGAAATCACATACGATTTAACTCAGTGTTTTCAATCCTACCGATATGTCGGGCGATCTTCCGATTTGTTTACGGTCTCCCGATCTTCCGAAATACTACCGATTTTTTATAAACACTTATAGACTAAAGATTTTATTGATACTTCCATTATATAGGGTGTTCGACAATTGACGGAATAGCTTCACGTAGAAAGATTCCCCGACTAAAACTGAGAAGAATAGTCCTGTACGAAAATGTCTCTTCTTTCCTCATAAGCCAATTTGTACTACACACATGCTTGGAGGTGTTGATAATGCAGTACCATCACGAGCGGCCGCCTATCTGGAAGCCACGAAGAACAATTTGAACATTTATTCGGTCCGTTCGGTCTTGTCAGACCTGTCGAGCTGTTAGGGACTGTCGGACCTTTCGGGCCATTCGAGTTGAGTTTCTGGGATTTTTCGGCCTTTTGAACTTTTCCGATCTGTCGTATTATGGGGCCCTTTGGGTCTGTCGGACCTCTCAAACCTGTCAGATCATACGAGTTTGTTGGGTTACATGGACTTCTTGACTCAGTCTGTTAGACCTTTTGGACTTCTCGGACCTTCGGATCTATTAGACCGTTTGGATCTCTTAAGCTTGTCGGACTTCTTGGATTTTTCGGCCCTTCGGGCTTTTCCGATCTGGCTTACCATTCGGACCTCTCGGGCCTCTTGTACTTTTTGGCCCTTCGGGCCGTTTAGATCTCTCAGGCATGTCAGACTTCTCGGATTTGTCGGGCGATAATGGTTTGTCGAGCCGTTCGGGCCTTTTGGACCGTTTGGGCCATCGGGCCTATCGGACTTCTTGGATTTTTTGGCCCTTCGAGCTTCTCTGACCTGTCTTACCATTTGGACTTCTCGGACCTTTTGTACTTAATAATAAATTTTATTCTTTTATAAGAATAAGGAAGGAGCTCAGTCAAAGCTGTTCTGCCACTCCTTCTTTATAAATAATACTACAAAATTAAAAAAAATTAAAAATTCTTGGCCCTTCGGGTCGATCGGGCCGTTTTGAATCTCTCAGGTATGTCATACCTCTCGGATCTGTAAGGCCATAAAGGTTTGTCAAGTCGTTCGGGCCTTTTGGATCGTTTGGGCTATCGGGCATGTCGGACGCTTTGGACTTTTTGGCCCTTCGGGCGTCTTTATCGAGCTGTTCGTGCCTTTCTAGCCTGTTGGGTCTTGAGACTTCTCGGCCCTTCGGACTTCACGGGCTATTCGGGCCTATCAGGCCGATCAAGATGTTATTCCGAAATGCAGAAATAAGAGTTGACAGCACTGGATTTAAGAAATTTGTAAGGACAATCGAAGTAAAGTCACTTTTACCATGTGCAGTAGGAATGGCTTAGAAAATAGAAATAAATACCGGTTTGAGTTCCATTAACGTCGGCTTTTTACGTCTACATTTATTTTCGACTGAATTCATTTCAATCTTTTTCTCGTTCGATCATTTTACTTTGGATCAAATTCATTTAATTAATTTCGCTCACGTTCAAACCAGTCTTTTAAACTGCCTCGGGTTTCGGGAATTTACGGGAATCAAAGAAAATTAGTCTCAAGTTTCAGGAACCAAGAAATTATCGAGATCCAGATGCCCTTGCAGCACTTTCCAGAATTTCTGCTTATAGTAGAAAAACAAACAAATCGTCAAATTCTCATTTTGTCAATCAATTTTGCCCAAGAAATTATGAAAAGAAAAACCTACATAATTTTACTGTATTATTACATGGTATTAAAAGAAAGAAGCAACTTCAAATGGTTCAGTAATATATTCGTAAGTGTTCATGATAGTTAATTCAAATTAAATTATCCAAAAGGAAATAAGATAGGTTTGGAAGTATGAAACCTAAATTATATGCATAATTAACAAAAGAACAATGAGAAAGAGCAATGAAAATCACATTGTGGCTAGATCAAAGAAGATGTTTAAATATTCAGTTAACAAAAATATTTCTTACTTTGAAAAAGCTTGTTCTCTGGATAAACTTCTTTTATAAACTTTCAGGAAGAAATTTCTACTAATATACACCCTGTGTCTAAAAAGTTCGGTGAATGGTCTCATAATTGTGTATTAACAGTTTGATAGAGGCTCGCGTGCCATTGTAGACACGCACGAACATGTCTGGACGTGAACTGTGTCGGTACGAGCTCGAAGACTGTTGTGCATTGCTTATTGCATTCAGTCTAATAGAGTGACCCGAATAGTACGCGTCATGGAGCAACGACACAACATTAAGTTCTGTTTCAAATTGGGTAAAACGGCGACAGAAACCCATCAGATGTTGGTGCATGTGTACGGGCAGGATGCTGTGAGTAGGAAATGTGTGTATGAGTGGTTTGTTCGCCTTCGCGCTGGTAGGGAATCTGTTGAGGACGAACCACGTTCAGGCCGGCCATGCACAAGCAGGACACCAGAAAACACCGAACGCGTGCGAGTGCTGCTAACAAACGATCGGCGATTGACTCTGCGATTAATAGCAGAAGAATTGAGCATTAGCAAAGACACAGTAGGGACCATCGTCCATGAAGAATTGGGCAAACGCAAGATTTGTTCGCGATTTGTGCCGCACATGCTAACAGATGAACAAAAAGCAAGACGTTGTGAGACCTCTGGCGATTTCATCGATACGTGTGACAGGGATCCAACCTTTCTGGGTTCCATTGTTACAGGAGACGAGTCTTGGTGTTACCAGTACGACCCCGCAACGAAAAGACAATCGATGGAATGGCGGTCACCGTCTTCTCCGCGACCAACAAAATGCCGTGCCGAAAAATCCAAAGTGAAGACCATGTTGATCGCATTTTTCGACAAAGACGGAATGATTCATAAAGAATTTGTTCCTGCTGGCCAAACGGTGAATGCCACATTCTACCTGGAGGTTCTCAAACGTTTGTTACTGCGCATCCGGCGCGTTAGGCCACAGAAGTACCAGACAGGAAAGTGGATGTTACTGCACGACAATGCACCTTCGCATACGAGCATCATGGTACAACAATATTTGACTCAGCATGGCGTCACGGTTTTGCAACATCCACCGTACTCTCCAGATCTGGCGCCTGCTGATTATTTCTTGTTTCCACGTCTTAAGCAGGCCTTAAAGGGATCACGGTTTGCGGACATCGACGAAATTCAGCAACGTGTAACGGGTATTCTACACACGATTCCACATCAAGACTTCTCCAACAGTTTACAAGCGTTATACGACCGTTGTCAGAGGTGTGTTGTGGCTGGTGGAGATTATTTTGAAGGTCAATAAAGGTATTTACCATTAGGAACATGTTTTTTTCTTTTTACCATATCATTCACCGAACTTTTTAGACACAGGGTGTATAGTAATGCCTGTAGGTTTTATTTAAAAATGTAGAAATTCTAGTAAGCAGAAAAACGTTTGTTAGCTCATTAAAAGATTTGCAAACGTATGTAGTACGATAATTAACAAACGCCTGTCTTGAACAACATTTATTTATTTTCTATTTCACTGTAAAACGTTTGTTGCACATATTTGTTCAGTTTAACGAGAAATTCGCCTCCTCATATATTAGTACAAACAAGCATTTGTTTATGTTAATTGTTTTTTTAAATTCTTGCAAATTTTTTCCATCGTAATCAATTAAAAATGAGAGTTATTTTTATTTCAAAAAATAAACATTATTATTATTATTATTATTAGAATTCAGCATGTAATTTATAAAGCAACTTACAATATGACGTTGCCAGTTGAAATAAATGACGTTTGAAATTTGATAAAGTGTACTTGGGAGTAAATGTAAATCACAGCTAGATAATAATAAAATCGATCCTGTTTTAATAGCAGGTGGGTTCATATTAATTTCAGTTTCACTCTTCTTTAGATAGCTTTGTTTCAGTCGTTTTTCAGTAACATTTAAGTTTATGGTATCGCTAATGTTCATTTATTATTATTTATTAGTAGGCTGCTATTTCTTAAGTGAACCTTCTGTTAAAAGATGGAGTTGTTTGTGTCATTTGTGTACAATTATTAAGTAGACCATAAGCAAAGAGAAGATCAGATACTTATGGGTATGTGCACTCTATTAAAGTAAAGAGTAAAATCTAGAGTATCGTTTCAAAAAATAGTTATCCTAATGTGAATAAATACTTTAAAATCCAACAATTTTAATTTGATTTTAGATTGTCTTAGTTTCTAATTAAAACTGCCACGTGGTCAAATAATAGTTATTTATGCAACAAGTGAGTAAAGTGTATCTTTTTTTCACGAGAAGGAAAGTTTGCCGCACGAGCCGTAGGCGAGTGCGCAAATCCGCCGAGTGAAAAAAAGTAATTTTACTCACGAATTGCATACAAAACTTTTTTCACGTTCGTAATAAAAATCAAGAACTACCTACTTCAATAACGGCTTTCTCGATGCGTCACATCAATGCGTTCTAATTTCTGACAAATGCCAGTGGCAGCCTCCTATGTGTTTAAATATTTTGCGTTAAAAAATGACACGTTACGATACTTTTTTTCACTCAAATGCGTGAAAAAATGAACCGTTATGGCACTTTTTTTCACGCTTCTATCGCGATGAAACAAACGCATCCTTTATAAACGAAAATTAATGAAAAATGTTGCACTTTTTTTCACGAACGTGAAAAAAAAATCTTTATACCTTTGTAGATCTTAAAAAAGCGTATGACAACGTGCCGAAAAACAAGTTATGGAGTGTACTGAGAATGATAGGAATAACTAATCATATGATTAGGATTATTCATGAATTGTATAAAAGTAATTTAGCATATGTAAAGAAAGGCTAATATATTTTGAAATTCATACATACCATTAAAGATCTCAGACAGGGATGCAGTTTCTCTTCATTCCTATTCAATGTCTATGTTGAAGCAGCATTAAAAAATTCGAAACGTGCATGCCAAGAAATGGGTATTCCAATAAATTAATCTTATTTGTTTACGCTCAGTTTTGCTGATAACCAAGCAGTTCTAGCTCAAGATTCATGTTATATGGAATTTATGCTTAGAAGGTTATATTCGGAATACCAAAAATGGGGACTAGAAGTTAGCTTGGAGGAAACTGAATACCTGGTTGTTAACTCCGAAACAAGATTTGAATCTTAATAAACGACGACACCAACGTAAACAAGGTAGATAAGTTTACATATTTGGGAACTGTAATAGATAAAGATAGAATAGGTAAACAAGAAATAAAGCAGAGGTTACAAAAAGACACAAGATGGCCCAAAAGCCTATTTAAATGGAAACCGTTAGGAAGAAACAAGAAAGATCGTCCCTGTAAATCAAATACTGATTTAGTCAAAGTGATCCGATATTTGTGAAATTTTGCATATAGTCATCATTTCATATTTTGAACAACTTTCCTTAATAACATTTTTCCGTATTATTGACCGAAATGCCACTTTGTTTCAACATAAAATGGTTTTTCCTTAATTGTCATGACCGTCTTGGATTTTAAAAACTAAAGATGGGCTTGGCAGGCCGGGATCCCAAAACATCAAAACTAAATTCAAAAATTTTTAGTCAATTATACCTATAGTAAAGTCAATCCGGGGACACAAAGTATATACATTTCAGTGTTTTGGTATTATGGTCTTCATTACCTGTAAAATTTGACATTTTTAGAAAAAATGTCCGACAAATGGACTTATTTGACCGAATTTTCAAAAACGTCATAAGAAAAAAATGTCTCCTTTACAATTTTCTACCCGTATGCAAATTTTCAAAAGCCTACCACGATTTTCATATTTTGCCTTTTATTTCGCTTTTTTTTGTTCTTGTTTTCTTGTTCTTATTTGTTAATCAATAAAAGTAGATTCAATCTAATTGAAAACATTTATTGATTAGATAGATATTGCAGAATAGTCATTTTACGGTCTAAATAATCTTCTTTTCCTTATTTTTACGTAAAAAATAAAAATGAAGCTTTGATAAAGCAGCACACTTGGTGCAAAGTTCATCTCAAACATTGTCAACAAAAGTTTTTGTTATTATTTATTTGGAAGATGCGATAAGATATGTACAAGTACATATGCATGCAATGCACGCCTTGATTACAAATCGGATTCATGTGTTTAACTGAATAATGAGATGAGACTGATTCATAATAGACGTGTTTAGTGTGATGTCACACGGCCTGATTGAGTCCAAACAAATTTGGTTGCTAGGATGTAACTAACGTAGTTATTGGTGAACGTACACAGCATACGCTGTCCGTAACAACCGTTGCTAAGAGAGTTGTTTTGTTTGGAATCAACATTTGAATATTTGTGTCTCATGACGTCATCACTAAACACGTCTATAGGAAGGAACTAAATACGGGTACAACATACTTCGAATGGAAATTTTCCTAGTCATTCAACTACACTGTAATTCGCGCTGAAAAATGGAAATACGCGCGCGCAATCATGAGTAGCTAAGATTAATGGATACAAAAGTTTTTTTAAAGATGTCGCCAACTGTTTCTTGTAAAATATAGCATAGCTTAATGCCAAAGAGATCACTGTAACCAACTTACTAATTATTGTTTAAGATCTTTCGGTAGCAGTAGACAATAATTTGCAAGTTGACGTTGTGTAACGTATACGGACTTTTCAAAAACCTTTGACAGAGTACATCATAAAATATTATTGCAAAAATCAGCAGCATTCGGTTTCCAAAATAATTTGTTAAAACTCTTTGCTTCACATCTGACAAATAAATGGAAAATAATGGTATACGGTGGAAATCAATCAGAGAGATATAGGGTTGCATCAGGTATTCCAAACGGAACAAACTTAGGGCTGCTTTTGTTTTTTGTATTTATCAGTGATCTACCTGATGTGACAACTTCGAAAAAAACCTGATTGGCGGGCGGTTTTAAAATGTGAAGCAGGGGTCGGAGTCGAAAACTGAAAGAAGTCGAATCGGAAACGGAATCAATGATATTTTAGAAAGCATAATTGGAATCGAAATAATTAAAAACAAAAACAGTGCAACCGAAATTCGTATTAGAAACACTAAAATAAAATTTATCAATGCCCAAACCAGTATCAGAATCAGAATTAGAGAATCGGAATCGGAAACGAAATCAAATCAATTATATCGGTTTCAAAAGCTATCTTTTAGGGCGCTTTCAGACGAGCGGTTTTTTACCGCGCGGCACTACATTTGCGGCGGCAGATCTTAAAACGTGTTCACTATAACTATATAATTATAGACAAAATGAGGATAAAATATTTATTGTCAAGAGCTGGTCCATCGAAAAAACTGCCAACGCTCTTGGATTTGACAAGTTCACGTTAACGTAGTCTTGCAGTTGGGACAATTTAGAAGAATTCTTTTGTCGCTTGCTCGATGTTTGATTATTTCAAACTGTGACTTAATATACCTATGCATCGTTAAAATAAAAAGATATGAGCGTATTCGCATTTTCTCGAAAATCATTTTTTTTGGCTTTTTCAAATTAACTTCTGATGTTGTACCGAATCAAATGCCTTTTTTATATCCAAGCGGGAAACTTCACTATCACTTCTGGCTTTTAAAGATTTAATGCAGTACCCCCGTCTATGTGGAAATCAGACAACATATTCGAAAGCTAGAAACCAATTTCTTTATTTGCAATAACAGGGTAAATACTGATAAATTTATCTGTTAGTTTTTTTTATCACGATTCTGCTTGTGGTAGCAATGTTTTTGTTAAGATTTGTTTTTTGTTATTCTCAGACGATAAAGAAAACTTTTTACTCTTCAGCTACTGACTTGGCAAATATCAATACTGATAACGTTGAGAGACTAAGCCGTTCCAGTTACCCCAGTGGTGCCTCCATTATACGCAATTAGATTTAATGAAACAATACCCTCCTTAAGGAAATTGTGCACGAAGGAATGTCTAACCTACAAAGCCAGATTCATGCCAGCCTATCGGCTATTGGTTTAGCTACATCTAAATTGTTAAAAAAAAGAGAAGGAAGAGGTTGGACTTACTGAGAGATTAAACGATGCAAGGCGCCTTTTATATGGTGTTCATTTTTTGGAAACTAATTTAAGGAGAGAGTTGATATATTTCAAGCTCAACAGAGATTTAAAGGATACTTTGATAAATACCCCTAATGACGAATGGTTTTTTGGTAAGTACAAATTAAAGTAACGAAGACTTAAGGAGTTTTTTGCTCTTAGTGAAGGTTACAAAGAGAGTAGTAAAGAAATCTTCACTATCAGTACCAAACGGTAAAATTTCCGAAGTTCACTCCAACAAACCAAGGCAACAATATTGTCTAGAAATAATACATATAATTCGCAAACTGACTGGTACCACTTGGGGAGCTCAACCAAGTGTGCTCCAAACCTACGCATTGGCCTTATGTTTCTCAACACAGCTCTAGTATCGAGTCGCTCTGCACTCACCCATAAAGTCGTTTGTGCAATAAATGACACTAGCCGAATAATATCTGGATATTTAAAAACCCACTCCAACAGATAAAATCTACCTCATCATAGGTATTGCCCCTCCTCCATCTATTAGAAGGGAGGTTGCTTGGGAAGTTGAGAGGAAGAAGCAAGTAACTGACCCACGGGATTCCTTGTTTGGACAATAGAGGTATCAAACAAATAATAAAATGTACTTGAAACCACTGCCAGCTGTGGTAGGCGTCTCTCCCTGCTGAGGCCTCGGAACCGAAAGAAGAGCTATCTGTAGGCAGTCAGTTACCATATCCTACTTGCAGAACCTTCAATAAGTTCAGAACCAACACTTTGCGATGCAAGAAGAATTTAGAAAGATGGGAATATGCAGAGGACGATAGATGTGGATGTGGAAAATCACAAGACGCTGAGCACTTGCTGGACTGTCCAGAATTAGGGGAAGGCTGCACACATCGAGACCTCATCGAAGCGAATGACAGAGTCATCCTTTTGGTGCAAAACTGGGGAAACACCATTTGATTTTACCTGTGATCCGGACGCGGTAAGTAAGTAAGTCTCAGATATAGCTTTTCAAGTGATTACTCAGTGTTTTAGTATTCCCAATATTTCGGGAATAGCAAAACACTATTTGATCTATTGATTTAATACAAAATGTCATCGTTCTGCATCGTGGTTGAGAGACCCAGAGGCAATCTCTATTTAATACTTTTACTTTAGATTGGTCCAAATTTTATTTTTACGCTTTTCCATCTTTTTCTTGATCTTAAATGTGCTTCAGAAGATAAAAAGCGACAAAGCAGGAATGGTGTTAGTGCCCTTATGGGACTTTCAATCTTGTGACTACAATAATGACAGAGCAATTCATGTCAGAAAAAACGTAAATAAAAGTTGAACGAATTTTTTAAGCTCGTATTTATTATTCATAGGAAGGTTATCGGAGAAGCGTTGTATAGGAAAGACATCCCATCAGAAACTAAGATTTGCTTATCCTCTATTTCGGATTCAACCCTTTGAAACCGAAATTGGTCTTTAGCTTTCAAATATGTAATCTAACTTGCACATATGAGGGGGCATTACACTTAATTATTTACTTCTACGAAACTTTCATATAAATTAAGATAGAACTTCGCTCAAGGTAAATCCGCTTGATCTCATAATTATTGGCTGAAAAGCTTGCTCATAGCAACAGGAAGACCCGATGCAACCCTTTCACAACGTCAAACGCTCAGAAATTATCTAGCAAAAATCAAAGATCCTGTAAATTAATAAATTTCCTTGTGTACTGTGTAAGTTTGTTATAATTATTTTGAGGTAAAACGTGGTTTAAGGTAAGTTCGTAGTCATTAGGGCAATGTACTTGTTGAAATTTTTAAGATTGTAAATTTACAGTTAGATCTGAAATTAAGATTAAGAACTATAAATTTTCACTTAATTAGATTTCTTGAAACTAAACGATATTTTTAGTCTTTTAGTTATTCTGAGGAGTTCAAGCGTCGAGATGTTTTGCAATTACTGAAGACACCTCTTGGTGAAATCGTTTGCGACTGATTTTAATTAATTTGTATTCTTTCTTGCCTTGATCATCATCTGTGAGCAGGAACGTTAGTAAACGAATGAAGTTTCCGTTATTATATTCCTACACAATTTACTTTTGTTACAGTTGGAGAAATAAAGCAAGCAGAATCTTTGTCATCTTTTCTTTATTTGTTAAGTAGATTTCAAGTAAAGAGGCTTACAAAAACAAATTCAAAAAGAGTATCTTCAACTTGTACGTACAACCTAAATAACTTAATAATATTTTTTCCGAAAAAACATAATTAAAATTATTAATAACCACGAAATGACAATAAGAACAGAACAAAGTTCGTAAGAACAATAACCGCACATCGTTCACTCAACAGCAACAACAATAATAATAATAATAAACGAAGGAAAAAATACAACACATAATTTAGCTACTTTTAAGAGGTTGACAAAACGCTTTTATAGCTTTTATGTCCAACATGTACAAATTACCCCTACAGGAACCAGAGAGAAAATTAATTTTCCTTTTCTTTTGCGCTTGTGGTTTTTACTAAGTAGTACCCACGCAGTAAAATAACTAGAACAAAAATTAACCGTTCTCGTAATAGACTTTATTCTTTTTAAAATAAAACGGAATGCTTAACACCTATTTTGTTAAACGTTAACAAAGCTGTAAGTCAATTATTATAATTCGTCAGACAATAGAAAGTATTTACCTTTCTTGTGCGTTGCCAAGTTTGTATAATTGAATTTTTTAAAAAGTTTCGTTTATAACCAAATACAGCAGTAAAACAGAAGAAGATCCTTTTGTCCTAATCTTATACAATTCTCAAAAGAATATAAAATTTGAGGGCTTGTTAGGGAATCGTTTAATATGTCTGGAAGTACACTTTTGCGGTTATCTTGTTCTCGAATTAAAAGTGGAAATGTTTTTACTACAAGAAGATATATTTTTATTTTTATTTATCTGAAATATTATTCATCATTAAAAATGATAAATATTGTAAGATTAAATTATCGAAGAATTTATTAAGGACATAACATTGAATCTTTGTTTATGTTGTTGTTTGCAACAACTGACCGTGAACCTGTTAATAATTCAATATCTTGATGGAATTAAATAAATAAACAGTTGGTCTAAAAATGTATTATATCAATACAGTGTGGTCTTTTAATTTGGAATAATGAAACTAGAATGGTTAATTTAAGCAACGCTACACCTTTCAAACTGCTTACACATTTTCTAAATGGCGACACAGCACTTTTCTGATATTTTGTGATAGTTCTTAAAAGCCTCTTTCAGTAACATAAAATTCACCATAGTTTACATAACAAACAAAACCGTGAAAAACTGCTTTAAAGGTACGTTTACGTACAATATTTTTTCTAACACAGTTTTTATGCAGAAAAATAGGTAATTAAAAATTGTTTTAATTTTGTTTAATTAAGAATCGCGTTGCATGTATCTACGTTTCCAAGGTGACAATTGAAAATGTTTTAAAGATGTACTATTGGTTGTAATTTAACAAAACACAAATAAACGTTGAATTTTATTTTGTTTCCTTGGTTTCCAAGTAAATGTATTACACACAATGTTGCGTCATTTTTCATTTACACGTTTTTTCGTGTTTCCTTGTTATGTAATTATACGTTTTGTTTTGTAGATGAACCAAATGAACAAGATATTTGGACAAAATCCAGCAAAAAAAACTACAAAGCGAAAACTTAATAATTTAAACGAAGCAAACAATCTGTGTTATGGAAGAAATTCTAGCAATTTTGGAAACTGGAAGCTTGAAAACAATTACATCTCCCCACAAATTGCAGCTGTTCTGAAAGATTGGGCATATAAAATGGAAAAGGAAACTGGAATGAAACAATCCGAAATATTACTATAAAAACTAATCTAAAGCATTTATAAGGAGTATAGCGAGAAAAGTAATCTTTTTATAATGATGTAAATGCTCGAGAACATCATCTTTTTATCAACTCGAGAATTGGTTTTCTGAGTCAGTACAGTCAGGTAAGATCGAGTTTCCATAGCAAAATGAGCCAAGATTGATTGAACGTTGATCTTTCACTACAAGTTCCTGAACATCTCAAAATTTCCCATTGTAGATCTTGCTGTTTACATAAGCCCACAAGAAAAAAAACCAAAACAACCGTTAAATTTAGTACAAAAAGGTTTTATTTTAAAACGAAAGATGATGCTTCATTTGGTTTGGAGATATTTAGACGACATTTTTCTAAATAAGTACGCTAAGAATCGCGAGACTACCTATATGTAATAGAAGAAAATAATCAACTAAAAGATTGCTTCAAACTGTATCAAAATGGCGGAAAAAGTGTGATGATCAGCTACAACCAACGTTGCTAGAGTTTGCTATAAATCTTCAAACCTAGAGATTTATAACATTCATATGATTGTTTCTAACGATATGTTTTGCTGTTGCGACAACAATGTGATCACCCGATCATCACTACCCTCAAACTAGTTTTTTAAATTTCCAATGTTTTAAATTATCGCGACTACCGAATTCAACGCTTGTTGGACTTTTCTCATGAAGATATCTATATAGCAAGGTTTACTATAGCAAACCTTAAAATATTAAAGAAATTAAAGATCATTTCAGAAGCAGTACGTAACGCCAAACAAGGATTCATGGGTGTATTCACTTCAGATGTTATGTCGTTTGTGTATGATTTTAGAATGCAACTTGAAAGGTCGGCACTAGAAATTCCTGTCAAAGTAAAGTACTAAACATCCCACTCACCTTGAAAGTTGCACTTTCAACAGATCTACAATGTACTTGTCGCAAATATGCGTGTAATACAAATGATTAATCATACTGCCTTAAAATAAAGTGAGAGTACTAAAATAAGATTTTTCAACGAAAATCTGTAATATCTGACCAAACGAGTCTATTAAATAATAATAATAATAATTCTTTATTAAATTAGATGCAATTTCACAACAAAAGGAAATACAAAAGAAAATACAAACTAAAATAGGTACCTACTAATTTAATATCAAGGTGGAGTTTAGCTGAAAGCTGTTCTTCCACTCAACCTTGAGTAAAGGAAAACTAAAATATAACCATCACTGCATAACATGGAATACGTAATTAGTAAAATAAAAAAAACAAAAATTAAACAATGAGACAGAATTTAAACAACACATCTAACCAGGATTAAGCAAAAAAATTGGGATGGTGTCAATACAAGCTCGATTGTCCGTCAATTAACAAATAGAAAAATATTAATAACAATAATAAAGCAAACCGCACAGCAAATGGATTGCGATGACTAATTCCTGATTATGTCAGTGCAAACTCAACTGTTTATTCTCTAAGTATGAGTGATACTCCCAAGGGATTCCTATAGGTTATCTCAAACTTTGTTACGTCAGTTACACGATTTTTTCACATGGAAGTGAGTGAGAGGAAAGACATTTTATTTTGCCACTAACCTATCTAGACATGAACACTTTGTCAAATTCGAGTATCTGTTAGAGAGCTATCTTTGAAGAAGTTTGATCTTTTCTTGTTTTTTCACTGCCAACATTGTATTTAGTTAGAAGTGTTTTCCTCTCATTAACGAAACGTCCGATCAAGATGAGACTTTTTTTGTAAGCAGTGATTTGTAATAGCTCAATATACGACAGGGTAAGACAAGAATAGTGGCCGAAGGCGACCCACTCTAGCCCCTCCTCCAAACTAGTCTCGATATAAGCCAAATATTTTTAAATTGGGCGGAGTTCAGGGCAGTTAGGCGAGTTATTGTGTTTAGGGACCACACTGGCAAAATTTATGTTATACTAGAGGCTAGTAACTTTTTGATTGGCCCGTAAAGCCCAAAGCCTGATACATTTTCAAACTAAGGCACGGCTCGACATAAACCCGAAGACCGAGCAGGCTTCTACGGTAGAGTACGAAACTCCTCCACTTTGGTTCAGTATAAAACTAATGCCCGTCTCAGTCCGTACAAAAATAACTCATGTCTTACTCAGTAAGAACAAGTTTTCAATCCGGTGCAGAACGAATTTAGCAGCTGTCAAAGTCAGTACGATAATACTTTGCTGCGGTTTAGTACAAAAATAACCCGTTGGAGTCAGTAGGAAAAAGATCTCGGTCCAGTTTACTTTGGATCAGTAGAACGATAACCGCCCGAAAAACCTGACAAACCAGACAGGCCTGAAAAGTGCGATCCAACAAGCTCGTACCGTCCCAGCAGGTCGAAGCGACTCGACAGACCCAAACGATCCAACAATCCTAAACAAACCGAGAGGCCTGAGTGGCCCGATTGACCCGAGACGCATAGGCCTGTAAAGCCTGATAAATGTTTAAACTGAGGTCGAGCCTGACCACGTACAAGCCTGTGCAGGCCTCTATTAAAGACCTGCAGAGAGCTTTTCGGGCCTAGGTCTGGTCGAGCGGGCCGTTAGGGTCTATCGGCTTTAGGGTCTCTCGGGCCTCTCGACTCCTTTGGGCCTGCCGACCATATATGGTCGTTTGGGTTTATCGAGCTTTTCGGGCCGTTATTTGTGTACTGAAGCAAAGCGGAGATAGCACTGCATCGAACCGAGATATTTTTCGTACTGACTCGGACGGACTATTTTCGTACTGAACCAATGCAACGAATTTTCATTCTGCATTTGTCCGAGATCTTTTTCATAGTGATTCGGATCGGCGTTATTTTTGTACTGACCCGGACAAACATTACTTTCATACTGAAATAAGTTACTTTTTTTGAGTTAGGAAAAGCGTCCCTCAGTATAGGTCAAAATAAGATTTTTGAAAGACAATAAAAATGGGATTTTGGGTTTTGTTCTACTTTACAGAACAAGTGAAATTCTAACCTTTCCTCAACTACAGGTCGCGGAAAAATAAGCAAGATTTGACTTGAAAAACTGTTTTTTCGATAACGGAAAGAAATAACCAAGTCGGGTTTGCAAATTTGTAAATAGGAGGCCATTCAACATTTCCTCTATGCAAAAGTTACCCAGTAAAAAACATGAAACAATCGCCAAAATTCGAGAATTCATTAGGAAGGCACCTGTAAAGAAGTTTGCTGCAGATAAAGTTAAAGTTTTTTTGTGTTTTCACTACCAACATCGAATTTAGGGAGAGGTGCTTCTTTCTCATTAACGAAACGTCCGATCAAGATGCGACTTTTCTTTGCAAGCAGTGGTTTGTAATAGCTTAACATATGACAGAGCAGGATAGGAACAGTGGTCAAAGGTGACCCATTTGCGAAAACCTTTAGGCCATGAAATAAAAAGGGGTAAGAGTCCTCGGGGAAAAAGGAAAGAAGAGATAGATAAGAAAAATTTGCAAGTATTTCGTCTGCGCTATTTCTATAAATAGTCGGTGGCTACCCTAGGCAGTGACATAATAATATCTCCTAAATATCCTGTGTTTCACATATACATACACGCTCTATGTCTTGAAGTCTAAATCGATGCATGCACTGATTAAAAAGGCCTTATATAGATTCCCTACTAAAGTTTTTATAATATTCCTATTTCTGGAATAAATTTTATAGCAACGTATTGTTTTGCGTCTTCCGTCATTTATCCTGTCATTCTGTATTTCTTTATATGTATATAATTGGTGTTTGGGCAACCCTCTATACTTTTATATTCTTTGTTTAACATTTCGATTTTGCTATACACCTCCAATGCTATTTTATTTTTAGTCCTGCTCGTCATAACCACCTCTTAAACAGATCTAGAGTCGGCATAAATTTCTACTTCCTGACCTCTGTCTACATTGCTCTGCACCCATAACACTGCTTGTTGCAAAGCTCTAATAAACTGTAGTCTCCTGTCTTTATATTCTTGTATGTTTCTATAGTTTGTACATACCATATATCTGCCCCTGTTCTCTCCTCAATTTTGGAGCCATCTGCGAAGGTACATGTGCCTGTAATTCTCTCTCGTATAAGCTCCCCATTTTACAAAACCAATATTCTATAAGAACCAACCACAGAACTGATTCTAAACTCGACCCTTCGGGACAACCTCTGTTCGTTCTTTTTTATCCCTCCCTTCTTAAGTTCTCTATTTTTCAAAAATGTGTCTTAGGCACCTCATCCAATAAGATTCAAAGAGACCATTAGAGAATTTAGTCTTTCTTCGTTGTTAGATTTTGTCAAATCCAAATTGATTTGCGTGAAAACTTTTCTTCTCTTTCTAGATAGTACATTAATTTTCTTGTTATTCCCTTTTCTAGTACCTTGTCCAATACAAGTAATAGGCTGATAGGTCTAAACTCAAAATATTTTGAGAAATCAAATTTGGGCCAAAAGCCAAAGGCTTATATAACTGTACCCCGAAAACAAGTAACTTGTATATCCAATTTCTAAAATACCAGAAAAACTGAATCATTTAAAAACAATTGAAGGTAGCATGGTCTACTAATACAATTTGATGGTTTGAACACGAATTTTAAAAAAAATGCAAAAATCAATAGTTTACGTATTATGAATGAAATACCTCGAAACGCTGTGAAGAGAATTCGTAATGTGAGGTACTATATGATTTCTTGAAAAGATCTTTAATTATTAGGTTTTTAGAATCATCATATTTTTCTTAGAATCTCTGTCCTGGGAGTCAGGCATGAACAACAATCATGTTATATTACGATACCTAAGTTGCACTGTTAACTCGACAACAGACTGTGGGAAAGCGGAGGCCAATTCATGGCGATCCCGCTAAGTGTTTAACATCAGTACGCGTACGCCGACCGCATTTTCATTTGAAGCACTGCCTGACTCGTATCTGCATGTGATGTTTTGCCCCGTTTTTATGCAGATACGCAAAACAACATTCA
Source organism: Ignelater luminosus (assembly GCA_011009095.1). Lineage (NCBI taxonomy): Eukaryota > Metazoa > Arthropoda > Insecta > Coleoptera > Elateridae > Ignelater > Ignelater luminosus. Next base: position 41,805 of record VTPC01090557.1, on the reverse strand, counting down.
TTTTAATTTGAAATATAAAAATACATTTATAAATATTGAATTTCGTTTTTTAACTTTCAGACGAACACAATCTACTGATGAGAAGCTTAGAAAAACAGTCAGTATTCACTTTGATTCTCGTCAACTTAATTCTGGTTACGGTTAGTTGTCTATGAATGAATTAGGGTTGAAACTAAACCGTGTAAAAACAGTAAATAAAAGTTGTTATGTATGGATTCATTTGTGTTCATTTCATAGCAATAGCATTAGATGACGTTGTGCTGCTTCCTGTTAAACTGACTTGATTAATAGTTATTTATATAGTTGCCTGCCTGTTCCTCCAGAAAGATACTTTTCTGATATGTTACGTACAGCATTTTCTCTAACGCTGTCTTTTATGCAGAAAAATAATTCACGATTTAGATTCACAATTAGAAAACTACTAATGTATTCGCTTACTTTTGCGGGTTTTTTTATGTCTCTAACAACATTTTATTGACAAAATAAAATTTATTTATGCCTAACTTACAAATTAGCAATAGAGGTGTCAACACCGCCATTGTTGTTAACTACTAGCGCCACCATTAGTAATATCAATCGCGGATTAAGAATTTTTTTAATTTTCTTAATTTATTACGAATCGTGTTGTATGTATTTACGTTTCTAAAGTGACAATTGAGAATTGTTTAAAGGTGTACTACTGGTTGTATTTTAACAAAACACAAATAAAAGCTGAATTTTGTTTTGTTTCCTTGGTTACCAAGTAAGTATATTACGCAACATTAAATGCGTTTATGCGTTGTTTTCATTATGGAATTGTACGCGGTTAATGGTAAGGACATTTTAAAAAATAATATTTTCTAATTTATAAAAGTAATTCTGGATAATCCATTGCCTTCAATTAGTTGACTGCTTGTTTTAATTATTATATGAATAATTTGTCAGCCTTTTACAGTCATTAAGTTTGTTTATTTATTTATTGTCGACGTTTATTCGGAGTATTATTTTTCTTTTTTCAAGGACGTTTTTATTAACTACTGTCTTAATTTATTTATTGACCTAAAAAACTTCTGCATATTAAAATCAACCATTAAAAATTAAAATTTAGAAATTAAAAACATTAATCACAGATTAAATATTAAATTATTTAATTCTTGTTTCAATCTTATACTTTCGTGTGTCTATTGCAATATTTTGGTGTGTGCGGAATCATTTTGATTGACCAAAAGTGTATCGACTGTGTATAAATAAAAATAGGAACAGACACGTCCCAATTTAATTGGATTTGCCATAAACCTTGCATTAATTCTGCTATTATAATTGATGAAATCAGATCCAAGGGGTCAAATATCTTTGAAATTCTTGGTAGTATGGTACGTTTGTTAATTTGTATACGTCTTTGAAGTTCTGGAATTGAATAGGCTAGTGTGTCTGTAGTGGGTTTCCAGTGCAATGTTTTTATTGCATTATGTTTATCCAATGATGGTATAGATTGCTCAAGGGAAGGTCGTTACTTAGAAACGCCGGTTTTAAATAATTTGCAGGTACCACTGACCTAGGGATCGTATACAAGCCAGATCAAAACAGTAACTTAGAGTGGTTCTGTGAATCGGACTTTGGGGGTGGAGCTACTTCTTGACTCAGCCAGAAGTAAGCAACAACTGCCATGTTTATCAAAGAAGGAGAGCTCGTTGCAGCCAACTAGGTGGTAAAGAAATAATCTGGTTGATTAGACGATTTAACAGTACGATAAGGTCACATCAGACTCTTGTACTGCAAGTATTCAAGGTTCACTCAAAACCCAGAGCTTCACCACCGGACAAAACATATAAAAGATTAAGTATTTCTTTATCAAAAGAAAGGTGAGTTACATTTCAACGTCTCTCTCTCTCTCTCTGGATATCATGGCTAAACCGCTCCCTGGATCAAGGATATTGGCCCTAAGTAATCAGCTAGAAATTCCTTCGTGTTAATCTAAGAATAAGGAAAAGTGTCGAGGTGTCAGTGTTGCGTTAATTTCTGTATTCTTAGACGTCTTGATCAGCCATAGCTACGCTAACTGTAAGAAATTGCTTGTCTGACGTCTTGAACATTTTGTCTGCTTGAATTTTCAATTGAGCATGACTACACTTGCATAAAATAAGGTTTTATGCCGAAAAGTCTAACGATACGTCCACTAGGTTTTGTTGACTTGTCGGTTTTCCCGATTTTCTTAAGCCACCTTTGGACTGTTCTTTGGGGCATCTGACAAAATCTGGCTATAGTCCAAGTAAAAATTATAGGATTTTCCGCCTATTTGCGCAAAATTAACTTTCGAACAGTTTTTTTGTTTAATGACATCTTGACATCCAAACAAAAGTTTCACAATCGTAACAGGAAGGCCCCACCTAGATTTTAAAATTGTTAAGTATTTTCAGAAATCTCATTTGTAGCAAAGCCTACTCGATTAATTACAGGCGTCAGTTTAATAGTAATTGTGCTTTATGTTTAAGGTCTCATAAATTTAAGTCAATAATATGTAACCAGGGTAGCCTGATGGAAGGGTGTTAGAGTTTTTTGTGTAAGAAATGCAGGTTCAAATTTTTTAAAATTTGTTTAATTTAATTTTTAAAATTAAAAAATAATATTTTAGAACTTAATAGTACATAATTTCAAAAACGATTGATTTTTTTTTAAATAAAATAGATTTTTTTTATTCCAAGCTTTGTTTATTATGAATGTAAACTTCTTTAGGGAATACCTATAAGAAACTATGATTGCAATATTGTTATATTATTATTATTTTAAATACAAATATTATTTTCTTACATTACATATAAATTAATTTGTGTTTTTAATACATAAAATTTGTTTTTTTTTAATTTAAAATTCTATAATGTAAAAAATGTGTGTAAAAAATTTTGTTTATTTTGAGAATTTTTGTTTCAGATGTAAACAAAAATAGTTGAAAATAAAATTATAAATATTAATTAAATTAGATGTTATGTATTAAAAAATTAGTTTGACATTTGTAAAGGAATAACAAAATGTCAAGTACATCTTATCATTATCTAATAAATATTATTAGTGTTGGGAATATTTTGTTGTTATGAGTGAGGCGGTTGGTATGGGTTAAGTTGGATGTAGGTGTGATTGAAGTTTGAGAACAAAAGAAGTCTTTGTCTTAAGTGTGTTTAAGTGAATGTTCTTCGTTACAATGTTTTTGTTGTTGTTTCTAGAATGTTAAGTTGTTAGAATTTTGTAAATTAAAGAAAATAAAGAAAATGGGTTCTACAAGCAAACTAAATATTCAACAATTAGGACTAAAGAAGAAACATTTGTAAAATTACTTCTTGTTTTAGCAAACAGTTTTATTTATATTATATATGAATAAATTGTAGAGAAATCTTTTACGTCAGTTTGTTTGTTTATGGAATTGGATTTCTTATTAGTTTCTATCATTTCAACAAATAAACATTTTTTTAAGTTATTTTCAACATGCAAAAGTTTTGCATTTGAGAAATTTGGATAATGAAAAGTATTGATAGCAGTATGTGATTTTTTTCTTCAACTTAATATCATTTTTATGAGCGGATATTCTATTTGTTAAGTGTTGCGAAGTGTGACCAATGCAATCACATTTCTCCGTGAAGAAGTTTACAATTATAATAAACGAAATCTTGGAAAAAAGAAATCTGCTTCATTTAAAAAAATAAGCCCCTAAAACCCGTAAACAAATCAAACAATACAACTATAAGGTCGTTGAATATTAATATTACATTAATTAAAAAAATTTTAGATAAATTACATTTTTTTAATCTTAATAACAGAGGATTCTTATTATAAGCTCCCATAATTTTCTTTTACTTTAAATTTTGGAAAAAAATATTTTTTCTTTCATTATTTTAATTTTTAAAGAATTCTTTATAACAAGATTTTCTGTGATCAACTAATTATTTTTAAAAGTTAAATAAAAGCAACTAACTTGCATGCATATATTCAAGTATCTTTCTAATAATATTGCCACTAGATTTCTTTATAATTAAGTCGGACATTCTCATATTTTTGTACAAATTGAATTCAACTAAAATTGTCTTATAAAGGATTCTTTAAAAGTTAAAATAGATTCAATATTTCTCAGTTTCTAAGTTTGAATAAAAATTTAATTTATTTGTTTTTAGAATTATGCACTTTTGAATTCTAAAACGTTTTTTTAATTTTAAAATTAAAAAAAAGTTATTCTGACAACACAATTTGAACCTGCAGTTTTTACACAAAAAAACATTTCACCGCAAATCAAATCTTTATTCATATTGAAACAAATTTATGATGTTTTTGAATCCAGTTAGGTATGGAATTAAATGTTGATGTGCCGCCTTGTTGATTTATTTCAGCAACTAATACGTATGTATCTTCTGTCATTTGTCAATTGCAAATGTAATTGTCCTGCATTTAGCAATTTAGTTAATCTTGAGCTGAGATTTGTTGTATTGTTCCACATTTTATTTATTATTTGATTTTATTTATTTATTGTTATTTATTATTGTTTATTAATAACTAATTTTAACTTGATTCTTAAAAAAACATAAGGTGACAAATTTAAATTCAAACGTCGGTATTGTTTATGTTTTCCCCTATTTTTAATTAATGTTTATGCTTCTTTCATAAACGCTTAATGAATCTTATCTTAATATTTACGGTCGATTCATTAGATGCATGTGTACATTGTTTTCATTGTTCCAGTGCTTCCTGCATTGTACTGCTTTGCTGAACCGTGAATGTACTAAGTTTCACCCGGTCGCATTTATCATGTATTTGTTTGTTTTTTGTACCATTGTTCCCTTGTTTATTATTGTTTATTTAGGTATATGAATTTTTCCAAAAGTGTAAACCGGACTGCTGTATCCTCTTTTCTCTGTATATTCATTTTAGTTTAGTTAACCGTCAAAGCGAATTGTCTTTGCTTGTAAGTTTCTGTAGTCTTTCAGTCCGTCTCGAGTTACGGTAAGTCTGAGTTGCCTAGTTAGATACATCATTGTTTCCATGAGTTGCCCTTGTCTTCTTTTTTGCCAAGTTTGTCGTAATCTGTTTCGTTGTCTGACTAGAGTCAAAATGTCGTCAGGTACGTCTTTGTCAAATATTGATTGTTCTTTAGTAGGTGTCGTGTCGCCTCGTTTACAGAATGTTGTATCACCTTTACAAAGTCTTTTTTTGTTTGCTCCAATTGTAGTACTGTGGTTATACGGTTTGTCATGTGTATCCTAGCATCTAGGTTTTTTTTTGTAATGTCTGCCATCTGAATTTTGATAGTCTAGTAACATGCGATGATTAAAATGTAAGTTCTCAGTAGGCTGTGAAATTTTTCCGTGGAGCGTAGCTTAGACACAATGCATACCAACACATAACCTATAAACTTATAATTTTGCCTTGTCAATTTGAAAGATAAGTTTCCGGAATAAGCTAAGACGTGTTTTTTTCTTTCGTAGTATCCTCGGAACTTACATTTTAATGATCCCATGGTCTTGTTGTGTAAGTGTTCTAGGTTTACTATAACTGGGTTGTGGTCGGAACTTAAATTCGTTGGTGTACGTACATCGTGTATATTTTTAATGTTTTTGGTCAGCGCTATGTCGATGCTGGTAGGTGTTGTGTTATTGAGAGGGTGACGAGTATGTTGCAAAGGATACTGTACTAGTACGTCACTGTTAAAGGCGAAGTTGTGTAGTGTGTTTACGTTAGCATTGTTCATGTGGGAGTTCCAAGTTGAATGTCTGGAGTTCAAGTCGCCGATGAGAATCACCTTTCTTGCTATGTTAAACAGTGTGTCTAGGTCTGTCGTCGTGATTCCATTGTCTGGTTTATTGTAAGCTGAAGTTTTTAAGTCTGAGACAGATGTACTCAAATGATATCAGGTCATGTATTTTTATAATTTCGAAAGCTATGTCGTTTCGCACAACAACGGCTAATACTCTCTCTCCTGCCGTATGCATGAATATCCCTTGATACGTAATCTAAATTTTGTATTTAATTTTGTCTTGTCTGTAAAGAGGTGGATTTTTCTTCTTGTTAGAAATTCCGATAGTTCTCCAGCTTTATTGGAGAGTCCATTAGTGTTCCATGTACATATTGTTAATTTACGGTCCAATTAAAATTACTTTATGACAGAAATTATATAAAGTGTTGATAAATGTTTCTGCTGCTTCTGTAAAATTATGCTTGCGGCTGCATTTGCCGCTTTTTGAAAAACAGTTTGTCATGTTACACGCATTGCATCGTTGTTATGATGGTTGTCCAATCTTACGTTTTTTACCAATTAATAAGTTAAAATTAGTTGTTTAGTCTTGAAAAAGATTTTTTCGTACAATAGGCGCAATTAGAAAAAAAAATGTATAACAATACAACTAACTAAGTTGCTAAATGCAGGACAAAGACATTTGCAATTGACAAATAACAAAAAACAAATACGTATTAGTTGTTAAAATATATCAACAAGGCGGCATATCAAAATTAGATTCCATAGCCAACTGGAATCAGAAACATTTATGAACACTTTGTAGAAAACTTTGAATTTTTTGGAAGCTCCGTTTGCTACTGCTAATTCTTGGTTTAATTCCTTAACTAATCCAAACATTCTAGATATTTATTTTATAAGTTCATTGAACTCATTCAGGGCGTCTTTTGCTTGTTTTCCAGTTAGAGGAAATGGGATAGGCATTCTTGTAAATCAAAAGTTGGTGGTTGGAGGTGGGTACTTTCCAGTGCAGTTCGCGCATTTGGCGTCGTTACTCCTTGGCTTTTTGCATTCGTAGGTTAGGTGTTGCAGGGTGCATTTTAAACACTTTGGTATTGCGTAGCAATTTGATGTGGTGTGACAGCATTCTTGGCATCGGTGGCATTGAGTGAGTTTCTTTGAGTTACAGTATTTCCCCCAGAAAATCTTGGTATAGTTTAGGTATTTTACCTCTTTTATCAGCTTATTTATTTCAACTTGTTTCTGAAACGTGAGAGGACGTAACTTAATTAAGGGCAAAAGCCCGACTTGCATATCACAAAAAACAAATGCTCACAACGTGATGGGACTTAAACTGTTAGACGTGGTCGAGAAATGGCTTTTAAATGATCAGGACGCCATCGATCGTCTTTTGTTTTATTGACAGATATCCTGCACTTCTGAAACAGCTAGTCATATCGAGATGGGACTACTTTAATTGTTAAGCATGATGGGGAAAGGACTTTCAAGCGATCGGTTTTGTTTTTTGTGGGTCACTCTTTGGAGTCGTACTGCAATCTACCCCCTAGAAAGAAACTAGTTAAACAAAAGTTTATTTAGGGTGCAGAATGTCCCACCTAAGACGCGTTCTTTCGTAACTTCGTTATTTACAAGGTTAAGATGCATTGTTCTCAAAACTTGATTCTCTATCAACTAATCTTATTTTCGCATATACAGGGTGTTGCAGATACACGTGACAAAATGTCACTTTTTTATTTTAAATACGATGCTATTTGGATTTCGCATGAAATCTGCTTTTCATCGATAGAGGGTTTGTCTATCTACGATGTATCGTTTAGTAATTGTTTTGAAAAAATCAGATATTTTTCGTTTTGTGGATTTTATACTGATGGACTGTGATTCTCAGATTGTTTAAGCTGTTTTAAACGTTGTAGTTTAACCAATATCTGAATATTTTGGTAATAGCTCATTTGTCAGCTTTGTTTGTTCATATTGAACGCTGGAATCATAATCATAAAACTGAAAAAATAAAAATAATCGTATTGTGTCTGACGGGATTTGAACGCTGGTCTTCCCGGATGCGACGCGGTCTGCCCAACCGCTTAGTCAACTTGCTCGTTCGTTAAGACTGAGGAATTGCGGCATCTACAGTATCTTACATTTTATTAAAAATTAATAATAAACGGTGATGCATAAATAAAATTACTCCTATTCTGTGCAGTACATGATAAATAATAATAAACTATGGAAACAAGTCGAAACCCTGCAGAAATCTTAAAAGCAAATAATTTTCTTGTCGCTTACGAAGTGACACCCAGATCAGTATTTGCTGTTATTTAGGTTTTATCACTTTTGGTTTAAATGCACTACTTTTGTTTTCACTTATAGTTATGAAGTTTGATTGTGAACTACTATCTAGCAGTGCGCAAAACAAACCCTTTGAAGATTTTTGTAGCTGTAGTCAACAAGACATTTCTTATCTGTTTATATAAAAATGACTTGCATTTACTGCTTTAAGTGTTATTTAAATCGCTTGACATGCCCCAATGATTGTTATTATCGACTTTATTTCCATTATTGGAATTTAAAGAACCGCACTTTTATTTAATATTGTACTACCATTATTACATTCTTAAATATCTTATCCAATATTTTTGTAAAAAAAATTCTGAAATCTAATTTTCGCTTCAGAACTTATTAATACTAAAATATTTCGATTACAGAATTGGGTCATAATGAATGATTAAGAGTAGGTAGCAATTCAATTACATGTCGGGTAAATAAATGATTAAATATACAAAATGTTAAACGTTTATTTCCTGGTTTAAAAGCAAATAAATTCAAAAGAAGAAATGAAGCTAAAAACCTTATGGTAGGAATAAAATGAATTGTTTGCTTAAACAAAATGAAGGTCATATTGAAAACTTGACAGGATTTGCAGCATTCTCTTTTAAACAAGTCTAAAAAGTTTTTACCCTTCTACCAAATAAAATATTTGTAAAATGTTCAAATGTTTGAGAAGTTTTAAGGCACTTTTTATATTATGAATAAATTTACTTTTAACTGTTCTTTGTTTGATGAGCACGCTCTTTGATCTAATTAGCTATGGTGCTGGTATTATTAGATAATTAGAGGTTACTCTTTGATACTTATTATTAAAGTATTAAATTCTTTACATTATAGTTTTCTACCTGTCAATTAAATTAAAGTTTGCAAATGATATTACAAGTTTAAAATTTTCACGAAATTGAGAATTTCCTTTAATTGGTGTACAGGATGGGGAAAATTGGTTATCATTTTGCGATATCTGACTTAAATTTTGATGAGAGCAAGAAACGAGTTTCATGACCATAGACTGCTTTTTTATTCTAAAATCAAATATGAAAAAATATTGGCGGAAAAGACATGTTTTTTCTAAAAGTAACCTTTCTTTGCTTTCTTGCTTATTCGAAGAACTAGAAAACAAAACAGTTTTTTGTCAAAATTTGCTGTTTTTGACAAATACAAAAATACAAAAAAATTATTGTTCGAGCTTTACAAATATATATATTGTTATGGATTCATCAAAGAATATTCTATTCTAAGCGACGGAATGCTAGGCATTCAAGCAAGCGAGAATCAGACAAAAACAGTAGGCAACGTAATAAATACAATATGTTGATTAATTTGAACTTTCAAATGCGGAGGTTTAATGTTAACAGAACATAATTATAAAGCAACAATCTCTTAAGTCAAGAATATGGAATAAACTTTTAGATTTATACTCGTTGTTATTGAACTAAACAAAATTGAAACAGATCATTATCCCATGGCAAAAAAATTAGATAGATCTGTAACTGACGAGACGTTGAGAATTCTATGACGTGTACTCTCGCGTTTGTTTTGCGACTTATAAATAATACAAACGTAAAAATTGCTGGGTTTAAGTAGATCAGTACAATTTTACCTTGTTGAAACTAACAGCAACTCTAGTTAGCATCTTCTCTGTGTTCATCAGATAATCAAGATATCTGCTTGATTGACCTTATCTGTTATACATTCTGTATGCATTGCAAATCTACATGGATATAACAATTTTTTCAAAATTCAATTATTTAGTATACGTCTGCTGTCACTGTCATTGAGAAATCCTAAAAAGTTTCATCATTTATTTACAGGGACATAGTTGGCCATAATAAAAATCTGATAATTGTATTTAAAATAAATAAATTGGAAGATTACAAAAGTGTAAAGGTGTAAAATTGTCACTGGCATTGAACATTTAGCTGAAAATCACAAATTTTGTCTAATTAAATTAAAATGTTGAGTAAATAGATGTAAATCCATTTAATCCACTTCTTAATAGTTTCTATAAATTAAAAAACCTAGCCATATAGCAACTGGGTCATTCATGGCCAGCTTTTTAATAAACACAACAATACATTAAATTAATTGGTCACATGTTATAACACTTAACATAAATAAATTCTTCTTATCGTTAAAAAACTGTAACATTCTATGGAAAATTTACACGACCGTGATTGCAACAAACTTGTGCCATTTAACAAACTTTAAAATTCAATCAAACTGCAACATTTCTAAATAACCTGCATTAATTCGATATCCTGAAGTTTGATTAATTTGTCCCATTTTCAATTTCGAACTAAATCTTAAGATTTTTCTCAATTTCTACCACACCTAGCATTTAACTGCCGATAATTTAACTTTCCTAGTTAAAGGGAAGCAGGAAGATATTGCAGTGCTAAATGAAATTTGTTGACGTCCAAAGAAAGTTTAATAATAATGTTTGCGTCGAATGTCATTATTTTTTATTTTATTCTGCATATAAGTTTTCTAGAATTTGTGCATCCCTTAGTATAAAGACATTTGTTTTTCCCTTATTACACAACTAAGAAACTTTCAACGTGGATTATTTTAAAGCTAAAAGATGATCTTTTGCACTATAAATACCGCGATAGAATTAATTAAAAAGAACTTTGTGTTTTGGAGAATTGTTTTGTTGAACTGCATATTAAGACTTTAATCCGATTGTCTAAAAATCTAGAGAAATTCCACTATATTCTCAAAAGCATTGTTTATGTGATACCCAAATTTTAGAATGGAATTCCATTTAGGACTATGTCTTAAGAATAGGTACTGCCATATGGGTGTGAGGAGAGGTACTACCTGCTAGAGCCCTGCACGGGTCGAAATCTCCAAACCCGGCCCGAAAAACCCAGTAACTTCTTTATCGGCCCGACCAGCCAAAGAGACCCGAAAGGCTCAACAGAAAAGCCCGAAGAGCCGTGAAGTCTAAAAGGCCCGACGGCCCGAATGGTCCAAATGGCCTGACAGACCACCCAGTATATTCAAAATAGATGCCGCATAGCCGAGTGAAATACGTAAGAGGGTATTCGAATATTTTGGACAACATACAAAAAAAAAGCTTTGAATCGTTCTTCAGAATACAATGATGACCTTGGCACAATTGTTTTTTGTTTTAGTAGTAGGTAATATTTACCATTAAAAGACTGTAAAGCCTAAAATACTAAAATAGTTAGGTCCAAGCCAGGTGAAGAATTATAAAGATATAGAAAAAGCTGAATTGCTAGCAATAAGGAAAAGTCGTCAATCAAGAAATGGCACAAGGAAGAGTGATCATCAGCTACAAGCACTCTTACCACAACTGGCTATAAATATCCAAATCTATAGATTTATAACATTTGTTAATGTTTCCGACGGTATGTTTTGCGGTTGTGGCAACGGTGTGATGACCCTCAAACTGTTTTTTAAACTTCCAATACAGGTTGCGCCGATCGTGTTTTTCTTCTATACCAAGATATTGACTTTACAGTATAATAATATTAACAACAAAAGTGATATCAACAATTTTAAGTATGTAGATAACCTAACGAAATAACAGAAAGTGCTTTTAAACATTGCCTAATGCCTATTGTTGCCCATTTTGACTAATTAAAGAAAATAGGGCATTAGATATTATTGGAAAGTATTTTCCAACAAGTACCTGCAGCATTTAAAGTACATAGACCTTGTTTATTGAGTAAAATCAGTTGTTAAATTGTGTGCAGCTACTTATTACACAGAGTTCCAGTGCAATTAAAGTTACTCGAGTTCCTCGCAAAATATATTTGTTTATTTTGAAATTTTTTTAAACACATAGGGTGGTTTTATCTAAACAAATACAAAACAGATTAACACATGCCATCACTGCGAGTTAGGCAGTTTTACTTTTATGCTACAATATTTTTTGTTGAGGCGGTAAAGAATGCCTACAACGGGGAAATACAGCGGCTGATCAGTAAGTGTTTTCCATTTCAGACAAGCAGAGTTGGCAGCCCCACGAAGAAGAGTGAGAGGCCTACACGGGCTGGGTCTTTTAATCGGACCTATATGGATCAAAGCTCGAAGTCGGGTCAGGCAGGCTCTCAGTTTAAATATTTATCGAGGTTTTCGGGGCTGTTACGATGTTGGAGCTTGTCTAACATCTCGGGCCGTCGGTCCTTTTCGATTTTTCGACCCTTCGCGTCTATCAGGCCATTTAAACCTCGCGGACTGTTGAACCTTTTTGACTCCTTGGCCCTTCGGATCTATCGGGCTGTTTGGATTTTGTGGAGCGTCGGATCTCTTGAACTTCTCGGAGCTTCGGGCTTTCGGATCTATTTGGCAGTTTAGATCTTGCAGACCGCCGGACCTTTTCGACTTTCCGGCTTTTCGGGTCTACCAGGCCGTTTGGATGTCTCTGACCGTCGTATCTGTTTAACTTCTTGGTGCTTTGGGGACTATTGGGCGGTCTGTCAGGCCACACGAGTTTGTCCGGATGTTACGACCTGTCGGGTCTTTAAGACCATTCGGACCGTTGGGCCAGTGGACCTTTTGGACTTCTCTGTTGGGTCGTTTGGGCTTCTCGGGCCACTCGGGCTGTTTGGACCTCTCCCAACGTGCACACGTACGTTGAAATAACTTGTGTGGATAACCACGGACCAACGTGTCTGTCAACGTGTTAGTGTCACCAGAAACGACGACTTTTCTATCTTAGACGTTGGAAGTACGTCGATATATCATTTAATTAACGTTATTCTACGGTAATGCGCGAGTTTCTAATCTACAACTACTGTGACAACGAAGCACTGAAGATGACCGGTTAAATTTCAAGGTCAAAATTGCTCTGGATCAAAGCATAATGAACAGTTACACGAGAACTTAGCAAAACAATATCATTGCCAACCCTTACGCAAACAGGTTGTGAACGGCATATAAATGTAAAGTCAACTTAAAACTAACTAATAAGATTTTGATGCCTATATGGAAATACACGGAACCGATTTTAATAATTTTTTTTAAATAAAGGTTTACATTTCATGTTTTACTTAGTATCAAAGTTTCTTGTATACTTTCAAAGACACCCTGTATAATTTACTAAAAATAAAAAAACTAACGGTGTATCCAACATTAGGTGGGATAAGCCAATATCTCTTCCATTTCCAAAGCTACCTACAACCATTGTATAAAACAAACTATAGAATGTATTTATTTTAAAACGATCCACCCCTAATATTTCGCAAACAAATGAAGATATCAAAATAAGAAAAAACAAAAATAGAGAATTAACTTATTCCTAGAGGTCGCTGTGTTCGCTCTAGTACACATAACCTCAAGATCTTAAACGGCACCCTACCACTTGCAATACGTCGTTAGAATGGGAATAACAACAGCGATCTCTGAAGGAAAACAAAATTCAAATCGACCTACTTGATTTAAAGTTATATCACAAAACGTATCAGTTTAGTTGAGAATTTATATCGCGTTAGCTAGGTAAATAGACTATTTAAATTGTTGCAGTGCTTATTTTAGATGAAAAACAGATGAACGTAAGCATTTCTAATTGGAAGGTAAAAATAGAGGTGAAAAAGTTTTGAAGACAATACCTAGTAGTAGCAAGTCACCTTAATTGTTTAATTCATCTTATGCAAAACCAAAACATGTGAAGTTGCACTCGTTTTTCATCTAAAGCACATATTAAAGCAATCGAGATGCGATAATTTACGTAATGACTTACCTGTCTTATTAATAGTGAAATATTCTTGTACTAACTTTGAATCAAGGTGACCAATTCAATTTATTTCAGACCCTTCTTGGTCTCTAAATGTAACTAAAGCGGTTTTTGGGTGGGGGGTAGCAACGTACAAGTTCGATGTAGTTCGCGCTCGCCCTGTGTTGTAATGTGATGGAACGTAATACTGATGTGTTGTGATGACTTGGTATAGCGCAGTGGTGCTTTCTTGTTGTCGTGGTGGAGAAGAAGTGACTTGTGTTGTGATGCTGATGTATATGGTCTGATTGGTAGCTTGTGTAGTGACGTGATGCGTTTTGTTTGTGTGTGGTGGCTCAATGGATAAATATTGTTCTAGCATTCGAGAACAGTCGTCCCAGAAATTAATTGTTCCCTGAGCCTGTGGAAGTGGAACCGGAGTTCTGATGATGTTGAGAAGTGCTCTTTGTTTTGTTTTATCGCCCTGCTCGTATAGCAACCTCTCATGGATCTAAGGTGCGCATCTAAGGAACTCCTACCGGTCGCACACTGCAGATGGTCCTTTTTTTCTTTCGGAGTTTTTTGTTCGCATATGGTGAACTAATGGCGAGAACTATGAACCGGTAGTCGATCACCGTTGCGCTGCTAAACGATGTACAGGCAGCGCTTCAGCGCGTCGCTTCATCTCAGCTTCGAGATATCACGTAGAGGGTAGTGTCGTTTGCGAATTGGGACAGGCAGAAGTCGGATTTCTTGAAGCAGAGAACATTATGGCAGTAAAAGATGAATAGAAGGGGTAAGAGGATGGATTTTTGGATAACTCTGAACAAAATCTTGTGTATTCGTACGCGAATTTTGGCAGATGAACTAATTACTTGTTAGCCGGATGAAGCAGGTAGGGATCTCGGCGGTTCGAAGTTGATATGAAAGCTCTTAGTGGCAGACCTTGCAGAAAGCAACGTCGGAAGTTAAAGGCCACTGCGACGTCGACGTGGGTTTGGAGTTGAAGAAGACTTTACCTATTACATTAAGCAGAGAGATGGGCTTGTAAAAGATTCTTTTCGTTTGGGAAACTCAAACTATTTTTATTAAACTTTCAACAGAGGTCGCTACAATCGTGTTTTTCTCCAATAAAAAACGTGCGAGTGACAAGATTTTCAGATTCTTATCACCCTGTATTATAGTTTGCTATAGATAGTTTTAAAAATGGTAGAGATACAAACTTGTCCCACTTGTAGTAGGATACACTGTGTATTAGATGGCTGTTTAAGTAGCTCACTCAAAACACCTTGATTATTTTTGACTGGATGAAAGAATGCTTCCGATAAAAAATGTAGACTGCAAGAAAGCCTCAGTCAGAGTTTTGGGTTAAAACGTACTACACAATCTTTTGGCAAAACAGTAAATTTCTATTTTGAAATTCACTAAACTAGCTAAACTAGCATAAAACAATTTTATTTTCATTATTTTATAACAATTTATGTTGGAAATCAAGAAATTCCCAAAACTTCTAAACCAGTCTTGAATGCAATGTAATTATCTATTCACACAACTGCTGATTCAGCATGCAGCTGGAGCACGAGTTTTCATTTTGCTGACTAAGCAGGCAGCCAAGATTCTAGCATGCATTTTTTCTTCTACTTGTTATTCAGCTCATTAGAAGGAAAACGGGAGAGGGATAGTCCATACATTTCTGTCTTTTGGCCTTTTTGATATTCATCATCCTTTTGTTCAAGTAAAGCTGCAGTAAACACTTTTCAATTTATGTCAGATAATATCAACAGGTGCTTGAAGGAAACTCATCTTTAGTTTTATTAATTTCGAGAAACTAAGAATTTGTCAGTATATTTCTCAACTTCCCGACTGAGTCATATTACATATCTGTGAGACAGTATCTAGCCAGATATGCCTTGAGAGTTAGATTTTGATAGAGAAGACCATATTTCCAAAAGTTTGGATCTTTGAAGCTGTATTCTCACTGCTCAAACTTATTAGCTTATTGGGTAGGTCTTCTTACCAATGTTACTTGATTATAAGTATTATTTAGTGTAAGGTTCAAGGACTCAGAAATCAGAACTTGTCTGAGAGTGTACAAAATTCTGAATAGGTATGTCTTTTTGCGTATTCTTCGGAATTCTCAATGTGAAAATCTATCTTTCACGGCATACTATAATTTACGGACCTTGACTATCTTCTGTCACAGTCAAAGTTTTAGGTCAAAGCCTGCTATAGAAATCTAGAGCAAAAATAGGAAACGCATATCTTTGAATCCGTGTGATGTCTTAGTGTTTAAAGATAGAAAATATTTACTAATAAAAATTTATTGCAAAATGATAGAGAACCGTACCGTCACGCTCTCATTTACAACAAAACCATTCTTTTCATTTCTTTACACAAACCTGCATTAAAATGTCAAATGTAACGGAAGTTATCTGTTTTTTGTTGATACCTGTTTTTCTACAAAAATTTAATTAAGAAAAAACAAAAGAATATGTGCTAGACCCTAGAGAGACGTCATCACATTAGTCGAAGCGGTAGGAAGTAACTTCATTTAACATTTGTAACTACTGCTGTTAAATATCACGTGATATCATTAAACTTAAAACTAACCGCCCTTAGCAGTAGGCCTTTTACACTTAAAAGTTTTGTGTGTATACTTGCTGCGTTATTAGTGAACTTATTAGTCCAGCTCTTGGGACAGCCCTCACATATATTTTATAAAACGTGGGCATGCAGAGATATTAAATAAGTTTTAAAATTAAGGGGAAAAAATGTATTAATTTGCTGTGACATACCTAAATTAGATTCATTTGCATATAGACAATATGACTATTCGAGCTTAAATAATTATTTATTTATTAAAAACAAAAGAAAAAAAACAATTTACTGTTATATGTTAAAGGGCCTTTTTAAATTCTAATAAAATATTCAACATCTACTATTTACTATACCTTAATAACAGAAATACATAAAGGTAGGTGGTATCTAAAGTAGGTTACTCATATCAGTCATCATATACAAATCGATATTGTACCGAAAGGAAATAACCTGCATATTATTATTTTCAGAAAGAAAGGTAATTTCGAAAGAAGATCTACTCATACGACAGCTTTCAAATTACTCAACAGAGAAACTTTACTGGTTAGAAGTAATTTGAAAAAAACTCCAGAAAAAGTTCTTTAAATCCTCCTGTCAATCTGTTGACCACTTACTCTGAAAGTTTTAGAAATTTCTTGTAGCATGAATATTGGAAATAAAAGTACAGTCATGTGCGAAAAAGATCTGAAAATATTACATGAAATTACTAAGTGAATTTTCACAATTATTTTCGCGTCGTACCAGTTGCACCGTAGGTACGCTAGAATAATTATGTTGATAGACTTGTTGCAAGAGATAAGAGAGGACACGAATAGTAAACAGGAACAATGAGTAAACG
This sequence comes from Ignelater luminosus, assembly GCA_011009095.1. Classification (NCBI taxonomy): domain Eukaryota; kingdom Metazoa; phylum Arthropoda; class Insecta; order Coleoptera; family Elateridae; genus Ignelater; species Ignelater luminosus. Next base: position 24,651 of record VTPC01090557.1, on the reverse strand, counting down.
TTATCTAATAGAGAATATGCATGAATCTTGTACTACATTAACGAGAGCTAGCTGTTTTCTATTATTTGAAATTGGAAGACCACTCCAATTTTCGGGTCTGTACTGTACAAATCTACAAACAGCGTTAGATTACATTAAATTTTGATCGTTTCAGCAAACAATTTTATGGATTATCCAAAATTTCAAAAGAGTTTTGCAAAAATATGATATCATGCCCAGCGGTGTTTTATAGATTTCTTCAAGAAATGTTATGTTATCTTCAAGACAGGAACATTCTAATATTTAAATTAAATTATTATCTACAGATTTTAGGAATAATTCAACAAATATTTTACTCAAATTTAAAAGAAAATGAATATTATAATTTTTAACCTACAAATGTCAACGATCGTTATCTGAGATGGCTTGAAAACGATCGCTTTCAAACTTCTCAAACTGTGGGTAGTTTGACGGAAGGTGGTGTGGAGGTGTCGAATAAATGAACAGGACAAGGCATCAAATATACAAAGTGTTCCTAAATGTTTCTTGATCCAGTTGGCTATGGAATCTAATGTTGATGGGCCGCCTTGTTTGATTTATTTCAACAACTATTACGTATTTGTCTTCTGTCATTTAAATGTCATTGTCCTGCATTTAGCTATTTAGTTAATCTTGTACTGAAATTTGTTGTATTCTTCCACATTAAAAAATATTAATGAAATTTATTTTCGACGACATTGTAAACAATGGTCAATACTGTTCAACAAGACACGTTTATCGTTATGTTTTATTACCCGAATGGTGTAGTTCACGAGGAAAATTGGACATATTCTATTCAAGCTTGCAAAGATGAATTTAGAATCCGATTTTCTCATCTTAATGTTCCGGATAACGCTTTAGTTTCTCACATTGAAGCTGTAATTAGTCGATTTGCTTAGAAAAGAATCTGTCGAGAAGGGTAAAACTTCAGGAAGACGAAGCGGTCGAAGAAGTGAGACAAGTAATCAAAGAAAATCCACAAACCTCACTTCGCATAATTTCACTTCAAACGGATATCCCTTTAAGTACATGTCAGAAAATTGTTAAAAAGTAACTGAAGTTATATTCTTACAAAATAACGACTGTGCAAAAACTTACAACGCCAGACTATGGTAGTCGAAGAGAATATTGTACATGGTTTGAAAACAATATGAACGACGATTTGCTGGATTTGTCTTTTTACTCCGATGAGGCCTGGTTCCATTTGTCTGGGTACGTAAATTCACAGAATTCTAAAATGTGGAGTGCTGAAAGTTCTCACCGTTTTGTTGAGACATCTCTACATCCCATCAAGGTGGGTGTTTGGACAGCAGTGTCTCGCAGAAGGCTTATTGGTCCTATATCTTTTCATGACACTGTCACTCCAAAAAATCTTTGAAAACAAGAAACGACGAGTAAGAGCATTCCGGAATCACAATGGGGAGCAGTTCCAAATATTTATGTAAAGTAAGGGAAGCTTTATTCATTTTTGAATAAGTAAATAATGTGTTTGAAAATGTATTGATTATTATTATTATTATTATTATTATTGTTATTATTATTTAAAAGGTTATTTCTTAATTTTATTTAATTTAATCTTTGCTCTCTTATGTTATTTGTGATTGTATTAGTATTTATGTTGTTAGCTATGTACTGAATATTTATTTTTGATGTTGTAGGTGTGAGCATATGCATAAACTTTATTAATAAATTGCAGACTATATTTTTTTTATTTTGTAATTATTCTTCTTTATTCTTAGCTACTGACATCGAAAAGAATGTGTTCTTTAACACTTTATTTTAGATTAGTTGCATTCCTTCACATTAATGCTTCAAAAAGAACATAAGATTAGGGAACCATCATAACAACGATGCAATGCGTGTAACTTGACAAACATTCTAATAGATATCCTGTTTTTCGAAAGGCGGCAAATGCAGCCGCAAGATTAATTTTACAGCCCACTGGACTCAGTACGGTTGAATGTACTATAGAATGGGAAAGAAGGTAGATAATGCAAAAAACAAAAAACCATGAAAATACAGCTCTGGAATTGAAACCTTTTGAGTTAAGGAAACTAATTTTTTTAAATGAGTGTAATTCAGTGCCCTATACGTGATTTTGTAAACGAATCTGGAGATTTTCGTAAGAAGACCTCTAAACCTAAGAGGAGGCCGGTCCCCTTCGATTCTTACTCTAGCGCCGCTATCTTTGGTTAATTAATCCTGAGATTTGACATATAGCTCTTCTGAGCCTTTATGTCCTTTGCCTTGAAATCCAGGTAAGATTGTAGAATGATCTTGGGAAATATGAAGTTTCGACAATTTCCGTGAATTCCCTATTTCTCGTTTTTTATCATTCGCCCCGGAACAATACTTTCTATCAACTCGAAACCTTAACCATCGTAAAAATACGTAAAGAGTGCAATACGCTTTTTTTTCGGACTCCTTGAACCTGAAAATCGAATTTGATGATACAACATAGGAAAGTTGGTGGTCGAGTAGTCGATGGAAGCGCTGCGAAGAGATACCTTGAGCTGTCGTTACTCACCATCAGTATAATATTAATGAACTAAATAATCAGAATGAATTTGGTAAGAGTTTTTTAATTTCTAAAAAACAAAGCACGTTCTCGAGTTTCTCGGCTTTAATATGTTGTTTCTTTAGTTTTCTAAGCCTGTTATTCCGCAATAGAGGTATTAGTTTAAAGTTTTCTTTTGTCGCTTATCTTTTTAATGTCTTGAGTTACTTCTAGGGTCGTTTTCCTTATTGGTGACTTTCAGGGATTATTACCCCTGTTAAAGACCCCTTTGATTGACCAATGAATGGGCAATTTAATTGCAGGTAAATTTATTGTTTGAAATCTTCCTGCAGGTCTGTTCTTTGTTTATATCTTGCTATCTGCGGTTCATTGTATAAATTGTTTTCCGTCCAATTAATTAATTACTTTTTGTAATTTTGATTTAACAAAGCTTTATTGATATTTACTAAGTTATATTTATTTAAGTAAGTATTTTTATTTCTTACCATTTCTGATCTTTGATATAAGTAGTGATTTCGTTAATTATAACTGTATTCTTTTATTATGTATATAAACTCCTTACCTACGCTCAAGGCCACTGCTGAGTTTAGTTGGGCTAAGAACAAAAAAACAACCTTATTGTAGTTTTAGAAATTCTAGACGTACATTTTGCACGATCAGAGCAGTACCGTGGATGATTATATATTAGAAATCTTGAATAATAAACTTAAATATTATTTGTATTCTTTGTTTTAGTATGTATTACCGAGAAGAATACCCTTTACATAGGTAGGACCTCTTGCATCATTTAACGTTGAACTTTTATACAGTGGCGTAAATATAATTTTAGGGCCCTCCCGCAAACATAATTTCGAGGCCCCTTAGTATTTCATGATGTACATAATATTTAAAAAAAAAACAGCACTTTGTACCACATTGTATTTTTAAATATGTGGTAGAAGGTACTTACGCGACAGACAAATTACAAATTAGGTTTTGGTTTTTATTCGTTTATTTATTTACAAGGTAATCTTATTAGAAGCATAGGACATTCATGTGTTTCAAGATTTAATGTACTAAATACATTGTTATATAGACACTTGTTTAGCTTTCCTGTTGGAAAAATTTTCAATAACTTTCTTTACATCTAACTTATTCTTTTTTAAATAAAATTTAAAAGTTTTTGACCGAATTTAATAATTATACTTTGACTATTTGGTTCTAAATAGGTGAGTTCTGAATCATAACTGTGGCAACAAATATTTTAAATTTGTTTACATACTACAATATTAACATCATAAAGTAATTTATATTTCAAGGGTAGAAGGAAAATAAAAGTTGTACAGATGTGAAACGGATATTATTGCCCTTTTAGAAGAATGCGGTTTTTTTTTCTAAGATACTGACAATGTGCAATAAATTCAAAAATACCGACGAACTGTACAACGGAGATATTTCCGGCAAATTGCAATAAACCGACTACCTGACAACATAATAAAGATTTTAGTTTAAAGTGAAAAGTAAAATTAACTGGACAGTAAAAATTTTGCTTATCCAGACTTTTTGTCTGTAAACGACCATGGGGCCCCCAAATCCTTCGCCCCCCCCCGCACTGCGGGCTTTTGCGTCCACTATTTACGCCTCTGCTTTTATAATAATAGGTAAATTGTTAATTAGACATTATTAGACGTTGGAGAGATTAATTAGGTAGGTAGAAATCGATTTTGTATTTTATCATTTTTTAGAGAGTCCTTATCATGCTCCACGGTTCAAATAGAACTGATTCAGAATACTTGAAGCTCAATAATTTCCACATTATTAAGAATTTCTAAAACCATAATGCTAGAACATAAACCAGAAAACATAACTTTCAAATCAGAAAACATGATGATAAAATGGATTAGTTTTAAAAAAAAGGCAACGATAATTTTTCAATATCTATATAAGCACGAAATAAAAATTGTCTCTTGACCTACTTATAGAAAGCACTTTTTCCGTTTAAAAAAAAACTGGCTACAAAATTACAGAAATTGAGTTATTGGAATCAATTTCAAGTATTAAAATGTGGGAGTAAAAAATCTTAATTTCTAATTTATATCAATTTGAAGAAAAAGAATAACAATCTCAAAAAGAAGTTTGCAAACTTTTTGTCTCCATGGGCCCAATTAAAAACTTTTAAACATCGATTTGACAAAAATAACTTTGCCTACATGATGAACCGTAAAATGTTTGATTGTAATGTATTGACAGGAACGACTTAAAAGAGATATTGATGGCAATGCTGAATTATAAAATTCGACCAGAAAAGCTAAAGATTACTAAAGATATTGCAATCTCGAATTCTAATGTTAACTGAATAAATTCTTTTTCCTTTTCAGTAAGCACATACATACTGCAGTTATCGATTCCAGGGCAACATGTAAATGCAAACAAGATGTTTTGTTAGTAATTTATTTCTCTTCTTTATGTTTAACCTATAGATACATATAAATGATGCATTAACGTGTTATGTGAGCTGTAGCGGATCAGAGATAAAATGGAATCGAGTTTTAAATTTTTAACTGTTTTTTGTAAGCCTCTTGTAAAGTCGAATTTTGCAGAATTTTTAAAAATTTCTATTTATATCAAAAGTATTTTAGAACTTTTCCTAGATTTATACATTCTTCTTTTAAAGTAAACCGAGAATATAAAAGTACCCGTTTTATTATTATTATTATTATTTTATTGAATATTAAAATTTTAAAAAGTTCCTGGCTTAATAAACAATGGAATTAATAAAATTGAAAAACAAAAGTTTGTTTTCCCCTTTTATCGCACAGCATTGTTACTTGAAGCATAAGATCAAAGGTGAATTCAATAGGAGGGCGGTCGGTTGGGTCGGTTGCCCTACTGCAACAAGTCATCACATTAATTCCTTTCCTTTGTAATTAAATACTTAACAATATTAATGAATTCAAGAAATTATCTAAATGTTATAATACTGGATTATCGTGTTATTATAACAAAAGTGTTGTATCAAGTTAAATATGAATTGGCTTTGGGACTTTTGCGAGTATATCTAACTTAATCATTAGCGAGGCAAACTATTTAAACAAGAACAATGTAACTATTGTGTACCGGGTATAATAAATAATAAACTCATCTTAGAAATTGCCAAAGAAGTTTGTAAATTAAAGAAATGCGTGCAAAAAGATATTTTAAAAAAATCATATAGTGTTTATATAAATAAATAATAATAAGTTGAATTCATACAGTGACATTATAAGCATACATACTACTTTGTTAACAAAGTTATTCTCCACTGTGACAACACAGTTTACAAGGTTTTTTGCCAAAGTGAGATTTTTTGTTTTTTTTCTGGACTTCGTGAGACATAAATAAATATTAAAACAAGATCTGAATTAGCCTCAATTTAAAACCTATTAAACATGGAAATTTATGTTCTCTACTAGATTTCCCGCAGTACACCTGTTGCCAATATTACACATTCCATGTTTGTTGAAAAATGTGTTCGTTTTTATTGTATTTATTTTTAAAAGCAGTGACACTTAATAAATCTTAAAAAACATTAAATATTAATTTTGATTATGATTCCACGAGAAAGAAATTATTGAAATTTAAATGATTTTCTCACGCGAAATTCATAATGGCGTCGTGTTGATATGTCTAGGGTTAACTAGATAAAAAAAGTAAAAGAATATTCATCTTGTCTAGTGCTTCCAAATATCTATGTTGGTAATGCTACTTACACTACAATTTTTGACATTTTTGATATTGGAGGTTGACAATTTCAAATTTAAAGTTGAGACTTCAAAAAATATCCCAAAAAAACGAAACTTTTCATTTTGTTACTAAATCAAAACGACTTATTTGTGATTTTACATAAAATTTGTAAAAAACAAATGGAAAACAACTAAATAAAAATCTGACATATCCATACAACCTTATACAGCACTGACAATCAGTGTTGCCATATCACTCTTTTTTCAGGGATAGAAGCCAACCCAAACATTAGATTTAAAAAAACGAGGGTAGATTTTTTTTTACTTTTTCACGACACATATAAACTCTATGTGAATGCTTAGTATTAATAATTGTTAATAAAGAAATTTAATAAACTTTAGATTTGTAAGAAAAAAAACGTAGGGTTGTCAGATTTCTTATAAACAAATATGGGACAGTAGAAAAAGCAAAGAAAAAATCTGAATACTCTCTTTCATGTACGCGGTGGATTCCCCTCGGACTCCGAAACCGACACTAAGGGATTACCTTCGGGCATTAAAGAGGTGTGGAGTACGGTACATTTTAACATCCCAATAAGTAAAATACGGGACACTTAAAACCAACGTCATTACTAGGCCAGTGTTGTCAGGTGTAGCAATTTCTTCTCGAATTTGCAACTTGTGTAAGCTATGAAGCAAGAATCGATGATCAAAAATTTATAAATCTTTTTAGACTGCTAACCAAAATTGTGTTTTCGAGGATGGTTTTCTTGAATTGCAAATTAGGGTGTTAACTTGATTGTCTAAAAATATAAAAAAGAACTCCGCTATATTTTCAAATGCATTTTCTGTGTACCACCCAAATTTCAGAAAAGAATTCCATTTAGAACTGTATCTTAAAAATATTTAACTACTCGACTCGAAAAGCCAAGAAGTCCAAAAGGCTCGATGGCCTGCGGGATCTAAACGGCCCGAAGGACTCGACAGACCTGTATGCTCTGACAGATTTGTGCGGCCTGACAGGTCCGAGAGATCCAAACCGCCCGATAGACCCAAAAACCAAAAGGCCGAGATGTTCAAAAGGTTCGACGGCTCGCAAGAGCCACAGGACCCAATAAATCCAAGAGACCAAAAGGGCCGAGAAGTCCCAAAGGCCCAAACAGCTCGACAGGTCCAAGAAGCCTGACAGACTTACGTGGGCAGAACAGGCTCCAATAGCTCGACTGGGCCGGCAAGCCCGAACTGCCCAAGAAGCCCGACTGACCGAGCTTCGATTCGGGTTAACATAGCGGCAGAAAAAGAAACTTGTAATGTAATTTTAAAAATCTTATAATATTTCCATTAAATTGCGAATATAGTATTTAGTTTCGTTTATTAAATCTTTTTTTCGCAAGCATTTTTTTTAAATTAAAACTAATTGAAACCCTTTGGTAACTCCTTTGTTGAAAATATTTCTTTAATTTCGGCTTTACATGATCAGAATGGTTCATTTTATAGACAGGAATGATTATTCTACCCTCTTCATTCGACTCACGTGAACTATAGTTGCGGATCTTTTGGGCGTGAGCTAGTTTCAGCAAATTTTACATACTTAAAAAGCGCCGTGGGCAGAAGGTTTTCGGTCTTCCATACATTTTTTTGCATCGCAAGTTCATAATTTCTTTGTGGAACACCTCAATGGAAATGTGTGTTTATTAACATGTACAGGTAACGTAAACCAGGCATTGGACTAGTACACGGCGTTGATTGAGCCGCTTTTGATTTTTTATTTAGCAAAATGTTTTTGATTATACAGTACGGTTTAGGATGATCGCTGAACTTGATTTTCCAATGTAAGTTCTGTAGGGCATAGTAGCCGTATGTATTGTTTTTTTTCGTGACTTTGTTAGAGCAGAAGCATTGAGCTTGAGTCAGTGTAACCTCTCTTGGTAGGTTTAGAAAGAGTTTGAGTACAGAGGGTTTACCTCTATCATAGCCTCTCTTGTATAAATGCAAAAAGTTCATGGTGCGGAATCACACTAGTGAATGCGATAACCTTAACCTGATTCTCTTGGAGCCCATATCGATTGTGACATCTTCAGAAAATCTTTGAGGACTTTTATTGTAGTCCAGTGAAATTAGATCCAAAATTTGAGGAATAGGGGAAATACTTTATAAACTTTGGGTCAAATACTCATTGAGGGTCTAGCAAAATAAAACCAAAAAGTCTCCATTTCTAAGAAGGGCGCTTCCTTTCTCCCCCACCTAAAACTAAATTTTTTTTTGACTTTTTTCAGTTTTTTCAATTTTTAAGCCAAATCGCTCATTTTCCAAGGATGACATCGATAATCAAAATTAATCTACGTAAAATCTATCACAAAAAAGGTCCTATGTAAGTTTTTGATAGATGTATTCTTTATTGAGTAATAGCAGCAACTTCCGGAGACACCCCCAAAATTGCACATTAATTTGTATTTCACTTAAGTAGTAGTTACAAGGTACATTTATAGTTAGATATAAGGTACAAATTATTCAAATGTAAAGTCATCTTCAAGGTCAATAGTTCGGTATTACTGCGGTAGTTCTTACACATTGCCACGCATCGTAGGTTTGCTTTTACACATTGCACTTTTTACTGCACCCTTAAGTGCATACACATGTGATGAGACTCAGGATCGTGCCAGGTGCTGGTTGTTTGGTGATGAAAATAGGTGATAAGGACTGATTAGATAGTTTCCAGTTCCAGTAAACCCATATCATCTCCTGCGTTCGAGCTGCTGCGAGCACAACATTTAGATCTGCACGGGCATAAGACCTCTTTTCTGGGTTTTGTCCGTAACAAACTTTGACAGAAAGTGCATCCCCATCAGAAGCTGCAAAGCATACAAAGTGTACTCAAAAATATGTCACATATAAGACATAGAAGACTCGTCATAGGAGAAGTCACAAGACAGTAAAATAATCCAAGACACTGGTAGGTATAAGTAAACAAAAGTCTACAAACTGAAACTTTAAATTCCTTGAATCTAATCTCAGCATGTTTAAACAGCATTCTGGTGTTTTTACGCATTATTGCTAGGAAATTATGCAGCTACTCGGCAATCATCCAGAATCTTCTGTGTTAGTTTAGCTTAGTTTTAGAATTCTGATGGTGTCAGCACGGGAAAAGGGTTAATACAAAATTCAAAAGCGGATAATTTTATGTTAACTTAAAGGAAGTAACCTCAGTTTTATAAACATCCTGAATAAAAATAAACTCGAGGTTTGCCAAGCTGAGCCCAAAGGAATTAATTTCTTTTGAACTCCTGGAACACATTCTGTTTGTTCTTGAGTCTATGCTCAGTACATAAACAAAAAAAGTACTTAATACTTTAGTAAGTATTTAAAGTCTGTGTTTCTTAGAGAACATTTGAAAAGTGAAACTGGGTGGCATCGTTTTGCAACATCACGTGAAAACATGTTTTCGATGGAATTGGAGGTACCATTAAAAGATCAACCATAAAAGCTAGTTTTCAGTGAAGATAGGGCCCAACCACAACGCCCAAAACTTTTTTGAGTCTGCTCGAAAGAACATTGCTAATATTAATTTTGAGTTTTATTTTTGATAACCAGCGTAAAGCTAAGCGTGAGTTTTTGGAGTCCATGAAATCGGTTACATATGTTTTTTCGTCCCATTATCAAAAGATTAAGGGTCAGTTTATTGGAGGTAAATTAAATATTTAATTGAGATTAAAATCTAATTTTAATTAAATGTCAATTCTGATAATCTGATTACGCAGAATTCGACTGTATCCTAGCAACAACGACGAATTAGATTTAATTTTCGATAACTTATAATTCAGCTTCTATATGGTCCTAAATGTTTAACAATTCTTTGAAAGTGAAGGAGAAATGTTTCCTAAACTCGATTCTGTGTGTAATGTTTTTTAATGTCGAACGATGTAATTCATAGTTTCTTTTCTAGTAGCGTCTAGATGTAGATAGTGCTCAGCAATGTGGCCTATTTCTAATTTAAAATTAAATAGAAGGGTGTAATTGCGTTCTCTGTGCATTTCACGGTGCTGCACACTATATTGTCTTTAGCGCACGAAGTTCAATAAGTAATTGTCGACTAACTAATAGGAATTGCATCTTGATATTTTGTAAGATTCCTGAAGAAATATTAAGGAATGTGTAGTACATATTGATTTTGGAATTTCAAGATATCAGATGGATGTTAAAAATTGATTTTGTAAGATAAAATGTCCCGGAAATTACGGTAAGTAAACATGAATCTCACTATGCTGTACATGTCATGAAAAGGTACTTTTGGCCCTTCAAATTAAGCTAAATTGAAAGTCGCTGTTGTAACTAGATCGAAAAGTATAAAAGCTTAAAGAGAACAGTGCACGCCAATTTTTCGAAACTTTGACTCGTAATAATTACAACAGTGAGACTAGGCAGGTATCTCTTATTTTGTTTTAGAAAAACGTTAGAAAAGTTTCAGTAAAATCTAAAACATGAAAGTCAATTTTCCTCAAGAATTGTACAGGTTGAAGTAGAATGACTGATACGGAGAAACCAACAAGAGTTGATATTAGACACTTGAAGAGCGCAATGAGCTTGGGTATAAAGTAGTATTGTGTGAGTGACAATGATGCGATGATACTCAACGCAACGCAACTCTGCTTTTGAGGGTGACATAGAAGATCGTGAGAGCACAAGTGGGTAGGTATGTTGTACAATTCTCTGGCGATCCAATTGCATCGAATTACCTAGTACGAAAGCAGAATTCATTGCCGCAGCAGAGTGTTGTCAAGAACTCTTATATGTATGTATATTTAGAACCAATGTTAGGAGAATTAACACATAAAAATGTTATTGTAAATATGTTTATAGATAATCAAAACACTATTAAGATGGTTAAGAGCGGAATAAATAATCGTTGGAGTAAACACATAGCTACATATAAGATACCACGTTATTCGTGAGAAGGCTTAATATTGTCCCATACCTAATATACAAACAGCTGATATTTTAATAAAGCATTTAAATTATGCTGGGTTTGACGAGTTAAAGAAAGAGATAATATGTTAGTTTAGAATTAATGAGGAAAATGCAAGGAAAATAATTATTAAGAGGAAGGGGTAGGCAATAATAATTATTTTCTAATGAGGTCGTTTCCTAAAATAGATTTATTGAAATCTATACACATATTATCAATCTAGACAGGATATATAGTTAATAACCATTAACAGTTTTGTCCTTAATATGGTAACTAAAGAGTTATAAGTAAATAAAATAATTTTCCTTTACTAATGACGTCACAGTTCGTCGGTAGACAGTCTGTACAAATAGTAGAGCTGACAACGTCGCAATCAGGTTGTGTCTTTGTTGTCATTCGTTAGTTGTTGGGTTTCTCTGCTTTGTCGATTTCAACCAAAGATATAAGTATCTGCATTTTTTACGACTGTTATTGACTATTGTTTTGTGGTTTAGTGGTTAGCTTATTTGTATAAGACAAATATTTCGTGCTTCTTCGTTTTACAAGCAAGCGACATAATACCGCATAACCTCAAAAATTCAAAAATTCATACGTCTAAGCGCCTTTTATCAACCGACAGCATCCGTATTCGGCGCTCTACACGCAAGCGCTTCCGTTTTCAGCGTTGTCATATTGTCAAAGATTTGTGACGTCACAGGAGGGGCGGGAAAAGTCTTTTGGATTTTAAATTGAAAAAAATAGTAAAAATAGAAGAAGAAAAATCTGAAAAAAAGCCAGCGTTAATTTAAAGCGAAAGCAACCCAAATAAGCAAAAATAATATTTTAGGAAACGACCCCATTAAGTTGGTGGTAAAAGTTGTTATGGTAGCAATAGTTTTATCAGTATCAAGTAGTCGAGTGGTAATATAGTAGTAATGGCGAATAATGTTAACACTTAAGGTGTATGATGTGGTCTATAATGTAAAAGTTAGAAAATAAATATTAATGTTCTGGGTAAAATGAACTAAATAAGACATTAAAAACATCAACAATAATCACCGTTTTTCCTCCATTTTGATACATTTTGACGAAATTTAACGACATCTGTTGGTTGATGATTTTCCCTAATGAACAATGTTCTAGCATACCAGCAACACTTAATTATTTATTTATTTTTTTTCTTACTACACCGGCAGCTTTTATTGTAAGATAAATTGCCTTTTGCAAAATAGTTAAAAATTCTACAAGAGTCATTCCAATAGTTTCTTTAGGTACCCAAGAAAAGCTCCTTCGAATATATAGTAAGATCCATTAATGCTTGTCCAGACGATATTACTTTCTACAGTCGTTATCAAACTTTTATTTTAATTGGCGACAAAACAGAGGAGTAAGGACGAATGTTGACGGATGACGATCGGAGTGTTTATGTTTATCATTTTTCGTTCTTTTTAAAGTTGATGTGTTTTTTGTTGAATTTTTATTAGGCAGTCTTTTTATATATTATTCAAATCAGTTCTGTTCAAACCTATATTATTTTTCGTTCAAGTGTTTGTAACAAGTAAGGCCATTGCATAATTAGTAATCAGTAGTGTAGTTATTCTGTAATTTTAAGTTTTATAGGTTAGGCATGCCTTCTTTTTTGGAAGAAAATTAATTTATTTTGGAGTTATATTTTCAAAATGGTCAACGTAATGAGGATGGTGAACAGATATATTCTGTTCAATTATATGTCGAAGAATTTATGGATCGTTTTCTTAACAGAAAATTTGATTACCATAACCTTAGCGAACATGTACATTCCGTAGAACAGAAACTGTTGATAAAGATAAATCGTCTAGACGCACAACTGTTTTAACTGAAGATGTTCTGGAGGATGTACGAACTCGCATGAAACAGAATCCTAAGAAGTCTTTAAGACAATTATTGCAACAAACCGGTACGTTTAAGTAATTTCCTTTATTAGATAAAAAATGTATTGTGCTATTGAATTTTAGGCTTAAGCTATGGAACATACCAGAAAGCATTGAAAAAGGAATTGCATTTGTACCCATACAAGATTTCAGTAATGCAGGAATTGCTTCCAGTAGATTATGATAAACGGGTACAATACTGCCATTGGTTTAATAACAATGTAAGGGATGATGAAGTGTTAGATTATCTTACCGGTTACGTTAACTCACAGATGTATAGAATATGGTCAGAAGAAGCTCATGGTGAATTTTTACAAACTCCACTGCATCCTGTGAAAATTGGTGTTTATGTAGTAATGCCAAGAAGACGGATAATAGGTCCTGTGTGTTTTTAAGATACTGTTACGGCTAATAGAAAACTTTTGCAGACGGTTACAAATCAACTGTATGATGATGAAATACAACAGGGATATTACCAACTTGATAATGCCACTGCTCATACCGCAGCACAAACTTGTGTATATTTGGAAGAATTTTATGGAGATAGAATCATAAGCAGAGGATGATGGTCTTCAAGGTCGCCTGATCTTACTTGCCTAGATTACTTTTTGTGGGCACCTAAAAAATACCATATATCATAAACGTCTGCATACAATAGAAGACTTGAAAAATGCCACTAAAATATTACCTAGCAACAGTTGTGAAATGTTTTTGACAACATGAAGAAGAGAATTCAGGTTTGCATATTATAATATAATAGTGCTCATGTGCAGCAAACAATGTAAAATGTTTAATTTAAATGATTCATGTTAAATAGCAATATTTTCGAAAATTTAGATATTTTTAAATCATTTGTAAAAATTTATTTTGTAAAAAAATGTTTTATCGGATTAAATAAATTTTATAAAACAATTTTTAATTTGATATCATTCAAATTATGTAAATTCTGTAATTACTGAATGATTTAGAAAATCTAAATTAGTTTTATTAGTGGAAACAGTAAAATTTATACTTATAGGAATTTTCAAACAGTAGGCAACCACGTTAGCAGAGGTGTTTTCCGGGTGGCATGTATTTCATTATAAAAAGAATTTCTTAGTGACAAACTTCACCTTATAAGTAAATGACAGTAAACGGAATCAAATATAGATAACACTACCTGTGAAAAGCAATTTTTTTGGACAAGCAATAATGATCTTACTGTAGGTGAATCCTCCTAATACCTCACTCTTAATAAAGGCACGTTGTGATTTCAAAATTGTTGTTGATGCGGAGGAGTCAAATGAATTAACTACCTTTTTTACTGCTGCAAAATTTGTAGAATAAAAAACACGCATGCCGAAATCCAGACTCCCCATCTGGTTATAACAGGTTCAGATGGTAGCAGGATTCCTGGTAACTTCTCTCAATGCAGCTACGCGCAAAAGAGCCTTCAAGAAAACCTTCTCTGTAAAAGATATTAATTGATTGACAATCGCAAATTCTTCACGAATGCATTCACTAACACGATGTAATGAATGAGCTAAGCAATTGGTGTGCATTAAATTTAGATAAAATATTTTGAGTACTCCAGCTGCTTTTACATATAAGGTGCAGCATCACTGAATAACAACAACACTTTGCATTGGCACTTTTGTTCCAATTTCTTTCCGAATTTGTTTTATAATCAATTTGTAACACAAGCTTAAATAATTTTTTTTAATGTTGATTTGTCAGGAATTATTTGATTAGTGTGCTTTTCTAAGAAATTTCTAAAGACTGCATTTTTTAATTTATGCATGATCATATTTGCTGCAACAAGTGCTTCACCTCACAAGACCTTTTAGGTCCCGACGTAAAAGGCACTTTTTCAAATGCATTTTTTATTTACGATTGTTCTGTAGTTTTTCTTTTTACATTAGCTGCGTGCAATGTCGTGGTTAGATACTGTTTAACGTGAAACCTTTTTGTTGCATTCATTTAAAATTAAGTTGACTTGTTGTGGGTAAAGTTAGGAGGAAGTAAAAACGCTTACCGCTTTTTCACAAACTTGACAATTTAAAACTTCACTGTCAGTACTTAAACAAGAATCTGTTTTTGCCCATTGCCTGTAATTCACACTTTAGATTGTTTATTTGGCTGCCTTTTACAAATCAAACGCGTAACACAGTTCGAACTATTTTTATGCTCTCTCACTCAACTGCAAAAAGTAAATGAAAACGACAGGTTTCTGTGTAACCACCGGTTCAAGATATAGAGTAAAAAGTGTTGAACAACAACATATTTTTCTAGAAAACTAAAATATCTCTTATTCATTGATAAGCCGAAAGCAAATTTAAACCCAAGCCGACGTTAAAGTAAAATTTCTTCCATTTGGCTCAATCTTCTTACAAAAATCACTTTTATGGCTTTTTAAACAGCAGTTGCCTTTGTTAGACTTGTCATAGGAAGAATGTTTCGACAGGGACGTAACTCGGCCTGTCTAGATATTTCTAGTTAATAAATTCAATAAGCTGAAACAAAAATTGAAATACCCCGAAGCGTTGAAAAATCCGAGTACGGGAATTGGTAGTTTGTAATTCTTCTATTGTTTCGTAAGTTGAGCCTATTCGAAATATATGCATTATGCCTGCACGGTTGCAGCAGTTTTTAATTGTTTGTGACTAAAACATTATAGTTTTCTAAAATAAAATATTGTTAAACATTTTATATTATAGGATTTATAAAATTTTCTGATTTATGTTAAAAAGAATTTTTAATTTTAATGTGACAAAGTAAAGGAACTTACCTAACTATCCGGTCTCTAATTATTATCATCGTGTTCATGGTTTAATTAACATCTCTTTTGGAAATTTAAAGAACTAGTAAGAAGATTGCCACAGCAATAAGGCATATTGTCAGAAACAGTTATAGATTTTGCAGATCTCGAGATTTATAGCCAGTTCTAAAGGCAGGGCCTAAGTTTAAAATTTATCAGGCTCCTAGGGCTTACGTCCAGTCAGTCGGGCCGTTTGGTCTTATCAATTGGAGCCTGTCGGATTTCTCAAGCCGTACGGGTTCGTCGGGCTGTTTGTCTCTCTCTTTTTGGACTTTTCGGCCCTTCAGGGCTATCGGATCAATCGGACCATTTGAATTTTTCGGTCCATCTGGACTTCTCGGTCTTTTCGATTTCTCGTGCCTTTTGGACCGTCCAGGCGTCAAATTCTGAAACAAACTCATCTTACTTTACCTAAGACAACTGCATAATAGTCGACCTCCAGGACTACGCAAACGTCTTTGCCAATGTCCTGGAAGAAGTTCATCAACCGCCTGAAAACCTCTCTGCAATGCCAAGTATAATGTCTGTCTCGACTCTACCTCCAAACTACCCTCCAGCAATGTAAGGAAAAGGAAAAGGAAAATGAAAAGGAAAAAGAAAAGAAAAGGAAAGTCAATGTTAGATAAAACGATGACCATGGAACACATTGTTGTTCGTTACAATATTTAGCCCACTAGATTTAGTAAGTGACATTGGGCATGAAAAGAAAGTTGCAAACATAATAAAGTATAACAAATATTTTCTTTTTCTAATGTAACTTAAAAAATTGCAAAGCATTCCTAAGAAAATGTTCAAAAAAATTAAATAATTTGAATCATAAAAACAAGTATAATTGGAACAGACTTAAAGGTGACAAGATGGATGTTTTTAATTTGATTCTGCAGCACAGCAGGCAAGGATGTCCAGCATCAAGAAGCCTCCTAGAAAGTAACAGTTAGCTGTAAGGTATTTCCAAATATCGTGATGGTGAAATGACATTTAGGACAGAAATGGCTCTCGTATTCAAATATGTCACTAGAAATTGCAACACACGGGAAGAACTTTACTATGTAATTCCAGTAATGCAATTGAGAAAAGCCAGAGAAATTACCTACTACAACACAGAATGAATACTAGCCGAGCATGCACTACATACTGAGCTGGCGTTATCGTTCGCCGATAAAAGAGGAGCGTTGGTCGGCGCTTGTTCTAGTCTGGATCATCGGAACGGTACCGGTTTCTGACACAAACTCTTTCACTGGACAGAAAGCTACCCTGAGATTCCACTTCAACCAAAACGACAACGTAATTGCCGACCCACTGGGCAAGGCGAATATCTTTGCCGACATCCTAGAAGAAGTCCATCAACCCCCTGACGACCCACTGTTTGATGCTCAAGCTCTCCGTGCTGTAAATTATGCCGTCTGCCTTAACCTAGACATCGCTCACAGCCTCTACGTGCCACCTACAGAACAGCCCCATCCTCAAAGAGGAAATAGCCGAGGTGCTTGCTTTCGTCAAGAATTCCGCCCGGGGAACGATTCTCTCACGAGAAGAGCCCTCCGAAACCTACCACCTTCAGCAGCCACTGTTTTACTTACCCACATATTTAACTGTTGCCCCCGCTGCCGCTACTTTTCTGTCGCTTGGAAGGAGGCAACAATCGTCATGATTTACAAACCAGGAAAGCCTCGCACTAACCCATCATCTTACCGACCTATCTCCCTTCTCACCGTTCTAGGTAAAGTGTTCCAGAGGATATTGACAAATAGAGTCTGAGTACACCTAGACGCTCACAATCTCCTCCAAGAGAATTAAATGGGATTCCGTTCTGGCAGATTCACTACGGACCCTATTCTCCACCTCTACACCGACGTCTCGGTTGCCTTCAACTCGAGACTGTGCTTAACGGCCACATTTCTCGACATCGAGAGGGCCTTCGACAAGGTCTGGCATGAGGGGCTTCTCTTTAAGCTCCGAGGCGCCGACACTCCCGTCTGCTTCGTCAGGTTAATAAGCAGCTATCTGTCCGCCCGCCAACATCGCGTGCGAGTGCACCAGGCTAAGTCCACGCCAGCCGGCGTCCCTCAAGGGTTCTCTTCTTTCCTCTCCTATTCATTTTCTACTGCCTACGACATCTCCCGCTTTGAAGAGCCTGAGGTCCACCTGTCGAATTTCGCGGTTGACACGGCCCTCTGAGCTCGGCCGAGGAATCGAGAATCCTGGCGTACGAATTAGAACGCCTAGAGGCTTGGTTTCGAAAGTGAAGAATCAGATCGAACCCTCAGAAAACAAACTCATCTTATTCCGCTACGCCAGCTACTCCCATACGGCCAGATTCGAGAAACACAGCAAACAAAGATGAGTTTACAGTCATCAAAAAGACGTTGGCAGAGGCAGGGTTGCTAGCAAATAAAAAAGGAAAACTGTTATCAATATAACCAATCGCAAACGTCTTTTACGATAATGAAACTTAATAAAAGAAAGCGCAACCTGGAATTCTACATTTGGAAAGACTAAAATTTTAAAAAAATTCCTAACTAGTCCAAGAATAACAAAGCCCACATAGATAAAGAAAAATAAAAAATAAGAATCAAACAATTTCCATCTAACGTGGCAATAGCATAACATTCACAAAAAATGAATTGGAAATTTATACAGTGCGTCCCACGTTAATACCAGGAATTAATCACATGCCTCGAAATGTTTTAATTAGAGATGGTGATCAGATAGAAAACCAATAGTTGATAACAATCTCTAGCAATGCAAGCGCAAACAGGAGTCAAAAGATGAAAAAAAAACTTGAATATTTGTCAAATAAATTGTTACCACTAGAAATTAAAACAACCAGAACTCCAACAATTCAAAAATAATTTTAAGTGTTTCCTTAATTACTATTGAGTTAGCCACGTGGCAATTGTAATTTGTGTTACGGGGAAACTACCGCTCTGGGTCACTAAGTCCCATTTCTCCCGTAACAGCTAAACTGCAAAAGTTCAAGAAAACCGTTTTTTCATATCTCTGTTTCGTCCCGCGTTGCAGCAACAGAAATAAAACTCTAAGATCTTTCTCTCTCAACGAAAAACTCTCGCTTATTAATATCATCGTGTACCTACATAATTTAGTTGACATTCGCATTTATCATTCAAAAGATTCGATAGAATAAAAAAAGGTTACTTTTTGTTAGGAACATGAAGCTGTTAAAATCTGCTCTTGAGTACAAGCACTGGCTTTAATAACCCTTCTATTGAAAAAGAAACTAAGAATGTGAAATGTTAAGATTTCGGAAGAAATCAGTGTTTTCTTAATATCTAGTAGGCTATGAGAAATCGATCCGGTTTGGTAACTGTTTCAATATGTACTCGTCATAAGCAAATTCTTTACCCATTTAACCGACCTTGTTTCTCTTACGGTTTAAAAGATCCTAATGCAGGCCATCTCCCACTTAACACTTAGTATATCTTACACTATGAAGAGAATAGGGTACAATTAGAGAAAATGCAAGTCACGGTTGTTACAATAATGGCCAGAAACCGAAGAATAACCGTAGCGGCAGCATATTGAAAAAAGAGAATTACAAGCTTCTTCTGCAAAAACTGGATAATAATTTTACACTAGGAGATGATTTTAATGCTAAAAATAGAATGTGGGGATCCAGCACAGACCACTCGTCGATCATACTCACTTTAAGTGAAAATATTACAAAACAAGAAATTAGGCCGACCCTATCCAATAAAACAACAGACTGGGAAGGCTTTAAACAGAACTTAAGCAACCAAATTGGCTACGAGTACCTCTAACCACAAACGAGCAGATACATTCGGAAGCAGAGAAACTCGCGGAAGACACTCAACAAGCGATCTGGCAAAACACTAAAGAAATCTAAGTGGAAACCGTTGGTAATAACTATCCGCAAGGAATCAAAACTTTGGTGGCTGAAAAAAGAAGAGAAAGGAAAAGATGGCAACAAACTGGAGCACCAGCTGATAAAAATAAACTTAATAGATTGGCTCAACAATTAAAAAAATGAATCAGTCAACCAGTACCTAAAAGAGCTAACCAATGATAAAAGCACATAGTGCGACCAAAAAAATTATAAGTCAATAATCCATATTCCACCACTCAAAAAGAAACAAGATGAATGGGCCAGAGACAATAAAGGAAAAGCGGATGAATTCGCAAATTATCTTGAAAAAGTCTTCAGCACAAACCAAGAAGCTTCAGAAAAAATTCAACAACTAGATGAAGATCTAGAGGACTTCGAAATAGAATTAACGACTCCGAAAGAGGTCAAGACGGAAATCAAAAGGAACATCAGTGCTAAAACAGCACCGGGCTTTGACTTAGTTACTGGTGCTGTACTCAAAAAACTTACAAGAAAGGGGATTGTCAAGTTAACAAACCTTGCCAATGCTGTTTTTTGATTAAAATACGTGCCAGCTATCTGGAAAGTAGCAAAGGTAATAATGATACCTGAACCAGGCTAGCCACCACATGAGGTTACCTTATATCGGCCGATCTCATTATTGCCACTATATCAAAAGTTTTTGATAAACTCTTGCTTAAACGACTAAAACCAGTAATAGAAGAAAAAGGTTTAATTCCTAATCACCAATTCAGGTTTAGAAACCAATACTCTTCCATAAATCAGGTACATCGAATCACAAATGTAAAAGAAAAATTCCTAGAGGAGAAGAAGATTTGCGCCTCAGTGCTCCTAGATGTTACTCAAGCTTTTGATAAAGTATGGCACGAGAGATTGAGTAACAAACTAAGAAGCATGCTACCTAAGCAATGTGCTGAGATATTTATATTATACATGCCAAACAAAATTTTAGAGTGAGACAAGAAAAAGCATATTCGGACTTAAAACAAGTAAGAGCAGATGTTCCACAAGGCAGCGTATTAGGTCCCATACTATACCTGCTATATACGTGTGACATTCCACAACAATACTAAAATTGCCACCTTTGCTGATGACACAGCAATATTAGCGACAGGAGATGACATAGAAGAAGCTAAAACAAACCACCGAAAATACTAACAAATGAATGAAGAAAATGGAAAGTAAAGTTAAATGAAAGGAAATCTGTGCATGTAAATTTCGCAAACAAAAAGGCGTTTGGACATATGGCATAGAGTTATGGGGCTGTGCTGCACTAATAAGCATCCGTAAGATCCAAAGATTTCAAAACAAAGTAACTACTCAGAAATATTATTAATGCTTCTTGGTACATCCACAACAGTGCCATGCACAGGGACCTACAAATCTCCACTGTAGCTCAAGAAATACGGAGATACGCGCAGAAGCATAAAGCCAGGCTTCATCATCACATCCACACTGAGGCTCTTCAACTCGTCGACAACAGTGAGTTAGTAAGAAGACTCAAACGTGTGAAACTCTTTAAGTTAATGTAAAGCAGAGCATAGTGCGAATGACTGTAGAAAGTTACTAGAACCTACGACGACCTCAAAAAACGGTAATCTTAGTTTTAAGAATCCTTAGTTAATTTTAGGTTAGAACAAAATTACTGGTTAATCTGTAGATTAGTTGCAATATGTACCATGTACTTGGTGTAAAAAAAATTGTTTGATAAATTTTTTATTGAAATATCAAATATGCAGAAATCTTTGACAAATAAGTCTTCAAAATATCACCATTCGAAGCACTCTCTTTAAGTGATTATGTATTTCGATAAATTGTCTTTCGAGAAAAGAGTGTTTTGGTGAATCCGCATTTAATAAATTGTCATATTAGTCAGACTTATACGTTTAGAGACATGAATGTAAATGCCAAAGTGATGGAGTAATTTAGAACAACAATTGGCCTGAGACAAGAGTGATGAGAAAAGTAAAATGTACGTTACATATGTATGCACTTTGGTGATGCACATGGAAATTTTACTTAATTTTGCTAATGCGTCAAAAACCATAGCAATATATATAAATAACTATTATTTTACTATAGCTGTTCAGTTATCAATAATCAGGCCTAGAATAGTAGAATTTCAGGCTTTCCCATAACTCTCGACATCTTCAGTCTGCATTGTCGTAGTATCATCTCCAAGATGTTCTAATGTTTTTTCAAGTTTATGAATAAATACGTAATAAACCATTAAGTAAAGCCCTCGTGATTATGTCAAACTAGAATCCAAAAATAATAGATTCTAAATTTTTAGTAGCTGCCTAATACGTTAAATTATTGAAAGAGAAATTACCGCCAAGGTAACAAAAAAGCTTTCAATCGATACTTTTACGTTTTTCATTAAACATAGGCTTACTTGGTATATAGATAATATTTCCAAATAACAATAAAATACGCACCGCCAGTAAGTAAACATTAAACTGAAAGTGTCACACGTACAATCATCACTGGTACACAGCAATTTTGACAATTTCCTAATTGAGGGTCACAAGGTTTATAACATATCCCAGAACACATTTACAGCAGGTCGTTTTTAGACTCAATTTCAGCAATGGTAATGGTGGGCATTTTCTAGAACAATCTTCATCCATACAGTACGTCTTTTTAACATGGCATTACACGCCGTCTGGATTAATATATACATACAAATGCACCAGCGGTTTCTCTACATGAATGCTTTAAAATGGACATTGGGATGAATAAATCATCTTCGTTTAGTTTGATTTATTTCGCGTCGCTAAGTTTTTGGTTAAATTTGCATTTTCACAAAAAAAGGTACAAAGGATTATTGAATTCGCTTCATTTAATATTGGAATTTCTACTATTATCTAAATAAATTTTTAAAATCTTGAAAAAAAGGCAATATTTGAATATTGAAAGAGAAAAATGTAATCTTGCATCAAATCAATATAGCACATTTCTTACTTGACATCCCTGGAGATTTATTTTATATTATTTTAAAGTATCTATCGTAAAGATCGTTATTTTACAACGGAGTTACGTTTTCCATGAAACAATGAAAACGTTCTTAAATGTTAAAATAAAAAAGCTTTATAGCAGCCTAATATATGGAGAGTAAGTAGATTTATACTTTTCTTATTTTTTCATTTATTCATTGATTTATATAAAACCTAAATTAGGCCTTTCAAAAGCCGTCGTGTGTCTAAAATATCTCGATATCTGAAAACTCAATCCGCTCATGTCTGTGGGTAGATTTAAATACACGAATACCAAAACAGACTCGCCTTAATGTAACCGGATTTATAAGGGATATTTTTAAGAGAGAGGGGGCAATGGCCCATTAAATAAAAACCTTTTCGTTTTCATACTAATACCACCTACACATAAATTTATTCTCCCACCACCGTTTCACACTTGTTATACATACAATTGTTGCGCATCCGCACCAAATATTATTTCTTTTTTTTTATTCTCCTAAATGAAAAATTTAAATTTTTATTTACCTCATTTGAATCGCACCTTCCCCAACAGGATAACACAGAGAGCGTGTCCCAGCACTGTTTTCCATTTTCGTCGGCTTTCGTTACGCGATAAGTGTAAAGTCTTCGGTGGCAATCGAGGGTGCTTGCAGCATCTATGGGACCGGTACCAGCTTCTATCACCTGTTGGGTACCACAAATTGAAGTCGCTGCCATAAAAATCCAAAACAAACTAAACATCGCGTCCTCCTAAAATATACCATGAAAAATTCTCGTTTTAACATTAATGTTGAACAATTTTAATGAATGTGAAAGTTTTTAACTCTTCCAAGATTTAAGTTTCTTGTTGAGATTAATAAGAAAACAAACAAGATATACACGCACCAGCATAAAGCACAAAGGAAATTCTTTTTTGAATTTATCAAAAGGAAGTTTCATGTAGTTATACTTACTTACCTGCCAAGAGGAAGTGTCAGGATGATTTTGCGAGCTGCAGAAGAACTTGCTGATTAATAAAAGTTGAGAGCATCCCTCATTATACTTTTGGGGCGTGTTTTTAGCGCGCCGGCGCTTACCAACGCTTCAGGTGTGTGTGTGAGTGTGTAAAAGTTCGAGCATGTACCTACACCCTTTCGATAAATACCTGTAATAAACCTATTTTTCTTCCTGCAATAATAATTAAAATTGCGTCAGCACTTCTAGAAACTTGTTAAGTTTGATATTTTGTTTTTTCCGGACGACCTCGTTATTAAGATTGACATTAGCATACATTTCACGAGTTTACCTAGACGAAGACTGAATTTTTTTTAGAATTGAAATTAACAATTAAAAGAATTGAGCCCTCTCGAGTTGATAATGTACGTAACTAAGTAAACAAGAATAAATACCTTTTAAAATATTTTCCAAGAGAAGAATTAAATAGAAATCAATTAAGAAATTGGAGGGTATGAAAATTTCATTCTGAAAGAGAGCGGAAACATAAGTAGATAGTATTATTGAAAATTCATTTAATTAAAGAAATAATATAAGTATCTATGTATTTAATCAATTCTTACAGTCTATCATCCATCACTGTATAAGATTGTTAAATGTGGTTACAGGGCATGTACAAACTTAAATGTTGTAAAAATCCTTAAGTCTGAATCTTGAAAGATTTCTTACTTTTGGTTTTGCGGAGGATCTAATTATCAAAGTTTGATTAGTACAGAAATGAAATTAAATGTGAGATAGAATTGTTGGGCTGTACCCACTTATCATTTTAAATTTATTACAATCATGGCAATATTTAAGAATTGAGAAAAAAAGAACTTTATCAAACCTTTATTATGGTATTATTAGAAATATAGTTCACTGTATTCTTTCTGGGAAAATAAACTTCTTGTAAAATCTTTATTTATTTCTAATCAGACTCGCTATTTTTT
>VTPC01090556.1:127681-152567 GCA_011009095.1 Ignelater luminosus | reverse complement strand
TTTTATAACAGCGTTGGATATTTTATTTTTTTATTGCTCTTATAAGCTTTTTAGGTCACGAGTTGCAGGTATATTAAATTATTCAAAAATAATCTTGTTTGTTCTGGGACTTAATATTATAAGCGGGGCTATTATCTACGTTTATTTTACAATTGACTTCTCACATTATTTATGTTTAACGTCTGACAGTTTAGTATTATCGTTGCTTTAAAATACAATTTAATTAACTGTAGGTTAAGATAAGGAGCAGGATCATTTTTTCCATTAAAATGCATTTACTTATTGCGAAATATTTGCGTTTCGATTAAATCACAAAAAATTGAGTTTCTTTGGTTTTATTTGTTCTCACCTTTTCGCAAAGATTGTTTCGTAAAATACAGCTCCTTTTAGAGAAATTGCTTTAACAAATAGAAAAATTATTGTTGTGTCGGACAGCGAAAAACGAATGACTTTTAATATCAAACTAACAATGTTCTACTTTTGTTTCATAATTTTTCGTTGCGTCTTCCTTTCGTATTAGCAATTTTTCATTTTTCTGCCAAGTTTACAAAAATGCTACAGTGTTTTCTGATATAGGTTCTCAGTAACGGTATGCAGAGCGATTCAGCAATCTCCGGACTGATAAGTGTGTTGCTATTTGTAAAAATATTTAAAAACTTTAAAAAATATTATTGAGAAATGTTGTACAGAATGATTACCTTCATGTTTAAAAATTATTTTCAACTAGACAGGGTTTCTATAAAGGTATGATATGCCAAAATCGTGTTTAGATTTTTCATGGAACACCTTATATACAGAGTGTTTAATCTAAGTATATCAAAAATCTAAAATGTACTAGAATATCAAAATATAAGTGTACTTTGATTAATAAACTAATATCTAAAAATGCTTTATTTTTGAGATACAAGGTGTTAAAGGTTTTACAAACAAATTCTTGTTTTTCTAATATATCCATAATAACGTGACTTAATTAGTTGAAACTCTCTGCATGACTGTTACTAAAGAAGATCTGCGGCACTAAAAAATGAATTTATTTTGATGTGTCTGAAATCTACATCTAATTTAGCTAGAAAAGCTACTCTTACTGTATTTTTCGTAGAATGCATTTTTCCAGCAGAATAGGGTTTTTCAAAACTTCTCAAATTGAACGGTCTATGATAAGGTCAGGCGTCATCTTAAAAATAGGATGTAATTATTAACGTCGCACTCCACGACAAAGACTAACCCTTTTTTGCCATATAACATTTTTGCCTAAAGCGTACCGTTCTCGAGGTACAGGGGTCAGTTTAATAAGAAACAAAAATAAATAAAATTTTGAACTCAAGAGATTTTGAAAAACTTAATTTTACTCCAAAGAAAACGCAAGATTAACCTTTTTAGCTTAATTAAATGTAGATTTCAGAAATGTCAAAATATATTCATTTTTTTAGTGGTGTAACCTATGTCTTTTTTGTAGAAGAGTGATGACTCTCTCTAAATTTCCTTCCATGGTAAGAAGATGCATTATAAAATATTATTGTAGTAATAAGCATGGAAAAAATTCCAACTAAATAGCTCACGTTGTAATGGAAATATTGAAGAAACAAGAATTTCTGTGTGAAACCTTAACACCCTGTATCTCGAAAACTAATCGTTTTTGGATATGAGTCGATTAAGCAAAGTACACTTATCTTTTGATGTTCTATCATCTCTTAGATTTTCGACAGACTTAAAGTAAACATCCTGTATATAATTTTATGTATGTGTTATTGGCAATTATAATAATATGCACTGTAGTAATCCAAATATAACCTTTTCAACGTTATTCATTTTCATTTTCAATTGTTTATTGTAAAATTGCTCCAAACTTCTTCAGTGTTAAAAAAAGAAACTTTTAATATTTTACTTTTACTACAGTCAATATTGATCGTCACCTTCTAAAAGCTGCTACCTATCTACATTACAACTAGATAGTGTTATCATACAGGGTGATAGGAAAACACAGTTTGCTAGTGCTTTTGCTTTTCTCTTATTAGAACACTTTCTAGGTATCTGTTACTGAGACTCAAAAAAGCGTATAATCAGTTTTTGTTTGACACCACATATCACCTGCATTGAAGTAGTATACTTTTTCTGCTGTAAGAGCTGTATATTCAGTCATCAATTTTTACCTACAATATTGATATTCATTTGTAAGTTGGTCAATGTTTTACCTTTATTCGAAAAAATTGCTTTCTTAAAATTGAAGTGCCGAATATGCCTACAAGAAATGAAATGAGTTCTAAAAAATCATACAAAATTTAAAACTTATTATAAGTAAAACTTACAGTTTTAATTATCACCCTATAGCAGAAAAACTGCTGGTTTAAGATAGGTGGGATTGGTATCAAACAAAAGCTGATTTTATAGTTTTTCAAATACTGTTATAATGTATGGTAATCATACATGTTATTCCATTAAAAACAAGAAAGATAATGTGTTGAGTTTCTGAATCACCCTGTATAAAAAACCATTTAGTTGGAATTTTACAGTAGAATTAGGTTTAAATCATGATAGCGTTATACTGTTGTAAATAGTAGCAAATCGAAGAAAAATAGCAAACTATGCACATTGTTCCAATTACAAAAGCAAAAGCTCGATATGTCACTTTTTTACGGAATACCTCATGCCCTTAATTTTGGAACGCAATAGAATCACTTTGTATAACTTCTTCTAGTAACTTTCTTAGTCATATCTACACACAACTCTATCTTATGTCCACGGATTGTTGGAACTTCCTGTATAATCTTCAACGGAACCAACAATTACAGATGCGGAAAACAAGAAATACTGGAATGACCAAATTCATACTTTTTTTTTGTCAAAAACGTCTTTGTGGACATAATTAATATGGTAAAGCTCCTGTTCTAATCTGACACGAGGACATTAACTAGAAACAGACTAAGGAGACCTATTTTCTATTGGTATGTATGACTGTTCGGGAAAATTGCGTATTGGGAAAAGAAATCAAAAAGTGCGACACAGTTTACACAATAGAGCTTGAAGACAGATCAGGTTATATTGGCAACTGGAAAATATACTGTTTGAAAAAGTCAGTCCAAGCCTATTTGAGATGATACTGAGATGAACTATAAACTAGATTAAGGAAACTTCAAAATCTTCGGAGATTCGATAAATATACTATAATAATCAAAACATCTGCAAGCAATGAGATGTAAGAAATTAATTACTTTTCCCAAGCTTCTTCTTAAACTGATCACTAAAACACCTCCGATAAAAGAGATCATCATGAATTACCGACACTTGGTGTCTTGGTCGCCGAAGTTCTCTATCCTTTTACTTGCAGAAATGATTAATTTTGTTTTAATTATCAAAGTACTTAAATGTTGAAGGAGTTGCGACAAAAATGGTGTTAAATATTATACCAAAGCAAAAACTGAAATTCTTTCTTAGAAAAATGGGTTAGTTCGATGTTTCCACACTTTCTTTTTGTTTTGAAAATTTGTCTAGTTCTACTACAAGAAAGCAAAACTTAAATTGGGATTTTTCCACACTTAACAACAAAGTTGGGAGATCGCAACAAAAGGTCTCCTGAAAAACATCAAAAGGCTTTCCCATGTTTTGGTATACTATAGATATTATTTTTAAAAGGCGGTTGCAACTGAAATTTCTTAATCAAACACCATCGTATATATATAGCATAAAAAGTAGGCACGAGAAAACTTGAACAAAATTCCTAAAATTCAGAAACTAAAAGAGCCAAATCAAATTTCTGAGTTGACTAGAAATTTCAATCAAATTATTCAACTTTGCTCCACTTCCACCAAATTTCTGTCTTTTACAGTTTCTGTAATCCCAAAGGAAAGTTGAATAACTCTATTTCATATCTGCAAGGGAACTTCCTGAAAAGACAAAGTTTATTTACAAAATACATGTAGTATTATTGTGATCAGTTCATCTAAAGTATAAAAAGCTTATTACTCGTATGTCGAGATCAATATGACTACTTTTATTTGCTTAAAAAATTCATAGGTAATCAAACCGTATATAAAATCGAATAGTCTTCTCCACAAATTTTATTTCAAATATGCAAATGAAGTTTGAATATAAGTATTACATTTGTCGCAACCTATGTTTCAAATATTTCTAATTAACTATAGTCATCTTCGAGCGATAATTAATAACTGAAGTTTACATGCTGAAGAAAAAGGTTTTTAATTATTATTAATTTTAAAGTTACATGATAAAAGTAAATTTATTAAAAACAATAATTAAAGAAACTTGAAGTCAAATTTAGTTTCTACTTTCTAATAAGAATGTTTAAATGTGTCACATTTATATTTCATTTCAGTATTTCATTTTTGGTATACTGTATTTAAGACAAGTAATACTGAAAATGCAATTTAAACTAAAAGTTATCATTCAAATTCTATTGCTGCAAGTCAATGTTTTTAGTTAATAGCAAGTTAAAACATCTTTCTATATAGAATTATAAAAATATTATAACATAAAGAGTAAAAATTCTTTCTCTGGAAGATTTAGCAAAGAAATATTAGAAGGTGGCTATTTTCTTCTAACTAGGTGAGAGGGCTTCTATCTAGCAACAATAAATCATCTGAGGTTTGAATACCTAAGTAGATGACTATTTCAGTTTGTGCGCCGCCACTTGATACCTGAAACCTGCTGGTATAAGGTGAACTAAACACAAAAGCTTTCTTGAAAGCCGTGGAAATGGCAACTTACACCTTGAAATAATGGATGAATGAACAAAAACCTAACAACCTCAGAATTTCTGGCATTATAATCCAGCTGAAATATATTGCTTCTCTGTTGGGTAATAGACTAATAAATTAAGGACGTAATGAGGCACTTCGAGTTTGCTAATGCTTGGTGCACTGTAAAGGTTTTCCAGTTGAACGTAACGATAGTCTTATGTTTGCACTATTATATTGTATGCAAAACAAAGAATAAAAAGATCTTAATTTGAAATGTATTTAGTTTTAGTAGCATTATGTATTACGTTTAATTTTGTACACAACTGTATACAATATAGAATATGACATTTTTCCCTTTAATCTAAGGCGATCTAAGTTTTTTGAAAAATCAATAAAAGTTGATTACATTAAACTAAAAATGCTAATAAAATGTCTTGTAATTTGCTGTATGCCTGCTCTGTTATTACACAATCTATTATTCAAAGTTTTCGATTTTAAAGTTACACTGCACTGAGGACTATTTCCAAATAAAGAGGGCGTTGTATATTACCTAAACCAGAGATAAGTTATGTAAGCGCATGTTATTGCTTTAAAATGTCACGCGGAAATTTTCTAGGTCCAAATATTTGAAAAACTGAAAAGTGCTAAACAGAAAAGTTTTGAACAATTACTATTATTATTATTATTATTATTATCGCTTTTGTAGTCTTCAGTCACTACTACTAACTCAACACTATACAAAAGTTTCAGTTTTATTCAAATTATTGTAAATATCTCACAGCTTCTCATTTCTTAAATCTAAATATATTTTCAAAAGTTGAAATATAAATTTGTTGGTTTGATACTAAAGTTTAATAACAACACCGCATATATGAGAAAATGAAAAGAAGACGTTTTTGTACTTTAATACATTATCCGAGATTCTTTTGGAGTAACAATACGGCATATTTGAAATCAACTAAAGAACAGCAAAAGCGTTACCTACAAGGATGCTTTGAAAGAAAATTTTAAGAGGTAAAACGCAAGTAATATATTTATCTGCCGGAAAAACTGTAAGTTAGTTGCCAACAGCCAATTCTACGAAAGATGTCTTCTTCGGTTAGGTGGACTGTTTAGAAAATCTTACAATCTGCGTAATTTTTTCTAGTATTTCCAATTCATTGTGCTTTAACTATGTGAATTGCTTTCCTCCTAGATATTAGTCTTCATTACGCAGTAATTTAATTAAGAACACATGAAAAAGCAAAAACAAAAGTGCATCCTTAAGCAAAAGATTCTGAAAGAAGTGTTTTCTTCTTTGGTATACAAGGTGTCTCGTTTAACGTTCTACACTCAATTATTCGCAAACCATCAAAGCTATTAAGCTAGAATTCTTGTATACTTCGACATTTACATTGCAAAACTTTAATAAAACATTGTTTAGAAGTCTAATCGGAAACGACGTTAGGCTTTCAACTGTCAACTATTGCTACAATAGACATCCTGTGCAATTTTTAGCCAACAAGTATTAAGTCTAAAATTAATAACAAAATTAGAACAAAATAGCGGAATCATGGTTTGTTTGGAAAATCATTCAACATACAAAAGTTGACGTCGTTTCTGGTCGTTTTCAAAGAATTATCTATTTCTAGTTTGGCAACCCAGAGGTCGAAGTAAGAGATCCTGAATTTCAACTTGATTGACTGTAGTATCAGAAAAGGATGAGCTACGGTTTTTTTATTTATGTGAATAACTTTCATTGGAACAATTAAGAAAAGTTTATTATTTTTGTTATTTAACTTCCTTTGCTTAGAATTCGAATTACTCATCTAAATATGTACATGATGAAACAGCAACAATTTATAGACGTTATAAGCAAAGAAGATTGTGTTCACGTAGGTGTTGTACGTAGCTTTTCTGAAGCGTATCGTATAATAATATTTTGTAATACTTACTTACAAAACGTCCAGCTAACGAACGCTGAAAACTAAAAAAACTACGAAATCAAACATTATACCTTTTGACATGTTACGTAATTTCGTTAATACTGTGTACCTTCAAGTTAACGGTTAGTTTCAAAGATAACTTGGAAACTTTGTGCTTACATACATAGTAATTTCCAATCTACAAGTTTCCTTCTCAAAACTATTAGTGTTACTTTACATACACTTTTAAATTGATATTTTGCCATGCCATAAAAAATCCTGCAAACGATACAAATCTAAGTTAAAAGTATAAATATTTTCATGTATTAACTAAGAATCCGATTTACTAGCAATTAAGAAACAAAGTAGAGAAACTCAAAGATGAATTTGTGTGAAACAGTAATTAAGAAAACTACTTCAATTACGATTTGATTCAGATTTGAATACTAATCTCCGAAAACAAAATTCTTGCCGAATGCAAAATAGTACAAGTTCTCTATGTAAAATGAGTGAATTAAGTAAATGAACTCTTAAATCTGATTTGCTTATGCTGTCGTACCTGCACGCAAAGCTTTTTATTTTTTAAGGATTTTCTCAAAAATGTTATCAATACTTAGTTCTTAATTTTATTATAACAATACTGAATAATTAATTTAAAAATTTTCCATATACTACAATCATCCGATCTGCATCACCTGCTGTTCTAGGCAACCAACGAAAGCGGTAGGAATTTACATCAAGAATAAGGAAAGTAAAGATTTTGCCACTGATCATTTTGCGTTAACCCAAACAGGGCTTTCACAGACATTTCGTTAAAAATATTAAAAAGGTAAGTTAATTCCAAACAAAAAGAGTCAACAAAACATAAATTCCATCTTATATAAAAAGAATAAGAAATAAATGATATTATGGTTTCAGTAATTTATTAAAGACATTCGAAATAATTGAGTTCGTTCGTTCCTTCAATTCCTCTATTTTTTACTAGTACTGCGATGACCTTCTCTTAATGACAATGGTCCATTAATAAAATCTTAAGCAATGCGTACCTTGTTACATTATTTGGTATCAGTGCAGCTTTCGAACTTAAATTTCTTTCTTGCAAGAGCTTATCAGCAGGTACTTCTTTTTACGTTTTAATTTCTTTGTTTTAAAATTGTACTGTCAATTTCAGAGATTGTTTTTCTAGTGTCTGCAATGAAGAAATTCTTGTGCTTTTGCTTTTGTTTTTGCTTTTCCTTCCTCTTCAGTTTTTCCTTTCCTTTTTTCCCAAGAAATCTTAGCAATTTCTTTTTGTTCACCCTACCAAATGAAGCAAAGTTTATTACTTACTGGGACAAGATGTGCTTATTATCAAATTCCCGATTAAGCGAAGTATAATGCTTTGGTATTAACAAAAGACTGGGTAGGTTGATTAAAAAGTACTTACCGTCAATTTTTTATGGATCATGTTTTTCACATTACATTATCAAGCAGTACGAAACTAATTTCAGCTGAATTATCTCACTACATAAAAACTTTAGTTATCTCCTGTTAAGTTAGTCTGGTTACGGACCAAATCAGATTAACTAATGTTTACAATTTCACCATTGTTGTCATGCTGTCGTCGGACTTAAGAGTTATGAGCTAAAGCATAAACGTGAATTAAAGTGATGTTTTTTTAATTTAAATTGCATCTTTCCAATGTTGTCTCAAAGAATTATAAAAATCAAGTTTAAGTAGCACAGTAAAAAAGTGAATCCGTGGAAGCCTGTATGTTTACTATAATCTTGTCACGTAAACAGCGTTCTTGATTATATTATCTGTAGATCAAGTTGTAGCAACAGCTTTGAGTTTTTATACTGCAAAATGCAAAATGGTTGATGACAGTCTGAATTTCCCGCGTTAACGTTTTAGTGATTTTTATAGTTTAGGGTTAGCGGTGTTGCTAGTTGCCACTTAACCAGCCAATGTGGTGTAATGACAACTTCAAACAAGGATAAATCAAGGATGCTACTAACTTTCACGATAGTTTTGTTTCGCGGGAAGTTCAAGCTGCCATCAATTATTTTGAATCACTCATATCTAATACTAATAATAATTACTAGTTTCATAGATATTGGAAGCAACTTTGGTTATTTATTTTATACTATTCAGCTTATGAATGTATCACGTCGCCACTAACATATATTTGTGATAAGGTACTCTTTAAATGCTGGGGGTTGGGCAAACCTGCAAGACAATAGTATTAGCCGCTCTTGGCTAATTAGCCATAATATTAACAGCAGGGTTAAGCTGTAAGTCAACCTTTTACAGTGCAACCTTCTTTATAAATCATGTAATACTATACTAATTACACTTAAACAGCGCAGCATCTTAAAGTTCGACTTCCATAATACTAAATCGTTTTCACAGAAAACATCATATGTGCAAACTATACGTCCACGTATGGTAAATTTTATTTTGTCTGCAAACTCACTTGAATCAATTTTCACTGGCAAGTAAAAAGCAATTCTTGTTGTCATTTCCTGCCTCATCGGACTAAATTGGTATTAAATTATGAAATAATTTAAATTCAAGTTACTGCATTATCTTTTTCTGAACTAAACAACTTGACAAAAGCTGCTTTGGGACTGTGTCGCGGGATAATCTTTTTTAATGCAATCTTTGTCGGATTATCAGAAACTGGTAAAATGGTCCAATAACATTGGCTATTTGTGTAAGTATTTGAGTCAGTTACAGAATGTAATAGAAATTGAACATTAACAAAAAAATACCCAAATTCAAGATCTTTACTCATTTGTGTGTTACGGTAAGATATAATCAATTCTACTTTAGAAAAAAAAGAATTGACTTAGCGTATACAGGAAAAACTTCTGTAGGTAATCGAATATCTACAATACAGTAGCATCCAAAAGAATAGGTAGGGATCTAATTAGACAGTTAGTATTAAGCCAGAAGCAGAAACGTTACAATGGAACGTTATATGGAAGTTACCAAAATTGAGAAAAAATGATTTTATAAGTTTTGGGATAGGAATACATAGATTTGTACAAAACTCAAAAACGAAACGAGGCTATGGTGTTGCTTCTTTTCGAGATGGTAGCGTAATGATATAGTGATATTGCAGCGTGTTTGCAACAAAACATGCACGTTGGTGTTTACAAATATGAAGATACCATTTAAATATAGTTATTCAATTTAATATGTCAATGAATGAAAACTTGTAATGTTTAGACAGTGACTGTATTTTACCGTCACTACAACGACTGCTTCAAAACATTTAATCTTAATCCAATCAAAACGAACGAATAAACAGTGTTCTGTTGCAATTCCATTTTTTCAAGCTCTACATCCAAGCAAACATAAAAGATTAGTTTTAATTTTTCTTTCAACATGATGTACTTCGAGTAAAATCGAATTTTTTTAAAAACCTTGCAAAGATCCCAAAAATAACATACAATATTGAACGATAAATCTTTTGTAGGCTTTGTTGTATTATATCATCTTACAATCTCTTATAGTTCAGAAGAGGAGATTCAAGGGGGCAGAGATAAATACTTTCTACACACCCCGCATTTCAGAAATGATGCATTCTCGAGAATAGATTAATGGAGACTTTTTTCATATTTTTAAACGAGTAATACACTGCTTTATCTTCCTTATGTATGTATATACTGCAAGACAATTTATCAAATTAGAATGAGAAAATAATACTGGAGCGTGGGAAAACAATATAGAATTGAAAAGCTTAAGATACTAGGAATAAAATGATATAATACAGAAACAAATTTTAATACACAACAAAAACTGATAAATACCTAATAAGCTCAGAGTAAACTCACCTAATAAAAATCTACTTAATTACGGTTTGTTGAATATTTTATTTCAGTCCGGAATGCTTTTCATTGCTTAATTTAGTAATAGTACCGAACTGATAACTTGATTAATACTTTAAATGAAGACTTCTTTTTGGTACAAACAAAAGACGAGTTAGAAAAGAATTCTTTTAATACAGAGAGTGTGAATTAATACAAATATTAATTACATCTTTAGGTTAACTTTAAAAACCTGAAGAAAAACTAGTATACCGATTTAAAATTCAAAGCATCACTAGTTATAACTTAAGTGCGACGCTTAAACTATAGTAGTGCGAGGACACGCCGCCGTTCTCCACTATAACTTTTAATAAATCAATAAATCAATGTAATATTTATTTGTTTGACTACAAAATGAAACGTACGGCCCTTGCTACTCTTCAACGCAAAAACTTAACTTTTTACTAAAAATATAGTGATCCATTGAAAATCAATTAAAATAGTTGTTTAAATAAAATAGGTAGGTACCAGTTTTCAGGAAAAATCAAAAATAAAGTTTGATCGCTAATCTAACCTATCTTAGATCTTAAAGTGCGATATTTTAGAACTAACATTGCCATAGAGAAGTTTATTTCCCTGTAAAAACACAAAACTTCAAGAATTTATATTAAAGCTGGTCAATGGGGACTTGTTATTGCACGAACAGCAATAACTTTTATCTGAAGTGCAGGAACCTAAATAAATCCAAAGCAAACTTTTCACTAAAACCGTTTCGGTTTCCTTTTGAGTTTAGACAGTATGCAAGAAGGAACAGATTGTAAAGCAACCGAATCTTGTTAGTGGCTGAACAAACTAAATCAAACTTACGTTAGAAAAGGATATTAGAAATCTAATTAAATCTTAATCCATGTATTACTTACAGTGGAATTAACTTCATTTACTTTATTTGTGGTGTTAGAAAATTGCGTTTGTTATAAGTTAGATTAAAATCAAGTACTGGCACAGTAGGAACGTGCATTTACTGTATTATAACTGACAGCGACGTCTTGTATTGTTATAAATAACGAGGGACAAGGCAATACAATGGGGTGATCCAATTCATAATGTGTATTAAAATAGACTGTTATGTGTATTACGTTGCGGAAGAAATTGAACAAAATACTTTTTCGCAAAAGACGTTCTTTGGAGAATCGGCAAAACTGCCACAGAAATTATTTCTAATTGTAAGTTTTACTTTCATAATAATTAATAAGTCGTTTATTCTAAAATGCTAAGGGTAATTGTTGTGTTACATCACTTTAATTCATTACATGCGTAGATCAACAGACAAGAAATAAATTATATAATCAATAATTATTCTCTCTAGAAGATATTTAAGTTTAGCAAAAGAAATTATTGTTCTCGGAAATCTATAGATATCTATATAAAAAACTTACCATCAGGGATGCAAAAAAAACCAGAAAAATCTATCAAGTGGGCACTTCATGTTATTCTACAACGAAATATTGTGTTGAAAAAGGTAAATTGAAAATATGGTCGGTAGCTCTATTTATACTTGGACTAAGTTCTTTTTGCTTTGAAAAGAATTACGGGTGTAATTCAAATGCTCGTCTCTTCCTTGACACAAAAGATTTTGTATCTACGTCCTTTAATGTCTTTCAAAATAGGTTTTGGACGTGTTTTATTGCTTTTTCTTAAAGAGTTATGTTTAAAAATGAAGGCTTGAGACCTATTGATAAAAATAATACAAATTCGTATAGTGACTTCAAAACATAAGTAGATAATAATAATGTGTGCGAAAACTACGAATAAATTTTATGTAGAAAAGGATAGTTACAAAGGGAAAAAACAAAATGGCTTACTACAAATGTACTAAAAGAAAGAAAAGTCAAAATTACTGCCTTAAGAGCTCGAATGCTTCAGTCAAAAACAAGAATCACCACTTCGTAAGTATAAAAAGAATAAAACATAACTTGGTCTACAGCATCCTGATTTATGTTTCCTAGAAAAGATTGTAGAAATCAATTGAGGTGTTTCTTCTTTCGACGCCCTTCTTGACCACCTGGCATTAATTTGAATTTCCAAACTAGAAAGAAGTTTATCGAAAACTTATGTAAAGCTAACTAAATAGTTACAATTGTTATAAGACCAAAGAAGGCGCAGTAAAAAGAATTGCTCTTAAGTACTGAAAAAGTTTCTTGCGTTCAATTATAGTAGAGCTAGGCAAACAAAGAAAGTCTTTGGTGTTAGAGATATAAAAAGTCGTTTTGACTACGGTTAGACTTTCCAGAAGCTATTAATCGATTTTTTCATAATCCCCAAAATCCTTGTAGAATATTGTTCTGCTCTGTTAACTGTTTGATCGTGACCAAAACTATTTTTTCTGTATCTTATTATCTGGAATTTTATTGCAGATCAAGAGTTGCATATTCAACCTTGGAAAATTTTACAAAATCTAATGTTTGCTATGTGACATCTTTTAGAAGCAACGTTTCTTCTCATGGTCGGTATCTAAATCATTAGTGTTACAAAATTTTATTGTTTAAAGTTTATCTTGAATCAAACCAATATTTTTTTAAGTTGTGCAAGATCTTGTAGTAATTTTACAGAAAAAAGTTGTTTTTTATTGCATGAGACTGGTTTGTTTTAGAAATAGTTGAAACAAATAGAACTTCTTTGTTTACACGGAAAAAGATCTACATAAATTGCCTCTGAAGTAAATTTTAAAAAAAAAGTTTTGTATATTTTTTTGTGCATATTTATAAATACCTAGCTATTTCAACAAATGCAAAAACCTTTAAAGTTATACCAATAAAGCTTTTCGTAGTGCCACACAATAAAAATGATGTATTACTTCAAATTTCGACTTTGAACAGAAAATCTGTTTTGGTCATAATCGACAAACAATAATTAGAACAGGATATTCTGTACAAGCCTTAAAGAACTATGTTCCTAAAGGCTTCTTACCATTTAAGCAGTTGCAGTTGAACGAAGAACTTGTATAACCGATGGGCAATCTTCTTCCTTGGATAATAAAAATAATTTTGTACTGCTAGCAAATTGTGTTTTTATAGTTAATGTATTTCTAACTAGTGTAATGTGGTATGACATCCTGATAGAACATTGCGTTAGGGCTAAATGTATTTGGCCAAACTATTTCAGTGGAGACTCTCATTGCTCTAATATCCAAAAATAGAAATTTCTCTTTCATGGTAGACCCGATAGTAGCTATATTATAGCACAATTTTATAATAACAGAAAAAATGAAGCTTGTAATTAATTTTACTCTGGGGTCGCAGACTCTATCAATAGAACTCTGTCATTTCTCAGGTGTTATTGATTGTCTAAAGCGTTAATACAAAACTACAAGATGTGAATTAAAGGTAATGTAGAGAAATGATACAAACTTGTTTATTTCTATATCTAACAAGAAGAAAAGACTTATGGAATCAATAGGAGATAGGAAATAAAAAAAAGTAAAATTGTACCATGAGTAAAAAATTAAGGAAATGAATCACTACAATTATAGTTATTGTGCTAGTGTAAGTAGAAGATAGTAGTGATAATGATCTTTTTACATTTGTCAATTTTGGGAGCTGTGTCAAACCCTAACTTATTTATCAAATTGTACAGAAAAACCTACAGCAGATAGCAAATATCTGAAAAATAATGTTGAATAGTGAGTCAAAATCTTCTTAATGTCTAATGGCAAAGGAAAATAACACTATGCGATTTTATTGAATTTCTTTGTCTGATGTTAGCAACGAAAGAGGAGAGTCTTTATGTTGCAAATTAAATTAAGTTCAAAACAAAACAGGAAAAACAAAGCGCCATTGCCATCAAGAAAATTTTAAAGCCCGAGCAAAATCCCGAATGGTTACTAAAATCCTGAACAATAATATGCCTTAAATTCCAATAATGTGTTTACAGAACAAGGGTATAAATTATACCACTGTATACATATTTTATTTTTCAAAAATCAAAAGACTAAACTTACAGAACTTGATACTGTTATCTTCACGAAACGATGGGTTAGCTGTAAAATTGTTGCTGGTGAATCATCTCAATGTAACGATACATATGTTGTTTAATCTGTTACTTGTGACAATTATTTTTCATGAAGTTAACAAACTGACTATTCGACTGACATGTACTTCCACTTTCTATTTATTAAATAGTGCAATAACTAGTCCTGTTACGATAAGGACCAACTAGTGAAAGAAGTTTCAAACAAGAATCAAGGAAATGTTTCAATAACCTGATATAACGACAAAAATCAAGGCATAAAGATTATGTGATTAGAACAATGTACAAGAATGAGAAGAAAGAATATCCAAGAAGATATATGAGGAGAGTGAAGAATAGAGGGACAAAGAAAGAAAAACGTCAGAAATTATGATTCAAAAGTATTGAAGAGATTTTGTTTGTTCAGGAAACATGGTACAATTGAAGGTTTTGAAAAAACAAATAACGCTAAGATGAAAAAGCGCTAATTCTTACAATAATATTTGAATATTTGGCTTTGGGTAACTGACATTTTCACATAAAAAAATTAATAGCACAAAACATTTCTTAGCTATATAAACAAAGAGTTTAGGTATAATTTAGGTTAACTAAATAAGCTAAATTATCCCATAGCAAAAAAGGAATCTTAAAATTTTATCTTCCGCATTTCTAAATCAGATGTTAGATACATTATATATAAATGAACAAGCACGTGCTTGACTGCTAAATTAATTAATTATCTCTACAAGACTCAGTTATAATATTAAAAAATTACAAAACAAAACATTTATGTAAATGTAATGTTATTACAGAAGGATAAGTGTCTCAGCTGCACACTGATTAAATAGAATAAAGAATATAATACACAACTGCAAACGTTATAAATCAAGAAGAAAAGAAGGCAAGATATAAATTAATTAATAAAATGCCTTTTGTACAATTACGAAAAGCTATTTAAAGAAAAATAATAAAACTTTGAACAATAACAAATCGAAGAGTTACAATGGATGCTTAATCAATAAAGAAAATGACAAAATAATGTCTAGAGATCCTAGATGGTACCGGAGTTCCTGTTATACTAAAAGTGTTCGAACAAGGGTATCATTCTTTATTAATTTACCTTTTGAATTGAATTGAAAAACGAAAACATCAATTACAATTACAATTTCGGGAAAAATTATCTTAAATAGTAATCAAATAAATTAACTAAAAAGTGCGAAATCAACAAAATTAGAAATTACACATTTTAATTTGTCTACTTCGATTTGAATTGATCACTTTTATTACTTTCTTTGAAGTTATAAGTAACACACGGTTAAGAATATACCAGATAAACAAATTCCAAAATAGTTAAGGTGTGATGGTTTGAAATTCCTCCAAAGACAATGATAAACAGTGCAAGAAGCACCATGAAAGTTGCCCTGACTCCCTATTATGCAAATAAAAATTAAATGTCATCCAGTGACCCATACTAATGTCGATTGACTGCGAATACAAAAGGCTATCCAAAGAAACCTTAAACGTATTACGTAAAAATGTAGAACAGTTAAGTTGGCTCACTCCACTAAAAGCTGCCTGTAAAAGGTACCTTAAACTCTTTTTGTTGGCTACAGAAATTTATAATTTAAGTCATTTCAGTTCTTAGATGTTTGTACAAAAGAGGTGCCTTTTAAAATTTTATTGATTTGTGGGGTCACAAAATCCATTTACGAAATCAAGAATGGCACATAAAAAGAAATGTAACTTCTTTTCGCTCTAGATGTCATCCAAATCGATCCCTTCGAAACCAATCATTATAAACTTTGGAAAGTTGCATGTTAGCAAAGTAATAAAAAGACTTCTGAATTCTCATTTCGTTGTCAGTAATGTAAAATTGCATTGTTCGCTTTGGCTTATTTAAATCCCCGGATAAATCATAAAGTTGAATTATATCAGAATATCTCGTTTAACTTAATAAAGATGATAGTTGCCTTTTGATTATTGAGTTGTAAAGCACAATACATCCAGAAGAATAAACTCTAAATTGTAAATAAAAATTTTAATGAGAGTTTGTACAATACTCCAAGTGATAAACCTTGGTTGTAAAGCTCTTTTTATTCTTCTTTTATTTAGAAATATAAAAGCTTCTGTTGTCAACTTGTTATAAACGATAAAAGCTCTACGCAATATTTTCTACTATACGTAATAAGAATAATAATAAAAAAACTGCTTTGTATTATTTGACCTTTTTAAAATTTAAAAAAATACTATAAAAGAGATTTGTGCCTAATTAGTTGAAATGACTTTTAAGGAGAAAAACTCGATTTCATTAAATTTGTAAAAAAGAAATTTCAGCTTTTTTTTTAATTCCCAAAATTCTAATAAAATAATAGAAAAATTATTTGGTATTGTAAAGTACTGATAATCTGAATTTTGAACCAATTAATTTTGTAGCCGTAGAAAAACCTATCATCTCAAA
Organism: Ignelater luminosus; assembly: GCA_011009095.1. Classification (NCBI taxonomy): domain Eukaryota; kingdom Metazoa; phylum Arthropoda; class Insecta; order Coleoptera; family Elateridae; genus Ignelater; species Ignelater luminosus. The sequence continues at coordinate 135,712 of VTPC01090556.1, read as the reverse complement.
ATATTCGATTAAAAAGGGACATGTAAATGAAAGCTCTCAGGTGTATGAAAAATAATGCGCCAAAGCAAACATTCATCAATCATAGTCAGTGCTCTACAAAATTTACAAATGAAAAAATAAGGTTTAATCTGGAAATTAATCAAAGATGTTGTTTAAACGTCAAACTTTAATATCAATTACTTATTAGGTTTTGTCAATAGTTTAATAAATGATCCTAAACTTTAAAACAATATTTCTTTTGGTAAAAGTCAAGTTTAGTATAGCATTGAAAGTTTGCAGAGTTTACTTTATCACTTTTTATTGTGATTTGTTTCTATGTACATAAAACTAGATAATAAAATAATTATGTGAAATAAGAAAAAATGTAAGAAATTAATAAGAAATAAACAGCGCTAATATTGTCATAATTAAATGATGTAATGACTTATGCACTTCAGAAATTTATATTTATAATAATTAAATTTTCACTAATTTTAAATTTCAAGGGAACTAACGTAATCGTTCCAATTTAACATTCTAATAGAAACACACAATTATCTCAATCTCAGAATAATATAAAATTGAAAAAAAGAAAACCTGATGATGAAAACCGAAACGAGTTGAGCAACTTTTAATAACATTTAAAACTTTTTAAACTTTTCAGTTTTCCTCTGTTCAAATTTTACAACATTAAAGAACATTAATTCTTTTCAGTCACCTACCTATAAAAGTCGCGTGCTGTAAAAGGCTGAAGATAGGTAGCCAAGTAGATAGTAGAAGCGCACAAGAGTACACAGCGGGAACACTGACAGAGGTGTGCGCTCCTGCGACCGAACGCAGCTTTATACAGCGAGCTTGGCCTGCGCTTTGCATTCAACAATATTATATAGGATATTAGCAACAGTGTCACCATATCAAAGGTCAGTATTGTTTACAACTTTTCAATTTTCAGGTTTTTCCTTTTTACGAGCTACGTTGTTAACATCGGAACCAAACTCGTGTTTTGTTTTAGGGGCTCAAAGTTAATGAAATTGTCTCGATGATTTTGCGGGGTCGTTATCGATCTGTATAATTTTAGATATTATACAATGATGTTATTGGAATTTATTGTAACATGAAATATTTCAGCTGATGAATAAAGATGAAAGACCCTACAATAAAACGGATTATCCCGAACAAGAAATGACACGCTCAATTAGGTTTGTCTGGCAGAAATAATCATATAACCATTATCATTCATGATTGATAATAAATTACGTTAACTGAAAGATACAAGTGTCTAATTTATTTCAGCAACGAATACACCGAAGATACACTAACAGCTTTTAATAGTTTCCTTTATTTAGACATAGTTTTAGTTTTCAATTTACTGTTTGCTATAAAATATGCGCTCACTTCTGTTTGTAATAATAAAGTCGAAAATCCAAACTATTTACTTACATAATTATTTTCTAATTGTCAAATACTTACAAGCAGTTATAATTACTCTGCATAATGTTTCTCAACACGAACAGTAACTGTAAGCTCAAAAATTAACTGTTACTGATTTTCCTTTTGATAGTAACACACTATTTAGGTCTAGTAATATTTGCCGAGTTTAATTTTCTGGAGAACGTAGTGAAAATGTGGGAACTAGAATTAGCAAATAATGAAGTAAAGAAGAACTTTACACGACAGGCTGCAAGTTCTTATTAAACGTTCAGTGAGCTAGATATGCTACTTCCATGTGTCGTAAGAGATTCTGTTAGAAGAAAACTAAAGAATCGTTAACGCTAACTGCAAAATTAGTGCAAATAAGTCCTTACTAAAATTAAATTGTACGCAGAATACATATACTTACAGCTTGGCACGCCAATAAAATGCACGCTTTAGGCCATCTTGACTTCTGTTTAGAGATGTATCCGAGTAAGGATGATAAGAATGTTAAATTGTCATTTATAAAATGAGGTGATATGATTTTTTTTGGAAATGCCTATAAGTCATGTTTAAGTCAACTATCATAGATCTTAATCCTAGTAGTTTAGTTTGATTTTCTGAATAAAAAAATAGCCTGAGTTAATACCGGATGGTAAAAAGATATTTAACCAGACATACAAATCAAGTCTAATTCGACTGTACCGGTTGTTTTTAAATTACATGGAACAAATATATGGGCGTTATTCTACAGTGAAAAATAAAAATAATTTCTTTTCCAAAAACGCTCCCCTGTAGAGCTACGCTGTCTTAAAGTTTTGCTAAAGAAGATTTATTTCTTAATAACTCTGCAACGGTTTGTAGTACAGCAACAAAGTGTGGTACATATGCACTACTTATCAAGGCCTTTATTTGCAGCTAATTTGTCAAAACTGTCTCTGTCCAAAAAGTGTGTATGGAGGGTGGAAGCAGTTCTTCATATAGTATACAAAAATGCACCTGAAGCTCTAATGGTGTTTGAATTTTTTTCAGAAAATCTGCATGTTTACAAATAAAGGCCTTAATAAGTAGTGCACGCATATCAAATTTGGTTATTGCAGTACAAACTTTCTTTAGCAAAACTTTAAGGCAGGGGAGCGTTTTTGGAAAAAAATTATCTAAGCTTTCTTCTTACTTTTCACCATGGAATAACGTCCTTATATTTGTTCCATGCAATTTAAAAACACCCTGTATAGGCTTCAGGCTCTGTTCTTTCTTCTCTCCTTCTTACGAAGTTTTCATCTTGTGATTTCCAAAATGTGTTTTCATTTATATCAATTCCGAGACTACTTTTAATTTCTATGAATTTTTGACTCTGCTGTATTCTACAACCTAGTCGTTATAGCTTTCTTTTCTAAGAGTTTCAAAAGAATCTCAAATTGAGCTGTTGATATTGTCACTTCAGCGATTACTAAATAGCTAAATCTCGAAATCTTCGTCAATCTTTCCATACTATGTTACTTAAAGAACACTAAGTCTGATAATACATAAAGTAAGACTTGTGTACGATCTTAGCGAAGTTCTGCTTCTAATTTGTTTAATTCGCTCTCCAAAGTCACCCCTACGTACTTGTTTTTCTGCACTAGTATTAGAGGTCTTGCAACGTACCCACTAAATTCTCCCAGTCTTTTCGAATCAGTAAAGAAATTCATTTTGGGTTCAAAAGAGTTAACTAAACCAACTTAACTGCTAAATCAGGAATCTTGTGTCTGGTCTGCCGAGCATTACATGCAATCTAAAAACATCTGGAACTGCATTACTTTATTCGCAACAGCATGAAGTACAGTTTTCATAGCGTTTCTACTTATGATAAGAGTATCTCATTAGTATTTCCTACAGAACATAACCTAACAGCAATCATCTCTGAAGATATGTATTAAAATAGTAATTAGTCTGAAAGATCTGACAGTTACACAGTTTCCTTTTTCCGTCTAGTTCTTACTACATAGCAAATTAACTACGCAGTACTTTATCTACTTCAAGGTTGCCAAGATAATTATTAGTTTTTTTGTATCCAAGGGAGTACTTTGGGTCTCCTTATAGATGTTAGTGCTCTTAATCAATTTTTGTCAAACATTGTTTTCTGAGTGAGACTTTGCATTTTTAAGAATCGGAAATGGTGTAAACTTCTGAAAATTCCACGTACAATTGATACTTGGGAAAATACTATGAATAATATCAATACAAAATTCTAAAAATTTGTTGGCTTAAAGGACTTAGCTTGCTCATCAAATCTTACCAATTCCCTCATTAAGCCAAATCGATCCTCAAAGTCGTGCAAAAAACACTCTGACCAAATTGAACAACCCAATGAACACAGACGGCCAAGAACCTATACATTTGGAAGTATGGTTTTGCTTATCCAAACTCGACCCTGAGACCATACCTGTGCAGGCATTGTTTCATGAAATAAAATTTATTTTAGAGGATGACAGAAAAATATACTGAACATTTTTATTTTATTTGAATTGTCTAAAGTGAGTCTTTGATAAAGCTTGAAAAATCCAAAACTTATATTCGATTCAGAGTTAATGTAATCAATTTCTTAACGATTCTCTTTTTCTCTTAACGAACAATGCTCTAAATTCTAAATGGCCTAATACTGAATTTTATAAAAAGCAAGTACTGAAGTAAATTATTTCCAGTGGTAAAGAAATATTTTCCGTAAGTTCTCTCAACAACCGCGGAACCTGCAAAAGATTGGATCACGAGCAGGAAAACAAATTTTATATTTTGGACTTACTAGACTTGATCTAGATTCATACAACTTTTACTTGCATTTGAGGATCCCATTTGACAATATTTTAAGCAGATTTCATTCCTGCAGAGTCAAGGTGTTGAGAAAACTATGACAATGATCGAAATAAACTAAATTCACCCAGAAGTACTTGTTGGCTTTCGATAAGTAGTTTAAATCTTTGTGTATTGATTTTTGTGCCATCGCAGTTGGATTGCTTGTGGTCATCCTTTATTTACCCCAGTTTCTTCACGAACTATCAGTTCATTGGAACGTAAAGAAAGAAATGCATGGACAGCATTTACATAAAATTTATTCTGTGCTAAGATTACCCAAAAGTTTGCTTTCAAGCAAGTTCAAAACAGCTTTGGGAATTGTAATGTAAGAGGTAAGTTCTTTTTTTAATCCGCTTCTGAGCACTTAGCAGTGTTTCATGCCAAATAATATTATTTAGTTTTTAATGGTTTCGTAAACGATTAGCATTTTTTTTCTAAAATCAATTTTTGAGCTGAACCTGTTTGATTTTTATCAAATACTACTTAATCATAACTGACATGAAAAACTCGAACTAAACGCACAAAATGGTAGAAGTTTCAAGTAAATAATTACACAAGAGTTAGCAGCCTAAATAATCTTTGTTTTAGTGGTTTCCATTAAAATGTAAACTAATATTTATAATAAACCCTCGTTATTTTATCAGAAGGAAACTGCCGTATAAATTTTAAAATTAAGAGTTCGCGTGGCATTCCTCTTTTGTAGAATTTTAAAAATCCATCGAGTACAATTTAATCCCACAGCTTGTTTAGTAGAAAATCTTGCAAAGTTTATGGATAATTTAAATACGCTAAATATATATGACTGCAATTTCAAAGCCTTTCCAATTTCCACCCATCTTTTAGATAAGGATAACATTAAATTAATGTTGTGTACTTTAGAATATCCCGGATTACATTCTAGCCTTATTAATCTTTGTAATTGCTCCCACGTCCAGTTTAATAATTTTTCGTCGGATGTATACCAAACAATTTTCAGTCAAGAGACCTTATAAATTCCTTCCCATAATGAAATGCAGGAACAAAAACACATGATGCGAAAAAGGTAGATAGTTTCACTAGATTTTTATAACCTAATTTCGCTCTCCATTTAACGATTTATTTGGGTTGCTTTTTGCATAACAATTTTTCTTAAACAATGGAATATAAATATCGTGCTATATTTAAAACATTATCTTTCAGATTTAAAGCTGTTTATTTGGAATTTTTGCCAGTTCATTTTAATTTCACTTTTATTTATCTGTGTATTAACTATGACGTTCAAGGTAACTTTTATCACATCTTGCACTTGTAATTATGGACAAATATTTACGCTGCAGATTAAATTGTTATTAAATTTAACTTCATTTATTTGTTGTAGGGAACTGATGACTTTATGATTTATTACAGCTTACTCAACTCGAGGAAATTGCTGTTTAAAAAGTACTTAGAGCGCTTATCACATTATATAATTTTAGTTACATAGATACCTAATTTATACTCTTCAGTCTTCGTTCATAAAAAAATCTGTAACTGTTGAAATATATATATATATATCATGGTATATACCATAAAGTCGAACCTAAATAAATAAATTTCTGGTACGTTAAAACAGTTCTATGAAAAACTATCGGAAAGTATTAATAAGGTATAACTGGTAACCGTAAAAATTCTAAAACTCAAATTTCGTAGTTCTCACGCAACATGCTCGTTTCGTTGTAGCTTTACATATTTTTATCGAGATTGGATCGTTAATCATAACCTGTAAACTTTTTTAGTATTCCTTTCCTCCTTCACAGTTGAATTCTGTATAGAAAATCGTAACAATTTCCAGAGAAGAGTATAAGTTTTGATTTCCCTTTTATTATATATTAAATTTATGAGTATGGTTATTTAGAGAAAATTGAATTTAAATTGTAGCATTTTGTGAACGGAAGCTATAGAGAAAAATTGTGGATTAAACTTATACACCGATCATTTTAAGAGAATATGCGTATCTTAAAAGTAAATATTAACAAAAATTGATAATGCAGGTTAATATAGAACGAAGGTTGTGTAAATTTACAAATCTTTCCAATAAACGATACTAATCGAGAAATTAGTGATTGCCACACCTCCTTGAAGCATTTAGTACCTATCTGCAAGATAAAAATCATGTATTAAGTGTTTTTTATTTTTATTTATACCATTATCTTTATCATTAAGAAAATATTGTATGTTTACAAATAAAACATGGAAAAAAACTTTGCAACTGCGAAATCTGAATAATATTGCAATATTATATGTAGAATAAAACTTGCGAAAAGTTTTGTAACTCATTTTAATTTCTTCAGATTATATTTTATCTCAGATATATTCTTAGTAAGTTAGTAATAATTTGAAGTATTGTTACAGTACCCATATAAAAGAACTTGCATTTTAAAATTATGGTAAATGTAAAAAAGGACCTTCACCAGTTTCTAAGCAACAATATAGTCTGCAAACTCTGTTTTGACATTTATGAATACATTTGGTGTCAGTAGTTGTCATTCCCTGACAATCCTTTGCCGCAGCTCTTTCGCACTTTCAGATTCTTTGTTTTTTCTTATTCAGAGATTCAAGAAGCAACTTTCCAAAGTTTCAGGAAATTTACGTGGTAGCGCAGAAAATGAAAAGACTGATGTGTCACTCATGTCCTAATTAAAATGTCTAAGAAAGTAGTATTTGAACGCACAGGGCTGGAGTTTCGGGTATGAGTTTTTTTTATCAAAATTAATTGCTCTCCCTCAAAATCAAAACTGACCTGTACTGCCAATTCTTTGACAATTCATTTTGTCACAAGCTCGTGGAGGGTCAAGTTTTTGTTGAAACGCCTTGTACAACTGAAATTAGGTCCTACGTGAGATGAATTATTATAAAAAGATACGAGGTGAGGTCAGCTAGCTAAACAAATCTAGTATGCACTACCAAGTTTCCATTTTAACAGTTTTTGTTGAAACTGCAACTTTGTAAATGATAGAAAGTACGCAGTTCAAACTCTTAGAATGTATCGTATTTTTTAGAACAGGAGGGGGGTCTTGTAATAAATAGAAGAGAAATACTTGAGGAAGATTTATGCTTGGTTGCAGCATTTCTAAATAAATGAAGCTAAGCGTCAAAATAATTTTGGCACTGAGAAACATCTTGCAATAAACTGTCCATTATGTTTTTAAACCGGTTTGTTTCATGTAGTCCAGGGTATAGATTTATAATTTTCGAAGTAATACCAAGCGAGTTGTTTAATCACAACTTCATTTGTTCATAGAGTATCTCGGTTATTAAAGAAATAGAGCAATGCGGTTTGTACCGCACTGTTAAGCTTTCCAAGACTTTATTGGCAAAAACAAAATTTAACGTTCACAAATAAAAATGATTTTTTTGGGTTTTCGTAGAGTCATTAGCAGAGAATCCAACCGCTTATTTAAGATTTCTCCCACACCCATGATTTCTAGTTAGAAGCAAAATTTGAATTTTTTAAATGCAAGTCATAGTTGGCTTAATGTTCGTTGGAAAGAGAATTTAAGAAACTGTCTAACAATATCTGGTTTAATACGTGTATTTTTGAAAAGTGTCGGAACAAATCAAAGTTAATTCTTCTTCTGATAAACCTTCCGTTACTGCAAATTACGCTTCTGTCGCTGCTACTAAAAGGATTTCGAAGGTGGAAAACGCTACAGCTGTGAATGGTTCGTCTGATATACGTGTTAACTTATCGCAGCAATACCATGAACCGGCCAGAATGGTTTCCAATTTTAATAATAAAACTTCTCGTAATAAGTTAATTATTGGCTCTGGTACTACGAATTCACAATT
>VTPC01090556.1:83765-115508 GCA_011009095.1 Ignelater luminosus | reverse complement strand
ATATATATATATATATATATATATATATATATATATATATATATATGCAGTACACTCCCTATGCGCAATTGAAAATTTAAATGTAAATTAGCTCATATTAAAACCAACTCGGCCTAGGACGGCGTTTCCAGTCGACATAATTCCGGGAAATCTATACATCTGCAAGGCGATAAGCAGTGTGTTAAAATAAAAATTGTAAAGATAAATCGCAAAATATTTCAGACAAAAGGTTTTCTATACAAATATTACTAAATATATTGACGAAATAAAAATATGACACGAAATCTTAAACTAACATTACACATCTTCGGTCGTAACCAACATCAACATCACCACTTCCGGATTCGTATCATATCGACACCAGTACTAACACCCATCGGGACTCTACTGCCACCAACATCAGGAGTCGCGCTCTAGCACTTAGGAACAATTATAATTTTCTTTCGTTTCCTTGTTTATTATTACGCCTGCTATAATTTTTGGGCTCAATTTTTTTAATTGCTAATTTAAAGTAAAGCTTTATTGCCATGAATTTAATTGTCACAACAGTTGTATTTCTCAAAATGAATCTAGTTAATATTAAAAGCAATTAGATTTTATAGTATTGGTCCTTGATCTTTTACAGGCCAGCACTTTACAGAACAATTGAACACTATTTAAACTTCAATTTAAATTTGCCTTTTAAAAATAACACTTCGTAGCGCAAATTGACATTATCTAGATACCTACCAATTTAAATTTCACAGTAAATAAAATAGCACTAGCGTTTTTCATCCTAGAGTTACTGAACACTATTAGACTTTGTATTTAGTGCTCGCGTACTATATTCTAGTGCTTATTTTACTCTAGAATCAACACTACCGTAATCGCACTAATGGTATAAGAAATCAACACTAAATCGATGTCACACTATGAACACTAGATTTCTCTCTGTGTGGTAGTGTCGTTGCCAAAAAAATATTTTTTAAACGAGTTAATCATCGAGCACTGTGTATATTCAAAATAATAAAAATAAATTTGGTAAAACTAATAAGAACGACCTCTTTTATATGAGTAAGGAACGAGACTAAATCGAGGTAATAAAATATTTCAAGTGCTTTACAGAGTAGACTACATTACTCAACAATGGTGCGGTAAGGCTTGGAACAAAATGTTTAAATTTCGTTGAAACTCGTAAACAATTAAGGAAAACGTATAATGGATAATCTTATAAAGTGATTATAAACGACTGAATAATAACAAGTGATAGCAATTGTAAGCAGCAGATTACTAAGACAGCTTTTCTGTATATTTACTGAACGGAAGGAAAGGATTCTAACAATAAGATCAAAGAACTACGTAGATGTTAAAGACCGCTTTCTGCATAAAGCATTCACATACAATTTGGTGAAAGATTTTACACTAAAACTATAATCTAATTATTTTTAATAAGTAACTAAGAAAGTTTATAAAGTCTGTGTAGAAAGTACGTTACTATAATTAAATTTAAGCAACATAACACCCACATTCAGAAGTTTGAACTTAACTTATTATATATTACAAACTACAGAATTTTTAATAGGTCATGTAATATTAATTAAGAGGCAGAAATACACACTATATGTAAAATTTCTGATTAATTAAGAACAGCCAGATGAATTATTGAATTATTAATACTTGTTAAACTAAAAACGAAGTCTTAACGCTATGTGCGTTCTACGTAATAAAAAATAATAATCGATACCGGCATTTCGCACTTGCACCGAGAAGATTTAAGAAGTCAGAACGGGTATTTCTGTAATCAACTGTTTGTGTGGCGTGAAATGAAATAGGAAATTAAATTTGCAGTCTTCACAACTGCAGTATTGTATGTTTAGAAAGAAATCGCTTTAGCAGGTGCTATTTTATTAGAAAAGACGATTGAGGTTCTAACAAAATTTGTTGAGCAAAAACAGAATTGGAAAATAAACTAAAAATGGAAACATCCATTTCTTGGTAGTTATGGGTAAGAAATAAATGTTTCGTTACTATTCATACTTATTCTGTCAGAACACCAAGATATTTAATAACATTTATCCAACCATTTACGAGTACTTCTCACCAGAAATTACAAGTGTGAGATATTCATTTAACCCCAGTTCTCATCAGAGGAAATAATTATGGTTCCTGTGATTATAATTTAATTTCAAGCGTACGAGACGAATATTTTACAGAACGTTTATAATTTAAGCAGTTTTTTTAAATTAAATGCTTTTATTTGATATATTTAAACACAAATTTAATTAATTTAGCTAAAGCAGCACGTAATCCTACATTTGTCATTTTCTTCTATTTACAAATGTATAAAACATAAGATGTCTTTTCATTAATGTTAAAAGTATTCAAGCATTATAATAGGTTATAGATATTCTTAACATTATTCCAACATGATAGATATTCAATAATTAAAATCACACATTGAAGATGAATTACCTTAGCTATTTTTCAAAATCTAGTCTATGCGCAATTGAATGGATTGCATGAGAACCAACTTCTTTTCCATTTTCCTCTACTATTTCAGTTTTTACATGGTGTTAAGCTTAAAAAAACATATTTTTGTGGACTAAGTAAAAAAAACCCAAAAACAGAAAGAAAAAGTATCTGTTCTTTCGAATAAGCCAAGGAATTTCAAAAGATTGTTTTCAGGTTCTTCCTGAGGACTCTTAAAAATCGTTACAGTTTAACGTGTGAAAGCTGAATAACGACACTGTTAACATAAACCAGAAAAAAAGTGCCAGCCAAATGCGAAGAGAAGGGTGATTCGGATGAGATATTAGAGGCAAGTTTGACTTATTTACGGATGGGAACGAAAATGTTTAAATTATAAGGTGCCAACTGCTGTTCGTCCTTGTAGAAAGAATCTTCCAGTTTAACAGCATATCAAAAAGACACAAATATTTACTAACAGGACAGAAAAACACAATTAACGGTTATTACATAACATTTATTAAGACAAAATATGAGAGAAATGCCAGAAGGAATTGAAGTAAGATCGTAAAAGATCTAGAATCAACAGTAGTCATTTTAATTCTTTATGTCGTAATTAAGAAATCTTTATATTAAAGCGTATAAATTTATCTTACACGATTTAGCAAAAATTGATCACTGTCTAGAATAAATAAAATCTTAATAGACTTAATATGTGACTTTATAGAAAAATACGTTTGTAAACAGTCTTACATATTAAACGAATTTATAACCTTGTGTATATTGTATTCGGTATCCCAAATTAAGATTGGTAGCTATTCGATAAAAAAAATATTGTATAATCATTTAACTTTCATTGATTAAGTCGCAAATTCCAATCAACGATTGTAAATTTTATTACTCACGTTAACAAAGCCGAGATAACTGTCCACAATCACCAACGATCATAATAGGTCGAGGGTAACATTCGTGTTAACTTTCCGTGTTTTTAACACATTCATTTATTATTAAGTTAAGTTAAGTTAAGATACTTTCTACATCTACTTAACTTATAATTCTATTTACTTCTAACAAATATTACCTTAATAAAGCCGGGAAAACGTCTTAATAAAGCAAATTGCAAATTTTAGTCAAATTATACATTTCCTTGTAATACCCCAAGCTCTACTGCATTTACAAATTAGTAAATTCTTCAATATAAATACTAATAAGATTTTATTCATCACCTCTGCTCGAATATCACCTTTTCGCTATTTAATAAGTTGCAATTAATATTAGCAGGTGATAACTTGTAACAAGCTCTCCGTATCACGATAGTATTGATGTTAACTGTTAATTTACTTTTATTAGTATTTTCCTGCTAACAGTCCTATCTCACTGCACTATGATGTTCTATTTCTTTGGACACTTCATTTTTAAAAATTTTGTTCTATGTTCACTTTGCTGGGCAGCTTCTTTCGCTAACCTATCTGCTACTTCATTTCTTTCCACTCTCGTGATGCTTGCACCTCATAAATAATATTTTCTATTCTTTATTTCACGTTAAATGTATTTGCTTTTGTATTTGATGTATATGATCTGGTGATTTCTCGCGTTTTTTCACGATTTTATCGTCATTCTATTATCTGTATACAGGATGTCCCGTTTAACAGTCTACACGCTATTACTCGGAAACACTTAAAGTTGTTGGGCGTAAATTTTGTATTTCGGTATAATTCTACCTTTAGATTGAAAAAATTAAATTAGAACATATTTAAGAATAGTTTGTCAAACCGGAAACAACGTCGACTTTCATGAAATTGTCACATTTTTATTGCCCCAATCGACATCTCGTACGCTTCCCGACACAAAACTATAAGAGTATCATCAGTCTAAAATGGATAATAACGGAATTAGAACAGAAAGGTGAAAAACGGAAATTAAAGATAGAGAGGCGGAATTATAACACATGGGCTAAAAAGTCCCAGGCCTAACAAAGAAGACACGGTTTTTTTTGTTCAAAATTAGCTTTATTCATCAACGTAATTTCTATCAAGAACAACGCAATCATTCCAGCGCCGCTCTAACATTTCAATACCACTTTTGTAGAACGATTTATCTTTTGCCTCAAAATAGGACTCAGTTTCAGCGATAACCTCTTCATTCGAGCGAAATTTCTTACCAGCAAGCATTTTTTTTAGGTCTGCGAACAGCTAGTAGTCGCTGGGAGCCAAATCTGGCGAATACGGTGGATGTGGAAGCAATTCGAAGTTCAATTCATGTAGTTTTGCCATTGTTGTTGTTGTCTTGATGAAACAAATTTTTTTTTTTGCCATATGCTGTCGTTTCTTTGCAATTTCGGCCTTCAAACGCTCCAATAACGCTATATAATATTCACTGTTGATGGTATTTCCCTTCTCAAGATAGTCGATGAATATTACACCCCGCACATCTCAAAATACCGAGGCCATAACCTTTCCAGCCGATTGTTGTGCTTTCGGTCGCTTTGGACGAGCTTCACCAGTTGCTGTCCACTCAGATGACGATCGTTTTGATTCCGGAGTGAAGTGATGGATCCATGTTTAAACATGGCCAAACACTGCTCAGAAACATCAACACGTTCTTGTTTTTGGTGAACAGTGAGCAAACGCGGCACCCACTTTAAGCAGAGCTTTCTCATAGTCAAATGCTCATGCAATATAAAGCCAACACGTTCTTTTGATATCTTTACAATGTCAGCTAACTCACGCAACTTTACTTTTCGATCATTCAAAACGATTTTGTGGATTTTTTTGATGTTTTCTGGTGTTACCGCCTCATTTGGACGTCCACTGCGTTCTGCATCATCGGTGTCTCTACGACCACGTTTGAAGTCAGCAAACCAACGTTTTATTGTTGTTTCTGATGGAGCGGAGTCCCCATAATACTTTTCAAGCCATTGCTTCGCTTGAACGGTATTTTTTCCCATCAAGAAGCAGCGTAAAATTAAAACACGAAATTGTTTTTGATCCATTGTTTTGAAAATAACAAAAGTAGCGTCACTCTTAGCACAATAACTCACAAAATAATAAATAGAATATTATGAAATTTTAACAGCTGTCTTTTGAAGGTTAGTAGTAACTGAAAAAGCGGTGAATGCAATAGAACTAGCGCCATCTATTTGTTAGGCCTGGGACTTTTCAGCCCATGTATTAAATTGCAAAAATGAAATCAGAACATTTTTTAGAATAGTGGGTCAAGCCGAAAACGACGTTGTCATTTGTTAAATGGAACTGCTGTTTTTTTGTTGCATCAATGGATATCTCGCAAGTTTGCCAATAGAAAAGTATTGAGTACTGTTATGCTAAAAATGTCCTATTACTTTATTTTACAGTCTAGAAGTCCAATTATACCAGAATACCAAATGTTAGTGCAATAGTTCTAACGGTTCACGAATAATCGCGTGTAGACCGTTAAACGAGACAATTTCTACAATTTCTACATACAGGGTGTAAAAATGTAACACCGTTAAATTGATAGAGTAAATTTCTGATGACTACATAAATATTTCTTCAAACGAACCTATAGTCGATTCATCTTAGTTGCGGAGTTATCGACTTTCAAAGTTATGTGTAGACATGTTAACTTTTGACTGTATTTACAAAGTGTTTCTGAAGAACTTGGAAGTAGTAGAAGAGAAGTTGCTCGCCGATTTAATATCCCTAGTAATTCCACGGTACACAATGTTTTAAAAGGAGATTCTTTATATCCGTACCACTTTCGTATCGTTCTGTCGCTAACATCTAATGTATCAAAGTCTCATTAACTACTGCAATTGGCCACTGCGACAGATCGATCTCAACTAAAATTTACATAAGCAAATATTGTGAACCGATGAAGCCATTCTTTCAAGAGACGCTAGTAGGCTCACGAAAATCTACTTTGTATGAGACCGTATAGAAACCAGGTCAGATTCTTTTTAAATACTTAGATGAGAGTACTAGCAGGCAACATTATTGGACCTCACTTTCTACCACAACACCTGAATGGAGAAAATTATTTTCAATTCATGACTGAACTGATAGATGATTTTCCACTCAATCTGCGAAATGGACTGATCTGTATGGCGCACCAGCTTATTATGCCTATATAACGTCAGGGAATTATTGAACGAAAATCTTCCGCAGCGTTGGATACGTTATAACGGCCTTATATCTTTCGAATATTCTCCCTTGGAGTTTTCTGAAGGAAGTGGTTTACCAAACACCTCCAGAAAATCTACAAGACTTGCAAGCACGAATAATGGACAGTGTACAATTAATTATTTCACAAATGCATAAAAATGTTCATAATGCAGCACCATTGCGAGCAACCGCCTGCCTGAAAGCTAACAAAAGACAATTTGAACATTTGTTAAACTAAGTTTAGCTTTTATGATCAGTTTGAGGGAATTTGTAATTTATAAGTTTATTAATTTGTTTTACATCTAAATTAAATCAAGTCAGGCTTGTTTGGTTACTGGATCTTTATATCGTTATTGTTATTGTTATTTTGTGGCTGAGGCTTCAGGTCGCGGTTCCCTGGGCTTCAACTGCTATGGTCATTTCTCCGCCAACTTCAATTTAGCCGAATCCAAGGTTTTCCAACCCCGGTAGGTATCTTTAACGTGCAACTCATTGTAGTCACACGGCATCCACTGCTTTACATCCCTCCCAGAGGATGGCATCCTTTTTCAGATTTTTTTCCGCGTGAAAGATCTCAGGACCTCGGCCGGGAAACGAACCGCAACTCTTGGGTTGATAGTCAGATGCGTAACTATCAGAGCCACCGAGGCTCTCTGGATCTTTATAATTATTGTTTGTATGTTGGTCCTATATTGCCAGATTTAAAGTTTCTAAATTGTTTTTACGATAAACATTTTCGTTTTAGTTTTACATGGGGAATATGGCTACATGAAATTGTTTTACCAATTGTCAAACACCTTGTATAATTAAAGTTTGTGAATCGAGCGCCCTTGCGGTTGCGTGTCCTGTTAGCCTTCTCAAATGCGAAAGTGTAGAAGGTGTACTGACGGGTCAATAGACCACGTGTGCAGTAATCAAATTACAAGGCAGCTTTAGGAAACTTTACCCCTTCAAACAACTTTCCAAATATGCAGATTGGCAAATTAAAATCCGAATTTGTCAAAGAACACACAGATCTAAAGATTTGGTCTTGCTACTTCAGTATTCAATAACGAAATGAAGCTAAAAACACAAAGAACCCTCGTCTTAGTCAAGTAAACATGCACATGCACCAAAACACAAACGTTTCGCGTATTATAGTCTGTAGTGGAGAAGATATAGGTAGTTCCCAAGTATATTTACTTTAGACAAATTAGGCCTATCACATTTGCTTGAAAATTATTTAATCGTACGTGTGCGGGACGGATATTCTAGAAGAAATGCAGTATTTTATTGAACTTGTCCATGAGGATCTAGACCGACGACGCGATGTGGTAGGTAAAACAAGGTAAATTGTAAGATATGTTAAGGCAGAGGCCAAAGCAA
This sequence comes from Ignelater luminosus, assembly GCA_011009095.1. Taxonomy (NCBI): domain Eukaryota; kingdom Metazoa; phylum Arthropoda; class Insecta; order Coleoptera; family Elateridae; genus Ignelater; species Ignelater luminosus. The sequence goes on along the minus strand of VTPC01090556.1, from coordinate 107,556 downwards.
TCTTATAGCAGTTTTGAGTTGAAATAAAACATTCAATAGAAAAAGTCGAGACAGGTGAACTGTGATAAGAGTCTGAAGATGAGGCACACAACAAACAGTCGTTTAGTGGCAAGCTATAAACTCGAAGACTTCGCCACTGAAAATTCAACTTAGGAAAAACGTACCATCAACGAAATGTTGTTATTTCTAATTGCCAGACGGTAGGTAATTTATTGGTATTATCTGAAATAAGCATCTTAACAACAGACTAACACTGAAATATAACTTTAAAAAACATGACAATAACGGATATAGAATCAATTAACAGCTTTAAGTAAGACGTGGTTTGTAATTAATTTTGATTTTATATGGAGTAAAGTATAGTAGCAATTATTAGCAGCGTCTACATAGGTGTATACCTATGAAATGAGACTTTTTTTTTCAATTTTAAACGTTTATTAACAAAAGATGGTTACAAATTTAATCTTCAAAATAATAGCCATCGCTAGCGACACATTTTACCCATCTCTCAGGCAATTTGTGAATGCCGCGCCAAAAAAATTGGCCGTCTTTGGCCGCAAACCAATCATCGAGCCATTTTTTGGCTTCTTCGTGAGAATTGAAGCGCTGCTCGGAAAGTGCGTGGCCCATCGATGCAAACAAATGATAATCGGAAGGCGCCAAGTCTGGTGAGTAAGCCGCATGCACCAGCGGTTCCCAATCGTACGTCTCCACCAATTCCCGGGTCGCTCTTGTTCGATGTGGTGGTGCATTGTCATCAAGAAAAATTACTTTGTGACGCCGATCGGCATATTCTGGGCGTTTTCGGTATATAGCGCTGTTCAAATCGGCCAATTGTCGTTGGTAGCGTGCACCGTCAACTGTTTCACCTGGTTTTAATAGCTCGTACCAAATCATACCATGCTGATCCCAGAAAACACACAGCATTGCCTTGCGGCCGAAGCGATTTGGTTTGGCCGTTGATTTTGGCTTGTGGCCGGGCGGACCATACGATCGTTTACGCTTGGGATTGGAGAAATACACCCATTTTTCATCACCCGTAACGATTCGATGCAAAAAAGACTTCCTTTTGAACCGGGAGAGCAGCATTTCACAAGTGGTTTTTCGGTTCTCTTGCTGCCTTTCAGTCAGTTCATGCGACACCCATCTTCCGACCTTTAAAATCATGCCCATGTCTTTCAAACGTTTGCAAATGGTTTTTTGGGTCACTCCCAACTGCTCTGCCATCATTTCTTGCGTTTGACCATCATCTTCATTCAACAATGCTTGCAATTCGGTGTCCTCAAACTTTTTCGGTGGCCGGCCACGTTCCTCGTTCTCCACGCTAAAATCACCACTTCGGAATTTTTCAAACCACCTGAAGCACTGTGCTCTGCTTAGAGCATGTCCACCGTAAGCTTCTATAAGCATTTGATGAGCTTGAGAAGCGTTTTTCTTCAATTGATAACAGAAAATCAACGATGTCCGCAAATCGTAGTTTGAAGGCACGAAATTCGACATTTTTAAGAGCGAAACAAATGCGTTGTTGTATGAAACATCACAAACAATGAATTGAATATTGTTGACAGATGACAGACGAAAAAAATAAGACATTTGGGACAGTTTAAAAATACTCCTAGCGACATCTGTGGTCTAATAGCTGAAAGTCTCATTTCATAGGTATACACCTGGTATTTACTTTAAAAGTATATCTGCTTCTGGCTATAAAACAGTATTAAAAACTAAAAGTTTTTATTTGTTACGTTATTTTATAATATTCTAAATGATGCACATGCTTTTAAGATCTGGATCATAAAGTAAATAATAAAATCCAAGTTTAATAGCGTTAACCTGTGTTTGCACGTTTAAAACTGAAGTCTTTAAAGTTGTAAGTGCTCATATTCAAAATAAACAATAAATGAGTTTCTTTGGTATTGATCTCTAAGTAGCTTGGAATACAAATTTAATTTCGTGCACATTTGCCAACTGGAAGATTAATATTCACTGGAAATGTTTAAATTACCCTCATCTTATTAATTATGCAGTTTTTACCAGTGAACATGTTATGTTGAAATTTTAATATAGCTACATACAGGTGTGTTTGGTTATTTCTTGTAGGTATCATAAAATAAAAAAATTTAAAAATAATAAAAAGCTTATTCAATGTTACAGTTTTTTTAAACAAAATATACTTCTTTAAAAACTTAGATGATTATAAGAACGACCTTTCAAAAACAACAGGATGGTTTTGTTTGTTTAACGTAAATTCTTTTAAAAAGAGCCTACATAAATCTTTGATAGCTAACGTTTCTTCCTATTCTTTGAAAAAATACCTCAGATAAAAATAAAGCACCAGAGGATATTCTTCCGTTCAAATAACTGAAAAGTGAACATCAAACACCGTTTCGTCGATAACTGTAACAAAACCAAATGCATCGACCCATGAATTGAAAATAGGACTACAAAATAAAGGCTTTGAATATCATGAATTTCCCAGGATTTGGTTATTTCAAAGTAGAATTTTTTTCCGTTTGACTAATTATGAACATATTATAAAATTCAAACGACACACACCTTTACGTAACATGTGATGCCAGAAGGTAATAAATGATTTCTTTACTTTGTAAAGTGTATTACTACATAATAACATTCAATATCTGTTACAGCTGGTGCATGATTAATCTAATATGTAAGAAAGCTCAGTGATAGGCAGAAATGAAATGGATGACGCTATTGAAAGACATTTTTCAATGCCTTTATATGTTTTTTTTTTCAATTAAATGAAAGAACAACAAAAATAGTTGAATGTAATGCTATTTTATTACAAGTAACTTATACAATAGATAGGCTTGGTTATTGTTTTAGATTTTAGATTCACCCATATATGGTATTATTTCAAATTAAATTTTCTACACTAGCACTCTACTATTTATAGAGATATTGAAGCAGGGTCGAATCTGAATAGATTGGTTTCAGCACGTTACATTTTAATCCTCTAAAAGTGTAAACAATTTGTCGTTAGTAATTTCTAATATACAGTATATGTATGAGCTAACTATATTCTATACTTAATAGATAATGTGGTAAAGTATGTAGATAAAGAATAACTTTTTTAATGTCGTCGGATTTATGAGTACTTTCAAAAAATGATGATAAAGTAGAAGCTTCAAGAAAACAAGAAATAATATGCAAAAGTCTAAACATTACACAATCACAAGCATAAACAAGATCCGGTCAGGACTTATAAAAGATAAAGGGGTGGGGAGAGTTCTGTAAAGTCTATGAAGTCTGTTAATAGAAAAACGATTAAGGAAAGAAATGCTAGACAGTGTAGCCAGTTACAAAACACCGTCCACTGTCCAATTTCACCCCTGAACACTATACGTATATAAATACAAGATGTTATTAACAAGTGTAAGGGAAAAACAGAAAAACATAGTAGATCCAAAATTAGTGGAATATCAAACAGCATATGTTGAACACAGATCAATTACCATGTTTATACTTAAGCAAATTCAATAAAAACTTAAACAAAAAAGGATAAAAATTCGTGTACTCTTTCTGAACTTTACAAAGACCTTATGATAAGATCGAAAAGCATGAGATCATCCAAAATTTCTAAAACCCCAACTTATACAGCTGGTGAAAATGATACTGATGTGCTCGATCAAACATGGAAAGTATTCTAACCGGCTTAAGACCAATATTGGGTTACGACAAGGGGGCCCAATGTCAACATTATTTAGTGCAGTTCTGGAACAAATAATACAAAACAGCAATGAAATAAGGAAATATGTCTAAATGAGCATACTAAACAACAACTGAAATGTGCATAGCAATTTGGATTAGAAATGAATACTATGAGATCAAATCACCTACTTTTGGAGAAAACACCATGAATGCAGAATGCAGATTGGTAATAAAAAGCGAAGACAAAAATTCAAAATTAAACAACAAGAATGTCAACGGAGTAATAATGAAATACAAAAAAAATAATAGCAACACTAATTAAAAGTCTGACCTCAAAAGGTGTGTACAGGCTCAACCTTACAGAAAGATAATAAAGTAACAGTGACATATGGGACCGAAGAGTTGAAACCCTAAGGTAAGATGAAAATACCTTTTAATGTTGGATAGGAAGGAATTAGAGCAAGTAATAACTTGCGTAAAGAAACAAATCAAGAGGTGCATCAAGAATATAAAAATCAAAATAGCAGTACAAACCGAACAGGAAGAACAGTGACAACATGAAAGGCTTATGCGAGAGAAGATCAAAGAAAAATAGGAGTCTTGTGCAGTTATTATAATTGTTTGTTTTGCATCACAATAATAAGCTGGCATAATAGAAATCTTCAGTTTCAGCAACTAAGCTTAAAGCCCTTTCCATTTGTTTATTTAATAGATAAAAAGTACAGTACATTCGTTGACAAGCTACTTCATTCATTTTTAAGATAACCGCTTTTAGAACTGCTTTTGTTTGGTGTTGCATTTACAGTATTTATTACATTGGTGCATTATAATTACTGTATTGAAATGCATTTTCTTTTAAACACATTGCAAAAATATTATCAACAGGAAATATCTTTTTATTATTTCAAATATTATTTTAAAAACTCTTATGTATACCTACATAAATTTAGTTAATTTAACAGGTGAAATTGTACTGAAGTAAATGATTTCCCAAACTACCTTCCCTCTTTTACCGGTCTATCCTTTTAATGTTTACGGGTTTATGCGTCAACGATTGTGAAACGCTTCACTGCTAAATGGGATGTTTCAAGTTTACACCTTCTTTACGCACAAGAAACGGATTTAAAACCATTCTATGTAAATCCAGACTAAACAAAAACAAAAAAATTATCATTGTTCAATAAAATTAGTCGAGTTCTAAGGCGTGTCAACTTTATACAAATTTTATACTATCCACTACGTATCAAAACAGTATACTTGGTAATCGTTCTTTTTTTGTATATTGGTTTAACAGTTACTACTTTCACATTTTATGTTGTTGTAGGTTTTAAAATTCATATTCAATCACTGCAGTTTCAGAATTAATTACTAGAAGCATCATTTTCTAAGAAAAAAGGTTGTGTTTTCTATTCTCTTTGAATAAATTGAACTTATTGGCATTGTCATTGTCATAACCTATGCAGAAAGACATTTAGATCTGGTTATAACTAAAAGATTTATCAATATTATTCTTGCATTTTACAACTCACTGTAAACTTAGATAGCAAAAATTTGTAACCAATTTGGATGCGTTTGCTTATGATTAGCTAAATAGCTGGATGAGAAACGCTTGTCTTGTCAGTGCATGTCTATTTTTGTACATATTGTTACTCTATCAGTATACTGCCAACATCACAGCTTGTAGGTTGCATTAGATTGAAAAGTGCTATATGCAGCTTAAGAGGTACTAACAAATACACTACATGTTTCTGGTAAGAGTAAAAACACAGAAACGTTGCTGTACGATTCAAAGAAAGCTTCATGCCGCAGTAGCAGACTATTATTGGCACATTGGCAAGAAACCTACTTGTTGCTGTCATTTATAGCCTACTCAATAAAGTAAAAAAAGTTTAAAAACTGAAAAAGAAGAAATAATATGGTAAATATGAAGAAGACAAGAAAACCATTTAATATTGATAAACCGAGATTAAAAGACAATATAATTACTCTAATAACGTTTCCTAAAAATGTCATGTCCTCGGCTCTTCCCAATATACGAGGGCGGCTCAATAAGTACCCGTGTTAGAAATGAAGACACAATTTTTTTCAAAAATTTTTTTTTTATTTTTTAACATAGTCCCCTTTTAGAAATATACACTTCTCCCAACGTTCCTGCCATTTTTTTAACCCCTCCAAAAAATAGGATTTGTCGAACTCTCCAAAATACGCCTCTATCTCGGCGATGACTTCCTCGTTTGAGCTAAATTTTTTTCCCGCGAGCCATTTCTTCATGTTAGGAAACAAGAAAAAGTCGCAGGGAGCCAGATCGAGTGAATACGGGGGGTGCGGCAGCAATTCATAACGCAATTCATGCAGTTTGGCGGCGACAACTCCGGATGAATGTGCTGGTGCGTTATCATGGTGAAACAGCACCTTCTTTTTCGCCAAATGCGGCCGTGTCTCCTTCAATTTTTTGTCGAAGCTGTCTAATAACTCACTGTAGTATTGTCCAGTGATCGTTCTTCCTTTTTCTAAAAAATCCATGAGGATGACGCCGTTCGCATCCCAAAAAATCGTCGCCATGACCTTTCCGGCCGATGGAACCATCTTCGCCTTCTTTGGAGCAGATTCACCGAGAGAAATCCATTGTTTTGATTGTTGCTTAGTTTCTGGTGTGTAATGATGAATCCAGGTTTCATCAACGGTGACAACTCGACGCAAAAACTCCCGGATTTCGCTTAAATTGCTCCAAACACTGCTTCGAAGTTAACAGCCGCATCCGCTTGTTGTCCACCGTTAGCAATCGCGACACCGACAATTTTTTCATCGCCAACTTATCATGTAAAATATTAATTGCCGTTCCGGTCGACACACCTACGGCCTCTGCTACTTCACGCACTTTCGTTCGTCGATCAGCGAGAATCATGTCGTGGACTTTTTGAATGATTTCCTCGGTAACCACGTCTGCCGGGCGTCCTGGTTGCTCCTCATCAAAAACGGATGTTCGCCCACGTTTAAATTCGTTGAACCAATATCTAACTGTGGTCAGAGATGGCGAAGTGTCCCCATAAACAGCATCCAACGTTGCTTTTATCTCCTCGCATTTTTTCCCATCCAAAAACAGAAAGCAAATTACCGAACGATACTGCTCTTTTTCCATCTTAGCTAAAATCACGAAACACGTTTTACTCAAATGGCTGTCAAATCCAAACTAACCTATCAATCAGTCTGCAATTTGTTATACCGTCGTTTGATAGATGGCAGCACACGATGATAACACCAACTTCTCTCAGGAACGCCTTCTGTCGTCAAACACGGGTACTTACTGAACCGCCCTCGTATGTAGAAACTTGCTATATGGGGAAGGTTCTGGAATAGTGCTATACAGACATATCATTGAAGCTAATTGTGTACGAGTATTTACTAACGATCTTTTTGTGGTCATCGTCATTTTCTTGATGATTCTTGGGCATATAATCTTAATAAGGTATACAGTCACATGGAAAAACGAAGGGGGAAACAGACTAGAAATACTGTCTGGACCTTGATGTCTAAAATCAAGAAATCTACTTTCGGAGTAGATGAGGTGGGGTTTTTAGAAAGTTATCAAATACCGTCTGGATTACTTAATGCTATATTTATATTCTTTTTCCATTACCTCTTTTAATGTTTATTCGTTTCTTATTTTCTTTTGTTTTAATAACATTTTTTTAATTTGAGCATAGTTCTCTGGTTAAATTCAGTAGCCTATGACTAGATTTCACCAAGGAACTAAGTACTGAGTATCTACGTTTTTTGTAACTATGTAAGAAATTGTGTGTGGAAATAAAGGTATTTATTATTATTATTGTGCTTTTGTACACAGTCGTCATTAAAACACATTTCTCACATTCAGCGGCAAATCCAGAAGGGTCTCCGAATGTGGACAAAAGAAATTCATACCAAGAGAACAGCCTCTTCTTAACTCTTCGTTCCTGATTCGGATAGCAAACATTAAACTACGTTAGATAGTAGAGATTCGAAAGTAATCAACACTTAGAAACACTCATTTCTATATCTTACGTTGTTCCCGAGACATTGAAGAAAGAAGAAATCTTAAATGAAGCTCTGACACCTTGTATCTCAAAAACGGTGAGCTTTATGAAAAAAGGTTATAATATAACAAAGTAGGCTTAATTTTTGCTGGAGAATCTATCTGTCAAATATTTGCGCGTATATTGTGTACACACTCTATAGGTATAGAGTATAGACTTTATTGTAGGGTGGCTGGATTGGCCGATATTTGTTGTTGTTTACAGAAAATAATTGACATCGCGTATGTTTGACGTTTGTAACGCCGATATTCCTGGTTCCTAATAAAAACATGTATCAGTGGACAGCCCAATTTTTTATTTTCAAATAATGTCATCTCCAGGGCCAAAAATAACAAAATATTAAAACCAGTGCAAGAACGGTCGTTGTATCTGAACAAGTAACAATCGGTGAGCAAAGTTCATACTGTAATTTGGTATTATATTTGAGGTCTTATATACACGTTTCAATAAAAAATCTTGAAGATTTGAAATTTCTTGGTCTGGAACTGGGCAGACTAATAATCTACCTATTATCCCTTATGGGGCTTTTTTGAAATCTTTAGAAGAGTGATTAACATCAATAGAATTTATGCGAGTTGATACAAATTCCTGATAGTAGGCGTCCAGTTAAATTAGATAAAATAAATTGAAAAACTGTGTCATATTATGTCCCTCTTTATATTTAATTTGTCATGATTTAGAATTTTTCTCAATACTGACGAGGACAAAATAATTTAAGGTGGTTCATGATCATTAAAATGCAATGTATAATATTCAGTCTACCGACTTATCAGTTTAAAATATTTTTGTCGATAACAATAAAATATAACACAAAGAACAGCCACTAATTGTCTTTCATAAAATAGAGAAACCCCAGCGGTATTGATTACTCGGGATCCAAGCGATACTGGAATTTATGTTAAGTATTCTTATGAGACGTTGCCACTAGACCTTTCCTAAAACTAGAAGCACATGCAAATCGAAAAGCAACTAATACCACCTTTCCTATATTCAACAACAGTGACAAATGCTGTTTTATTTAAATTGTTATTAAACTACAGAGATAACTTCTCTCGAACTTTGCAATAGCTACTACCAAACATTGTATGTCACGCAGCTTCCTCTTAGAAGCTTTGTCTACGCAATAGAAAGAGTATTCTTGAAAAAACGTATCTGTCTGTCAGAATATCTGAATCTGGTAGTAAATTATAAGGTGCTTACACTATTTTGTTCTTAAGTTCAGCTTTTTGTTAGGAATATGGATATTACGTATTTGCCGAGGCGTTAACTGTTCATTTAAATTAAAATCTTTTTAGATTAAATCAGTGTTTCCTAAAGTGGGCGATACTGGGGGGCGCTGAAACAATCGAAGGGAGCTTTAGTAGCTTCGGGTGCGTGGAGGGCGTTGAGTAAAAATAAGGGGACGGTGGAGGCATGAAAAAGGGAGAGAAGAAAATTTTTAAAAACCATTCGTACACATTTCATCTGTTGTGTAACATAATTTTGACTGAATCTTTTTTAATAAGTTTTAATTTTGTTTATAAACAGTTTTAAAGAAATATACTAAATATACTTTTAAAATATATTATGTTTGGAGTTTGGACATGATACTTATTCCTATGGCATTTATTCTCTCGCTAACTGCGCCGCGGACGGACTTTGTGATTGCTCATTAACCTTCTTAAAAAAATAAGTAGAAATACGCGTTAAACTGCACCTTCCAACAGGCACCTACAGTGGTCCAAAATCGGATTTTGAACTCCTTGATGAAGACTCCCGTGGTTGACTTGAAGCCCGCCTGGGCTTAATTAGTTGTTATACTACTGCATATTTCTCCCCCGCCATGCCATGTTAAAATTCCTATGTTCTTAATATACTAGAACACCCTGTATGATATAAGATTTCGTATGCAAGGGATGCTCATAAAAGTACGTAGAAGCATTGCAGAACTCATTTTATTAAAAGTTAAATCACAGTCACGTAATTATTTGTTCTAAATGCTTCAAATGCATCGTTCTATTGCTTGTCTTTCTCTGCTCTTTTGAGAAATTAAATTGTGCGACTGAAACCAAAGACTTTTTTGGTACATTTGGTGCATTTGGAGTTTAAGTCACGAACGCGAATTGTGCTGTCTAACGAATAATGCCCAAAGAGTACATTTTTAGATTGGTAGAGAAAACAGAGTGTAAACATATTTTGGAAGTCAAAAAGAGTACTGTCTTACTGTTTAAAGGATACGGATATAACCCTACGTATTTACATGAAAGAGGCGCAAACGTAAAAGCTTAGCATGTAGGTGTAATTCTGTGAATATACCGTCATTAAATGTCAACTCGACTTTATGAATTATGGTACTACATGCATTGTGAATCTAGAGTTCTAGACGTATAGAATGCATTAAATATGTACAGTTGGTACAGAGGATCTTTGAACACCCGTTACAAATTGTATCAGTGCGCAGTACTGAAATGATAAATATTATTCGTTTTCTATCCTTTATTATCCCACTATATATAGTAAGGTTGACAAGCCATATATTACTTTTAAGCTGATTAAAAATGAAGTAAGATAAATTTTGTTTTTTTCTTTCTAAAGCATACTACATAGTAATAGCACAAAAGTGTCACACTATTGAGATCTTAAAAACTGTATAAGAAATGCAAAGTCGATCAATCTGGTAAACAATCTCCTAGCATGAAGAACTTTCTCTTTTGGTTTCAAATTCTTGAAGCAGTAGTACATCGCTGTCAATCACCTAAAATTTAAATTTAAAAAGCTCTTCTTGCATTGTAGCTATGAATGAGTTATGACATTTCAAACAAATAAAGAAATACAGAAACAGCGTCAAAAGTTTTAACTTTATTAAGGTGTCAAGAATTTTACGAGGGGTGATTTTTAATAATTCTGTAGTTTTCTTACATGTTCAGGCCATTCTACAAAATAAAAGTTTTTGTTGGAGCAGCAGAAGTGAACACTTGTAAAAGTGTATCAGTTAGCATTTTCTAAGTAATATAAAACTTTAAATTGCAGATCTTTTTACTTCAACATAAATTTTCATGATACGTATTCTCACATACGCGAATTAATTAAAAATTTCCCCCGAGCTTATTCGAAATGTGCTTTCTCGTGCGAGGGACATTATTGATTGAGTTATAATCTCCTATTCCGCAAAATGCGAACTATAGGACATAAATTGAATTTCAGTGAGTTTGAGTTAAAAGATCTGAAACGCATGCTTATCAGAAAAAGATGTGCAAAAAGTAGGTGTAATGATTGTGTACAAACTTTTGCAAAAATTCATTAATTGGACCATTAAAAGATTATTTACCTACAAACAAAAATAGACCTTTTCAATATTCTATCATTTAAACGTTAGGGACTCGATTAATCTAACACGGAAATTGAATATATTCATGAAAAATAATGAAATTCAATAATAACCGTCATTCAACTTTTAGGTAGTAACAGAATTATTCAAATTTCTTAGAATATTGTTCTGGTATGACAGAAGTGCTTTATCAGGAAAACTTTCGAATTTATAGAACGCCTTTTGAAATTAGATTGGAATAGCAGGAGTAATGCTGAATTCAAAGTGGACGACAAAATGACAAACGAAGAATGAGCACAAAAAGAATCAAATCGCCTGGGTAACGTAGAAATTTTTGCATTCAAAGAAAAGCTTAAGGGATTTGTAAAATCTTCTCATCTGATTTGCATTTTATATTCTGATGGATTATTGATAACAATTGGTTTTTCGGGTGGTTCCAGATGGTTCTCGCGTATTCTTTCCATTATTAAAAAATGACGTTTCCTCTGGAATACTTTATAGCAATTTTGTAGTTTGTTCTTTGTTCGTTTCCCAATTTTAATACTATATGGAACACAGAGATATAGAACAATAGCATGTTATGCTTTCATTGTAACAGTGAAAACATGTACAGTAAATATCGAGAATAGGAAGTTTAATTGAAAGAAAAGCTGAAAATAAATACTAATGGTTGCAGGAAATTGCCCTCTAGGGAGTTTCATTCGATGGAGATTTTTACTTGAGTATTTAGTTTTCCACTCATATTTACAAAGACAGATCCATTTGCACGGAAAATCAAGAGAATTCTCCATAGATTTTTACAAGCTGGAAAATAGGTAATGGAAATGACCAGGACGTCTTTTTTTATTGTCTTCCTCATGAAAGCCTGTAAAAGAACCCTTTTATACCCCGTTAATGTACGCTAGATCACAAAAAGCGGATTATATTCGTGTTTAATTTTCATTTTTCAAGCTTAAAAGTTTTTTGTGTGTACTCAGTAAATTAAAATGAATGAGATCTCTAAAACTAAAAGAAAAATGAGTAAATTCTATTTTAAGCTTTTATCATTTTTATAATTAGACTTATTTTTTTAATTCATTTAAATCAAACATTTCATTTAATTATTTGTGCCTTTTATTCTTTGTTAAATGTATGTACTACAGATTTTGTTACAGAAGACTGTTGAGACATCTGCAAAGTATGTTGTGTAGAAATGAACTTTCATCTCTGCATGGTAACCGTAATTTGATAGAAATCTTGTTTTTCACTCAGGCTATCACAAAATATTTCTTTTTAGGGTATAAACCTGTACAATACTAGCGAGTTTGTAGCTCCTATTGTGGGTATTTCCTTTCTAGATGGCGCTAGTGTATAGAGAAACTTACAGTCTGAGAAATTATTATTACATTTCGTACAAACCTATAAAATTTATCTGTACTTTATTTTGAGAATCTTTCTCTATTTAGTGATTCGATTATACAACTGTATTGCTAAACTAAGAAAAAAACCTAAAAACTAGTAAAATCCTGATACAACAGAAAAGAAAAGTTTTCCTAAAAGCTTGGAAATGTGGAAGATTATAGGAAACTGCAAGGATAACTCAGAAATGAAAACTGTAATATTAATTCCATATGATTTGCTGAATAGATTACTTTTATTGTAGACCTTTTTTAAACTGTTTGTATTAGAATATATTATTATTTGTTAAAATGCACATTTTCTGTTGATAAATTATTGTTTTGATTTACAAAAACATTAATTACGAAAACGTAAATAATGTGCTTCAATGTACGTTATTTAACTTATACTTTTGTTTAAAATGGTTTGTTAGTTATTTTTTCTACGGCCCGGCGGCAGCGGTGTGGTAAGTAGATACTTGCCGATGCTTTAAGTGCGGTAAGTAGGATTTCAAATACGAGTCCTGTAAAATAAAAAATTGTAGTCTACTATTATTGAATGACATCTTCAAATATTCTTTTTGTTTACTTTTTTGTTTCTTTAGATGCAGTGATATATCTTTAATTTGGATGTACATTCTTCTCCGGTAATAAACACTTATCTTTCGTTTGAAAACATTCCTCCTTTTATTATTTTGCTTGCAGAATCTGACTGAATACTTTTCGGATCATTCAGAGGTAGACTCATCTCATGAACTAATGGAAGTGTAATGAGGGCTTACAACTATTATCATCAAAAGTTTAGCGTTATATCATCACAATCATCTTGTGAAAACAACTTTGTACACCAAATACATGCTCATTAGCGGTCTTAATTACATGTGAAGAGGTAACTGAGGTGCTGGTGTTTTATAATAATAATATGCGCGTTTTTTTTTTAATAATAATAAATAGTAAAAATAAACGTTATTTATTAAAGATTATAACAGGTTAACAATTGTCAAGGAACTATGCTAAATTTTATGCAACTTAGCGAGTGACTGTGTCGTCTCTGTAAATAACTAAGCTTTTATACATCTCTACCTGTGTTTTAACAAAGAACAACATTCTTGAGTCTTCGAAGAAGATCATTTTCTAAAAACTGTTAACAGAAATTTTGTTCAAGGAAATATTATTGCTGTAGGTCCGTTTAAGAAGGATTTAGACAAAAGCAAAATTCTTCTAGGAAAATTTATAATGTGTTATCTACACTAAGAATTAGACACTAAACAAAATTCTTAAACCTTCTACGAAAATTATTTATAATGTACAAAAGTGTTTAAGATATTTCTAAAGAATTACGTTTGAAAGAAAATAATTGACAGACGGCAAAACCCTTTTTCTATGAAAATTTTAAGGTGCAAAACATTCGAGAATGTCCAACGAATTAACAGGTATAAGTGGGACCCTTTTACCTCGAATATTTATTTCCGAAAAGTCAATGTTTTGCGTATTTCTAGTTTTTAGAAAGTGTCGCCACACTTGAAATGGAACCCAGGAATATGCTGTGCAAGTGTCCGTATCCTTAGAGGAAGTTTACACAGAAAGATGGAGGCGTGGTATAGTTACAGTTTTTAATTGCCTAACAAAGAAAGAAATAGTGTTGTACAAATAAAGGGTTTCCCAGTGCTGTTGAAGAACTAGAGGAGATAAATGAAAGCCCTTTTATTTTTTCTTAATCATGCTATTTCAAAAGTATTAGTGCCCCACGAAGTGAAGCCAATATCAATGGCAAATTGATTGCATTTGGAGAAGATACAAGAACATCCAGTGCAGTATAAGCTAAATGTAGTGTCTTGTGATGTCAATGCGGTTAGAAAATGTGTTGTTGACGTTCAGCAGAGCAAAAAATTCATAGATTAGATTTAGTATTAACCGTGATTAAGTCAAGTAAGAATATTTCATTCCATTATTAAGTATGGATGAGCTCAAAAGTAAATCCTTCAAATGTATTTCAAAGATATTTAACTATTAAAACTCAGAATATTTCAATCTGTCAGACATTTGGTATGGCACCTGTCTCTGGTAATTATCTTTCAATCTAATAATGGATTGAATTTTATGTGGCATTCCAAACCCTAATTGTTACTTGGATGACATTTTAATTTTGTTCAGTATTTTTGATTAGGCAAACATCTTCTTGAAATGATTTTTGAAAGATTAAGTTTGTACGATATAATGTAAAAGTAAGCTTGGAAAAGCATAAGCTTTTTGAGCTAAAGGTTGAATATCTTGGTTATCGTATGGTAGTTGAAGGAATTTATCCTAGTGTTGAGAAAATGCGTGCAACTCATGATGCACCACAACTACAAAACATTGCACAATTACGTTCTTATCTTGGTTTATTGAATTACTACTGTTAATTTGTATCCGTGTTGTCGTCATAGTTAAGGCCTTTATGTAGGTTATTAGTAAAGGGTAGAATTGAACTTTGATTAATGTTGTTGTCAAGTCTGAGAAAAGTAACTGGCTGATTGAGAAAAATCAAACTGTAACTTGTAATGAGCCCAATATGGTAATTGTTATTGACTGTGACTTACAGAAGAAATTAATGATAAATTCTATTGATTTATGGAACTAACGTTCTAGATTCAATTTTCTTTCTCTATTTGGAACATTATGATCTTCATATTTGGAAGAGTTTCTTATTCAGAATGATACTATTTTCTTGCGATATCTAAGTTGCTTATAAGAAAGGTACGTTTACAAAAGATTTTCAATTTATGTAATGTGTATGATCCCCTTTTTCTGTATTATAGTACAAATCAATTAAATATTTTTTTATTTACTTCCTATGAATCAATAGCTATAAGGTAGGTAAGTGAAAGTATGAACTAGTTGAACTCCAAAGATTCGAATAAATTAAATCTATTAGTCACGTGTTAGGTGACCTTTTGCATGCTTGTATCATTTTAGTTTCTGTTATACAGGTTTTATAAAATTATTCTAGAATTTAATAACTTATGTAATTTTGTCATGAAGCATCCCCTAGACACTTATTGTGTTGTATTTCCACTTTGCATTTGCTATCTGTGAGGTATTATTCAAAACCTCGCATTGCCAGTATATTATCAAGTTCGGTTCTATTCGAGTGTTGAATGAAATATTACCAACTTCTTACTTAATTTATTTGATTCTGACACGTATCATACAACTAACCTGCAAAACGGTTCTGTAAATATTTCTCTTAATTATTTAACAGATTTCATTCAGTTTTCTAATGTATATGTACTAAAATCAGGTTAGAAATTCAACGGTTTGTTTTTTGAATGTGATGTATACATGCGCTACAACGGTTTCTCGCCATAATTTCTTGTCTAGCTACAAACCTTTTTTCATCTAAGAATATTTAAAAAAAATAAAATTTCTTTACTGAAAACGTCATTAAGACGGAGCGCTGTTTAGTTATATGTTAGAACGTGCATCGTCCAAATTACAGTAAGGACCGTGCTCGAAACAATTATTGTCTTCGAAAAGTATCAGTACAGTACACTACAGGAGTAACATTAAGTTTTCCACTTGAAATCTTTGTATTTGAAAATTTAATGTCTTCTTTAAAATTTTGATTGATTTTGTGAATTTCTGCTATTAGTATTGGCCATAAAACTACGTTTTTGATCTTAGTATATAGCTATATTTAACATTTTAAATTTTAAGATTATACGAAACATGTGGGCCTGTAATATGTTTTTTACTGTTGCTTGAAATAAAAGGCAAAGACGCAAAGCTCTGGATTGTTCTCGAGATTCTATATTTGGCTCTTATAGGAAGTCAACGTCCCCCACTTCATAGCTAGGATAATAATAAATTATCGATAATTCCTGCAAAGAAAAGTTATATCGAAATTCTTAAATTACCCCAAGAAAGGAAAAAGCGTATTCGTGATAAAATAAATTAAGCTTTTAAATTACAAATCTGCTTTTTTATGCTGATTACATGATTCATTTGTTTATTTTCGTTTTTTCTGTTTTGAATAACAGCAAGATGCTCTTACTTTACAAATAAGTATGATTACGTTAAATTGCTAAATAAAATTGAGACATTCTAAATTACACTGTGTAAATAGTTGTACGTTATGAATATTTACATGGTATCGGTGATCGTATTGCATGAGGGAGTTCCGTTAACAATTAGAATGGCTTCGCTCTTGAAATGTTTGTACGCAAAGATTTATATTTACTTATTTCTGTATATATTTAGAATTGTGCTCTCAATTTAGCTTCCATGTCGAAGAATTTTTAGATCCTTTCAGTAAATTAAATGTGTTTACGGTAGAAGAACGATTAAGTGGATATTTAAAAATTGAAAATGAAAAATATGGAAAGTCGTTTATTGTGGAAATCGGTTAGATAATTTGATTTTACCAACTACCGCGTAAAGTATTTACTTACTACGAATAAACCCGTAGGTTACTTCCCACTCAAATTGAAGTTACTTAGAGAATCAAACTATGTGTAACCGGTGTAACCTTTTGGTTACCCGAGCTCAGTAATTCTTGCGGAACTCATTAGCTATGTATGTTGGCTTTGACAGTTATTAAAGGATAACGTTTTTGTTAATTTTAATAAATCGCTATTCGAAAAATTTTAATTCTATTTGTTTAAGTACCCGTTCTTTTTGTAACGTTACGTTTAACTTTTGTTTCTTCCAGTACAGACATTTAATTCGGTTTGAAATAAACTAAAGTGATGAGTAGATCTTAATTAAAATTTTTCTTACTGGAATTTCTCTACTTATATGATTTACAACAAAGACGATTTTTGAACTTATTTGAATAAAACCATTAAACGCCACGTATGTTAGTTTTCTTTTTGCTTGATATACAGGGTGTCTCAAAAATAACAACATGTAGGTTAAATGATTTTAGTGACGATTTTCTTAATATTAAACTAAAGACCGAAAATCTATAGTTTTCGAAATATTAATTATTTTTAGTTCTATGTATTCTAAATACGATCCTGTCTGACAGAAAACTCAAATACGAGATAGATTGCGACAAAATTCAAATTTAATTTGATTACATGATTATTTAGCAAATGTTGAAGTAACGTTTAAGACGTTGTTGCTAAAATCAGCGCATACTTATTAATAAGTAAATCAATTTTTACAAAAAGCAGGAAACTAGCTTGAAAACGAAACGTTATGTTGGAGGCTATCTGTGCGTTTTTATAATAGATGTCACGGCGGTTATACGCCGAGCGAAATGAGAACAATGTCGTACACATAAATTCAGGGCTGGTGAATTTTTGTCAAAGACATTTAATAATTTAATATAATGCCATTATAAATTTAGTAAAATGAAATGTAATCACAGAAAATAAATAGAAGAAAAAAAAACTAAGCTAGTGAAAGTAAGGAGCCTTTCTAGTAATTTATAATTTCTAATGTTCTCAAATAAATCTGTCAGTATTATCCCCTAACTATTAGTTGAAGGTCATCGATCGGCATTTAAAAAGAACAAAGAATTTTTGAAGAGTTGGTTTGTTAATAACTACACCCTGCTAAAATTTCTCAATTCCCAAAAGAGAACAATAAACCTGAGCATATGTTTTTAAAATAAATTGTCATAACCTAATGCACTTCCCCAACCTGTTTACATGATATTTCATATACCTTGTCGGCATCTCTACAGGACCGTACAAAGTTTGTTCGTTTTTAGTAAATTGTTTGGAAAACGCATTAATTTTATTAACTAATATGTAAAGTTAACTAATGTAAATGATCAAATGAGCTGTTGAAAGAACTAACCGGACAAAAATTAAAAATTCTAAGTAAAATTAACAAAAAGATTCATGTTATAAATACAGTGGCTGGTCAAATTATTAAATACAGTCCAGCTTTCTATTTAATTCATGTGTAGAATGACACGCATGGAGTTTTTGAAAACTGTAATAGTATTTTTGGGCTAAAATGCTTTACAGCAGATTTAGCTACATAAACTTTCATAATGTAGTTTACCATTATCGAGACGAAGGGTGTTCAAGTAAGATTTACCATTTTTCATTATTTCTAAGTATCTTAAAAACAACTTAAGCTATTGAAATGAAATCTTCTGTACTAAGTGTTGCTATAAAGGGTCTACCATTTAATACATTTTTGCATTTGATACCCTTGCCAGAGGCGGGACTGAAAAAGGTGACAAACACACCTTTTAAACGATATATGGTATGTAGCTAATAAAACTCAATAATTATCTTAATGTAATGTAGTTAAAACTTAGCATAATATTGGTTACAGTGAGTATAAATAATTTTGAGACTGACTCAATTGCTTGATTGTATCATTTAAAGAAGTATGTTTATCCCCTCCCTCAACTCAGTCTGGCAAGAATGTCAATTGTACAAATTTATTTGATAGTAGACCCTTTCTAGCAGCACTTATATAGAAAGTTCTATTTTAACAGTTTACGTTGTTTTTGAGATACTTACAAATAACGACAAATGGTAAATCTTATTTGAACACTCTGTATCTCGAAAATGGTAAACTACAAAATAAGACTATGAAGGAAACAACACTTACTATAAGGCACTTTACCTAAAAAATACTATGACTGATAAATGAATTAAATAATTTGGGCAACTACTGTACTTGCTGAAAAATTTGAAAAAAAAATTTAATTTTCCAATTCTTCACATTTTTCAGAATTTTGAAGAGGGGTGCATATAAAGCAAAAAGTTATTGTAAATATATTGCTATTTCAAATATATCCACTTCACAGATATTTTTATTTTTCTTTTTCAATTTTTATTGTAATTAATATCTTTTCAGTTATAAGCACGCCTATGGAACGAAACGCAACGCTCAATCATCAAGTAGGCATTGATCGGAATTATTCGTTTGTTAATCAAAATTAATAACCAATCAATGAAACGTACTTCACTTCATGGCACACTACTCAAAAGCTCGTTTTACAATATTTTCGTTAACAGATTCAGTGCTGAAATCTATATGAAATTAAATTTAATCCCATTAGAGACACTGAACCTGATGATTTTAGAAAACCTAAACTTTGTCTAAAAATCTTGGATAAGTCTAAAGCATTAGAGATACAAAGGTGGATCAAAAAAATCTTTACCAATTTTAGAAATTCCTGATAACAAGAAAGTTATGACCAAAAAACAAAAATCGAAAAATTCCATTTGTAAGGTTATTATATAACAAATGAAGTTAGATTGAATTTCCTTTTAGATTATTATTGAACATTAAAATCAACTTTGCCCCCATTTAACCCACTTTGTATCTCTTACAGTTTCCGAGATCTCAATGGTGAGGCTCGAATTTGAATAACTTTGTATCTATAAGTAGATTATGCAATATAAGCACATAGACTTTGGATATTAAACTTCAATAGTTCAGTTCAGCACTTCTGTGTTTTATTGGAGTTTTGTAATAGGTTTCCGTCCTTGTAGGAATAGTGTTCCTGCTTGTAGTAAATTTGTAACAGAATTAAAAAGATGTAAATAGGTTTGGGTACAGCGTTTCTTTTGTTTTCGCCAAAATACAAGTTATACCAAATACTCTAGTTTTATTTATTATTGCAGCTTAGATACTATTTATTGTTTGGTTGTTGAAGCTGCCCCTAATATTTTTTTTTTGGTATGGCAAAAGTGATTACAACATTTTTTTGATATACACAATTTAAAAACAGAAATTAAATGGAGCATAGTTCATTTTATTACTGCATATAGTATTAGACAATATTTTTTTGATTGCAGGTGATTGATTGAGGAATCCAACTAGAAAATGGGTTTTAAAATCAAATTAACTTTATAACCATCTGTACATCTTCTCAATATAAAATCTCATTTTAAGTACCGCAATCTAAAACTTTACAGATAAATTTCTCATGATGCGTGTTTAAATAATAAAACCCACGACTGCATTAATCAATGCAAGCATTGATTCATTTGTGGCAGCAAGCATGTTAATACGTAATAATTTAATAAACAAATGAACTTCGGAATTGTCTTTATTACATATTTGTACAGGACAAGTTATGAATTGTAACAGTACAACAATTAAAGCCAAAAATTCTAAAAATAAAGCTTGGGGGAGGTTTAATGAATTACAAAATCAAGATGTATGCATATAAAAAAATTTCAAAGTCCCGTACTTCCAGATTTTCTGT
The DNA here is from genome assembly GCA_011009095.1 of Ignelater luminosus. Classification (NCBI taxonomy): domain Eukaryota; kingdom Metazoa; phylum Arthropoda; class Insecta; order Coleoptera; family Elateridae; genus Ignelater; species Ignelater luminosus. The sequence continues at coordinate 86,964 of VTPC01090556.1, read as the reverse complement.
TTGTAAACACTATCTACGACAAAAGGGTTTTGTGTTTACGTACTACTACTTACATTAAGGAAAGTGGTACATACCATCTCAAACCTGCTACAAAAATACAGAAGATATTTTGCTGGGGCTTTAAAGCATCATTGTGTATTATGTACTTCATAGATTCACTAATAAATCCACCAACATGGTTTACGTGCAAGGAAAAATAAACAAAAAACACTTTTGAAATGTTTGTATTCATAATGGAAAATGCCGATACAAAATTTTACTAAGACACTGAATTTAATTTAGTTGGTTTTTACTTTTATGGTGGTGCCTTAAAGTGTTTTATATTAAGCAAGAAATAATGGAAAACTTGATTAAAATATGGAATTGTTACAAGGAAGAATGGGACGCAGACATATCAGTATGTGTTTCACTATGAATAAATAGAGTACGAAAGAGATATGTAGGTAGAAGACAATAAATAGGGTAGTTGATGACAGAGAGTTTGAAAATTGAATGTTCCGGCTAAATTACACAACCGAGTAGCATCATAGTAAGGCTCAGCGAATCACTTTTTCTTTCATTACAACGAAAGTTTCTTTATTTAAATCTGTTTTTAAGAAAATAACGATTTCTCACATTTCTTATCCAGACTTCATTAAATGATGCTTTGAATAATATACTACCCAAAATGTTAGTTGGACATCTTTAGTTTATAATTATTTTATTAAAAAACAAGTTTCTTTAATATACTATAAATATTCACATGACTTATTTTTAGTTTTGTATACGGAAGCCTCAAAAATTAGCTTAAAACATTATAGGCGGAAAATTCAGCAGCGCTCAAAAGAAGCAGTAATTTTTGTTTCTCATTAACATACCATGGGGAACACTTTAATGAAAATTACAGGCTTTAAACAGAATCTAAAAGAAATTAAAGGAAATACAAATAACTGAAATTCTCCTTTAATTATTTACAACGGGTTTAAAAGAAACATCGTTAAAATAATCAACCTTTATTGGGTGTTACCGATATTTTATAATTTCCCTAGAGATGTTTGATTTAAGGGTACAAGACGGTTTTAGAAGTTTTAGTAAAGTATTATCTTTCTTTTGTAATAGTATGTAATTAAAAACCGTTGAAAATAATAATTTAATTTACCTCTACATTATGGATATTAAGTAATGGTATCGCCGCTAACTATTTGCAGTATCTTTGGATTAATTTACTCTGTTGAATAACACTGCTGTGTTTATTTGTATGTATAATACCACAAACTTAGATAAATATTGCGTGGACACTAAACAAGCAATATTGGCTTTTACATTTTAGATAGAGAAACAAACACTAACTACATTAAAATAGAAAACATATTGAACGGAAGGCCTGATCTCATCATTATAGAGTTCACGTAACATTTACCTACATTTCTAAATGCTATTGTTATCAATGAAGGCAAACCAAAGAGATAATTCACATGAGATATGAAGCTGCAATCATTTACAACAATTGTCAAGTGTCGTTAATAATAGTCAATATAAAACGTTTTTTTTTTGTTTGTGGAGATGCTTCATTTAATGCCTGAGCTATCTTCAAAAACTGCATTATTTGATCTTTTTGCAGTGTATCTATCAACCTTTACATGCTCGAATGTGCTACACCAATAAGATGACAATGGAATATTCGGTTATTCCGTCCTTCCACTGAATTGTTGCTTCGGGTTAAATTTTGTATGGCGGAGTCATACTGGCTTCAAAATTTCAGAGGATTTAAGCGTTGTACGAATCTTTCTGATACTTGCTGTTGTTTATTCTATTCAAATTCTGCACTTTTGTAATCAACATCTTGGGCATCATTTACTTATTGGGGTAGTTACAAATTTTCAATTTTGTTTCACTTTGTCATACTCTGTTAGCTCGTACAGTTTTCTCTTTCTGCGAAATAAGTTGAAGAGGGAGACAGCACTTGATGTTGTTAATGGTCGGGAGTTCTTAAAGCTCGTGGCATTGTTGATGGGTCGGAATCGCAGACGATTCTATTGATTCCGCTGAAGTGGGTGCCTCACTGTATTCGCGGAAGGTAAATTATCTGTGCATTGAAGATTTGATAGGATTTTTTTTTAAGTTATAATTAATTGTTTTTTGCTAGATGTAATAGCCATGTTGGTAAAGCGGTACACTATAAGAGAACCTAAAAGTCTACAACATACAGAACGTAAATAAAATTGTGAATAGCAATAGCTATTTTTCCTGAAAATGAGGAAAATAAAAAAACAGCTGGTTTGTTGACAAAAACAGTGTTGCCAACCAAAATAAAAGAGTAAAAGAAGTAAATTAAATTTGGTTATTGCTATTTGTTTGTATTTCTATTATTACATATTTAGAATATGCCTAATTATATATTATATTACTTTGCATCAGATATAGTTCTCATATTGACAATTTAGTTTAAATTTTAAAGTTAAAGCTTTAGAAAATACAATTGCAATAGGTGAAATTGTTTGCAATATTGTATTTACATTGTTTATTATTTACAAATCTGATTATTACTCTGGACTTACTTTTTATAATTTGTTATTGTTGGTGGTGAATGCTTACCGGGGCAAATTGTTCTAGTTTGTTGCATCTTATGGTTTATGCAACTAATTGAATTTTATCGTCTATACTTTACTTGCTTCTCCCCTATGCTTCCCAAGATCACCTACTGATAAGCTAGTCGAGGCAGATTCAACTCCTCTTCTCTCAGGTAACTCAAAAGATGTCTTCGTAATAATCCGTAAAAGCATTTATAGTTCTGATCATCTTGCTGACAATATCCCATCTACAGAAATTTCTCATACACAGCCACATCAGTAACGGGTAGGAAGGTTAGAACGCAAAAGCATCTCATAGAGTGTGTCAACTAAATATTGGCACTACATTTAAACTCAAAGATATGTAATTGATTTATTCTTAACATAAATGAAAGATATATTGTAAAGTAAGTTACTTTCGCAATTTTAAGAAAACAAATTATGCAAGCTCAATAACTTCATGGTGACAAGTAAATCCAATTGAACTTTTGGTGCTTATTAATAACTATCGTACAACATTTCTATTGATCTTCTTAAAGTAGTGTTTGATTATTGTAATTAACTAGCTAATATTATTATCTTTCTAATTTTTGGGGTAGACCTGTGATAAGCTAGTCGAGGCAGATTCAACTCCTCTTCTCTCAGGTAAC
>VTPC01090556.1:65872-83755 GCA_011009095.1 Ignelater luminosus | reverse complement strand
TGAACTTTTGGTGCTTATTAATAACTATCGTACAACATTTCTATTGATCTTCTTAAAGTAGTGTTTGATTATTGTAATTAACTAGCTAATATTATTATCTTTCTAATTTTTGGGGTAGACCTGTGATAAGCTAGTCGAGGCAGATTCAACTCCTCTTCTCTCAGGTAACTCAAAAGATGTCTTCGTAATAATCCGTAAAAGCATTTATAGTTCTGATCATCTTGCTGACAATATCCCATCTACAGAAATTTCTCATACACAGCCACATCAGTAACGGGTAGGAAGGTTAGAACGCAAAAGCATCTCATAGAGTGTGTCAACTAAATATTGGCACTACATTTAAACTCAAAGATATGTAATTGATTTATTCTTAACATAAATGAAAGATATATTGTAAAGTAAGTTACTTTCGCAATTTTAAGAAAACAAATTATGCAAGCTCAATAACTTCATGGTGACAAGTAAATCCAATTGAACTTTTGGTGCTTATTAATAACTATCGTACAACATTTCTATTGATCTTCTTAAAGTAGTGTTTGATTATTGTAATTAACTAGCTAATATTATTATCTTTCTAATTTTTGGGGTAGACCTGTGATTTCTAAACAACCCAAAAGCGTTTGATAGCTTTTAATTTTGACATGTTAGTAGAACTGCTATCTTTTTGTACAAAATTAATATTTTTTTTTGAAGAAATGTCGATAACATTTATTGTATAATAGAAAGCTGCTAGATTAAACCTGAAAACATGATCAGAAACAGGTTTTTTTACAGAGTGTACGTATGACCTAGGTACCAATTTAAAACTAAGAGATGTAGAAGGATGTTTGTTCCACGAATATGGTTTTTGTTTAAAAATCAAAGATATTTTCAGTCATAGATAGACTGCTTAAATAATTATTATTATCGCACTTTAAATTGAAAAAAAAACAGAACACGACTCATTATACAGCAAGAAGAGATAACTGAAAAATTCTTGATAAAGGTGATCTCATTTAATTCTCGAAGAAACGATATGGTGCCATGTGCACTCTGTTGTCATTCTTTCTCAGTATCTTTCTTTTGTCTTTCCCTTCAACGTTTTATAGACGTACCTTTTTGATATATCACACAACACTGCTTTTGGGGAGCCTCCGTGGCTCCGATAGTTATGCATCTGATCGCCAACCCAACGGTTGCAGGTCTGACTCCCGATCGAGGTCCTGAGAGTTGAAGACACGAGTCCAAAGGAACCACGTGCTAAAGCCTCAGCCATCAACCAATAACAACAGTTTTTTATGTCTATGTTGGTTACACAATCCGATTTATTATCCAAACTTAGTTTCAATTTTTAGTGGACACATCCTCTGCACAGAAAAGTCTTAATCAGTCTAGTAAATAGGTGAAATTGCATATTTCTCCAGATTGCCTTCTGTAGATGTAAAAAGCCACCGTGGACCATAGTATTTGGAAAGATAAAACGTAATGCTTGAAATTCAGCTTTTTCAAAGACAAATGGAATGGAGTGGACCCGTATATCCAAAATCTGTAGCGTACCAAATATCATAAATGTATCACTGCATAGACCTTTGTCTAACATAATAAAAGATCTTCTCTGAAATGCTGATTTCCTGCGGTGGATTTTTACTATTTTTGTTTTTCATGTTTCATACGCAATGGCACTTGTACTGGACATCAGTGGAGCTAATTGTGCGCCTAATCTCCTACAGTGCTTCTTGCTTTCTAATCTGTTTTACGTCACACCCATGATTGTAATTCGTTTCTTGTTTCTGAGCTTATTATGATAACTATGACCATTTTCTATACCTGTACCTGTTAAGAATAGTCACATGCACAATAATTCCATTTTCACATGTAGGCGGGCTTTGCAGGGAAACTTCATATAATCAGCACACTTTATCTTGCCTTTTACCAAGGTCTTCTGAATGTGAACAAAACCTTTGTGAACAAGCACTTTTCTCCTTATTTTACTGAGAACCTATTTCAAGTGACATATTTCTTATGACTTTCGTCAAACAATTATGTGGTTACCATTTTAACACAAACAAATAGAAACATATTTCATAACTTTTTAAATTTAATTTTCAACGGATTTCCGATGGATGTAATAACAATTTTTCAACGAATTTACTCCGATAAGTCTTTTTCTGATTAATTTTTCTCCGAGATCTTTACCTAATGTTGAGGAATGGTAACAGCATTAAACATAAACTTCTGTTTGTAGAATAACCCCATCAAATTTGACTTGTTTCCTAGTGTATGTTTCATAACTTCCTGGTATCCAATATATGTATGATTGAACTCCACAAAACTGGTTACATAAAAATTATTGAAATTTTAGACCATCTATACACCTGTGAGATACTCCAGCAACCTTCAGTCTTAGTTTGCGCCACGTACGGGAGTCCCTCAAGTACTACATCGCCTGAAGATTTACAAAGCAATACCTTTATCATTATTTCTGATTATTGTCCAAGTGGCGGCATTTATTGCAGGATCTGTTCTGTAACCGTAATTGGCGCTTTTAGATTTTGAATGTTTTATTTATTTAGACCCTTCAAGAGTCATGTAAGTACCTCGGTCTTTTATCTGTTGGAATCACGCCTTCCGCAATTTTTTAAGCTCTAAATCAGTCTTATCTTCTAGCAAAATCATTATTTGTCCGAAGTATATCCTGCGTCTCAATTTACAGAAGAAAATTTCTATTTAAAAAAGAGATGACCAATTTACAAATGATGAATCGAAGTTACACAGAAGATTCATGCTTAACCACTCTGTAAAGCAGAAAAACGATTGGTTTGAAATAGATGATGTATGTTATTATGCAACGTATTGTTAACAGACACAGGGTGTTTCATATAGAAAATTGGAGAGAAATTACATTTAGTTTCTCGATCAACTTATATGTGATATAAGCTTCAATAGCGGATTTTAAAAAACAAAAATCAAAGTTTACTTTTCTGAAAGAGAAATGTTAAAGATTTCTGTTATTACTGTGAAGTCCACTTAAGGCGTCTAAGAAACATACAATGGAATAACTTCGAAACGGGTGGTTTATACTGCTATATTGCTATAACCAGAAATCTACCAGAAATAAGAAAAAGTTAAATATGCAAGACAGATAAAAACCCTCTTGAGATAGAACTGAATTAGAAGATATCAAGTATTTATTATTTACACTGCTGAATTTCATATATTCGTCAGGTAAATGCGTATACAAAACTACAAAAAAAAATTAGATAGATGGAGTTTCTGCTTCATCAGTTTTTTATGTTTTCTTGCTGTTATACCAACCTACATTCCATTTTGATTTACATGTCAAAGAATTCCCAAGAATATTTTACATATGTTGAAGATGCTTTTAAGAATGAAAGAGAAACAGTAACTAACAACATCGCAGCTAATCTATAAAACGTACTCGTACCTATTTGTTCCGAAACGCTTCCAGAATAAAATAAAAGTACAAATGTATTGACATGTATTATGTGTATTATATGCAACGTGTCATATGGGGATTTGAAAATATAAATAATGTGCTCAATAGACAAACAGATATTAATTGGTAGCATGTCTCCTCTCTTCTTGCGTTTATTTAAATAAATTCAACTTACACCTGTGTTTCCTTGTGGTTGGAAATTATAATGACATTGTAACGTCAACTACATAAGTAAATCATTAGTTATAAAATTATAAGTATGCCGAGTGTCACTTAATATCTCGCTTATAGTGTAATAATTAGTTCAAGTAGTCTAAATGGTATGGTTTTAAAGTAAGACAGGTATATAAATATAACATTCTATTACTCATTATCTGCTGGCATTTTAAACATTTGTACGTATCGTATCGCTGGTCTTAATCTCGACTTGATATAAAATCTTATCTATTTCTCAAAAATTGAATGCTGAAGTGAATTTAAAGGTTATGTCAAACGTCTCAACTCCAAACCACATAAAAGTTAGGTGAAAAGTATGATTGGTTATCCCCGCCGTCAGGGCTGTCCAATAACACCTAAACTTTGCCACCTTACAACATTTATGGTAAGATACATAGAGATGTCGATACTTCTTGAGGAATCTCTTCATAGTTATGTCTTCAGATATAGTAGACAAGGTAACTAACACCATGAAATTGCGATTGCCAAGGAACTGTATCTCCTCTTTCAATTTCTGCTGACACTTCTTACTAGCTTAAAATGGCTGTAACTTCGTAATTATTGATTTTTTGGATACATGCTTTTAGATATTTTTAACTTAAAATGACCTGGTCAACACATGTTTAAACTATAGCCATATGATTATGAGAACACCCTGTTGTTTTATTAGGGTTACTAGTTCCAAAGGTGTTTTCTTTCCTAAAGGATTTCATACTAACAACAACGCAGTATTGTAACATATTTTTTAATACTACACAATAAAGATTTATCAGTAATAAATGGATTGCGGGCAGACTATTAAGAAATAAAAAGAAATATTACCGAATGATTCTCTTTATTACATAAACTACAAATAATTGTAACTGTTTGGTATTAGTTATTAAAAATAAAGAAATATTAATAAGAATTAAGAACGTTTTCGTCAAAATGGTATTAAAATATCTTGCTCAGTTTTTGATGAAGAATAATGTGGTGTACATATTATTCGCCATTATAAATACACCCTGTATATTAAACTTCAATATGCCTAATTAGTTTCTCTATGCCCGTGTCAAAAGCAGCGATTTTTGATGCAGTTTTTGTTTTTGTCTTTTTTTTGGTGTCAAAAGTGACCTGTCTAACACTAGTACCCAGTCGAAATGTTTCTGAGCACTATATTACTTTTGACACAAAAAACTGTATCAATTACTTGTTGTTTTAATCGTCTCATCATTTATCTGTTTTAGGTAGATAGATATATCATGAAAATCGGACATTTAAATGTAAGGTCTATTGTTAATGGTTTCAATTCTTTAGTAAATTTAATTAATTACAATAATTTCCATGTTTTTGCGGTAAGCGAAAGCTGGCTGTCGGAGGATGTGGTTGAAGGAGCAGTTTTCGTACCTGGTTACCAGTTTTTTAGGAAGGACAGGGGCAGCAGAGGGGGTGGGGTAGGCATATATGTGAGAGCTGACCTAAACTGTGAAGAAATTTCTCTCGGTTTTTCAGTTGACAATGATACTGAATACTTATTTGTTAAGATCAAATTAAACGCAAAAGCTATTGCTATTGGGGTACTTTACAGACCACCCGGTAACCGCATAAATAACTTTGTAAATAATTTGGACGAGATGTTGTCTATTATTACACCCACAGTTGATGACTTGATTTGTTTGGGCGATTTTAATGTAAATTTCTTTAATGTCGATAATCCAGTAAATACATGCTTTAACTCATACGATCTAACATAAATACTAAATGAACCTACTCGAATAACAAATACGTCCAGCACCCTTATAGACCCTATTTTGGTTAGCGGTAATTTAGTTATTAGTAATTCAGGTACAATCGAAGCTAATGAAATTTCTGATCATAGAGCAGTTTTCTGTAATTTGAAAATAGAGACAAACAAATTTAAACCTAAAATTGTAAAATTTAGATGTTTTCGTAGCTTTAATTACAATCTATTTTTATCAGATCTACAGTCTCTGCCATGGCATCAAATGATTCGCGAGAATGATATTGATAATAAAATCTCCATTTTTATGGCCTTTATCTTAGCTATTTTTGATAAACATGCACCTATTAAGGAGGCACGGGTCACTAAACCCAGGGCCCCTTGGCTAACAGATAATTTAAAAGCAATCATGAAGGAGCGTGACAGTGCATTGAGGAAATATAAGCGTACTAGGCTCCCTTCGGACTGGAATCGGTACAAAGAACTTCGGAATTTTACGGTATGATCCATTCGTCGTGAAAAAAGGGCTTATCTTAATTCACTCGCAACGGAAAATAATTCGCGTAAGATGTGGTCTCCCTTATCTGATGTAAATATTCGTTTTTCACAGCAACGTACAGTGCCAAGTAACTTAGCTGACCCTAACTCAATCGGAAATTATTTTAGCTCTTTTGTTCAATCTTCAACTTCCAACTGCGATACACAAATACAGTATTATCAAAATATTCGGCGCTTCAGCAACCAAACTTTTGATTTCTCTCTTACCTCAATAGAAGAGGTGCATGAAACTCTGTTTAGTCTTAAATCAAACGCTCTTGGTTCAGATAACATTACGCTCGTAATGCTAAAATATTGTAGTCCTTTTATCGATAAATATATTACTCACATCATTAATTGTTGCATTGAGTTCTGTTACTTTCCGTCGGCGTGGAAGGAGGCCATTGGTCTTCCACTACCTAAAGTTTCTAATCCAAGTAGTTACTCTGACTTAAGAATAATTAGCATTTTACCGTGTATCTCTAAAATTTTTGAAAAGATACTATATAAACAAATATATGCCTTTTCTAACAACAACAATATACTATCCATATGTCAATCCGGTTTTAGGAAGGGTCTTAGTACTGCTAGTTCTCTCGCCACTGTCACGGATGATATTATAAGCGCAACTGATAGGCACATGATAACCGTTCTCGTACTGCTCGATTTCTCTAAAGCTTTTGATACAATAAGTCATAATCTTCTGTGTGCAAAACTTCAGTACTACGGGTTCGTCAATAATGCAGTCAACTTAATAAAGTCCTATCTATCAGACAGGAGTCTGATAATTAAAATTAACGAGCAACTGTCACAATCATATTCATTAACTTCCGGTGTTCCTCAAGGGTCTATTCTAGGGCGTCTGTTATTTATTATATATACCTCTGATATTTTAAATTCCTTGAAGCATTGTAATGTTCAGGCGTACGCTGATGACACGTAAATATATAAATCATTTAACTTTTCTGATAGAACTCAAGCTTATGAAGACATCAACAGTGATCTTACTCTTATTAAACACCTTTCAATGCAACACAACCTAAAACTTAACACGAGTAAATCAAAACTATTAGTGTTTGGTAACAAAAAAAATATTTCAGCACCAGATTTAAATCTCAACATAAATATAGATAACGAACTTTTACCAGTAGTCGACTCTCCAAGAAATCTCCGTATTATATTAGACACTAAACTACGTTTTAGGCTACATGTTACAAAATTATTGCAAAAGACCCATTCCTCGTTAAAATTACTATACGCAAATCGTGATATTTTAAACTCTGCTTAAAGGAAAATGCTTACAGAATCTTTAGTCTTATCGCACTTTAATTACTGCAGTTTTATTTATGGTCCTTGCTTAGAAATGTATGATAAAAATCGCATACAGAAGGTTCAAAACTGGTGTTGTCGATTCATCTGCAATCTACGGAAATATGATCATGTATCTAATAGCATTAGCGAGCTCAAATGGCTGAAAATGGAAAATCGTTGGAAATACCAGTTGGGTTCGTATACACATGCTCTATTAACTTCCATGCAGCCATCTGCTAACCTTTCTGATAGATTGGTCATTAGGTCTCAAATTCATTCTGCAAACATTCGTAATAAAGGTATGCTCACAATACCGCAGCATTCAACAACCTTGTTTCGCAGAGGATTTACTTATAATGCTGTCTCAGTATATAACTCGATTCCCCCTCACATAAAAAATCTTGGTCTAAATAGATTTAAAAGCTCTTTAAAAAATCATTTTTTGAGTCTGCAATAACCACCATGCGTATGTCTAACTACCTAAATCAGAACAAATTAAATCAAAACAAATTAAATTAATCTTTATGTGCTATTTTTATATATTTTGCATAGTCTCCTGGTTAAATAGAGTAGCCAGTGGCTAGATTTCGCCAGGAGGCTACAGATATTGTATTTTTCTTTTTATATTGTATTTTTCTTTTTATATTATTTTTTAATAGACGATTATTATTATTATTATTATTATAAGAAAATAGTGTATGCAACACATGTTAACATGCAATTGTAGAACTCGCCTGACGGCTCAATCTACAACTTTCCCATTAGTGCAAATATTACTGAATATATAAGTTTGCCCATTTAGGTACCAAACTTGACATCTGCCAAAGTTAACCTCAAAACTTACAGTAAATTAATTTTTTTTCTTATTTTGTGTACGCGATTACAAACAATTTTGTTCCATACACGTACGCTGTCGCTTTTCAGGCGCTCGACCTCGTGCTTCAAATTTCGGCCTCACACCTTAAATACGGCGTGACAGCGCACACTTGTATAGAAGTATTTTATTTTTTAATGATTATTTCAATTTATTTCCCTACAAAAATTATGCGGATTTTCCACTTCTGTCTTTAGGTTTCTCCTGCTGCTATTTGACTTTACTACGGTAAATGGTCAATACGCTTAAGCGCCTAGGTAAATCCTACCGGGTGGACAAAATTATACACAGGTTGGTCGTAGAAAAAGTATAGTATGCAACAAGTGCGGAAAGCATTTTCCGTATTAATTAGCTGCACAATATGCTTATTATTGCCCGTATGTTCTGTGAGAAATGAATTGAAAATCTGTTGCACAAATAACTTTTACGAAGAGAAATGCTCCCTTGCGGATTTATATTAAATTTGTTAAAATAAACATTTTAAATTAAAATAGTAGATCCTAATTTTCTTGTTAGTTAAGCTCTTTAAAATAAATAGATTGGACGAAATATACTGTGTTAATTAATTCCCCGTTGTATTTATGTGGTGAGATAAACAATTTCTTTGTTTAAAGTCATGTATGGTATTACTGTATCCTCGGTTATTTACTGTTTGGAATATCGAACTAACATCTGTACAAATTTATTAATGTAGGGTAGACGCAAAATGAAAACAAGTGAGTTCCAAATCATTCCGCACCAACAATGTGATCAATGTAGAAGGAGTACCTGCCTGCATGGTAACGCGCTGTAATTCAAAAGGCATTGTTTAGTCTACCTTTTCCTAAAAATCCTAATATTAAGGGAACAATGAAGATAATAATTTCCCAGAATGCAGATGTTTTAAATTTTGATTTGACCTAAGTGTAGGAATCTTGTCTTAAGTCTGTTTAGTCTTGGCTATAAGTTCATCGCGTGATTATTGAACTTTTTCTTCTTTAATTGTGTCTCGAATTTTGCTGAGTTTGAAACCTGAGACAAGATTTTAACTTGAATTTTAGTTTGAACTCCGTCGCCTTTGACCTTGATCTTTGATCTCTTGTACGGTCTTAATAGTAACAGGGCATCTAAATCTTACCGTTACAATTGACATAGTCAATTCTGACCAGGCTACCATAGCTGCCATAGCTTAAGAACAGTTCCCTTAAGCAATAACTTTTTTTTGGTTTGTTTGACCTTAGAAGGAGTGGCAAAGAAGGTATAGGAAAAATGAAAAAAAATTATTTTTGCAACACAGTTCATATATTGAATGCAAATAATTATAAGTTATAATTTATGTGTTTTTTTAAAAGAAGATTAGAAAGAAATGCTGAAGAATTAATGGGGAAATATCAGGGCGGCTTTCGAAAAAATAGATCGACTACAGACCAAGTGTTCACATTAAAGCAAATCCTGATAGGTTGCTATGAATACCAGATAGCTGCTTACGTAGTGTTTAGAAGGAAACTTATAGAAATATTAAATAAATTTGAAGTACCGGAGTAGTTCATAAAGCTAATCACTATGACACTAGAAAATATATGTTGTATGCACGGTTAAAGTAAACGGGAGATTAACAGAAGATTTTGAAGTAAAGAGAGGCCTAAGACAAAGTGACCCATTGCCTACTATTCTGTTTAATCTTGTCAAAAAAGAAAATAATAAGGGAAAGTAAAATTACTAATTACAAAAGAAAATTTATTTACTAAGGGTCACATTGTCTTGCGTATGCAGACGATGTGGCCTTACTAGCTAGAAATAGGACAGAATTGGAAAGTATCACAAGATGTTTCATAATATCCGAAAAGAAAATAGGTTTAGAAGTAAATGTGGAGAAAACTAAATACATGGAAATAAAAACCAAAAGCACTGTAGAGTTGAAAGCAGGATACAAATAGAAAATCAAAATATAGTCTTCGAAGGAGTGGAAAGTTTCACGTACCTGCGGGTTCTAATAGATAATAGATGTAACGAAAAAGTAGAAATTAATTTCAGAATAGCAAAGGGAAATAGATGCGCAGTAGCAAGGAAAACCAAGGTTAGAATATATGAAACTGTCTTAAGACCAACGATAACATACAATTGGATGGGTGATGAACAAAAAAAATCAACAAAACTTAGAAATCTGGGAAAGGAAAATCTTGCGGAGAATATATGGAGGAAGAAAAACAGAGGAAGGGTGGGAAAGGAGATGTAATGAAGAATTATACTAGATGTACAATAAGCCAGTTATTTCAGACTTCATAAGGGCACGGTGCTTATAATGGGTAGGACACCTGGAAAGGCTGGACAGCAACAGAACAGTGAAGGATATAGGATGGAAAACACCAGAAGGAGCACAGAGGAGACCAAGAACTAAGTGGAGAGAGGTGTTACTAGAAGACCTAAAGTCGAAACTGGAGATGCAGAGCAAAAGATAGGAAGGAATGGAGGAAGATCACCCAGCAATGGGCCTAAACGGCCTGTTAAAGCTTATTATATACAATTTATTTAAGTAAGAAACAGTTCTTACTAAAACAACCTTGAGAATTGATAAAGGTTTAAATTCTTCTTCCTCAGTTTCAGAATACTTTAAAGAAAGCCAGTTAGTTATTATGAAAAGTCAATAATTTCTAAGCTAAGTACAACGTTGCGTTGCACTGATAAGACTAATTAAATGTAATGTTTAATTCTCTTAGTTTCTAAATGTTGCTTCATTCTCATCATTCTTTACTCAAGACAACTAACTGGATTTAGTCTCGTTCAACTGAAATTAGATTGAATTAATATATTGTTTTATTTGAAATAATACCCACTGCAGTTAAAGGAGAATAGAGAAAAATATATGAACATGATGGTTTTATTGAAAACACGCAGAATTAACTAATTTTTAATTAGCAATACATAAGAAGTATTCAAAAACACGGCTCTTATATAATTAACCTTTAAACCTTTTTAATAGTTACATCTGCATTACAATTGTTATCATCCTGATATAACTCGTACTTTTCTTTTTAGAGCAATAATTGAAGTAGAAGCGACGAGCACCTGATGTTTTCTGATATAACAAGAAAGATGTCTTGCATCTTTACGCAACTAGGGCTTTCACCTCTGTGGCATAAAAAGTTATATTGCAGCTTTTGACCTTCTATAAAATGTAATTTAAAATCAATTGTGTTATTTTTATGATAAACAAAACGGAAAGTTATATTTATAGATCAGCATATTCTAAATATAACAGTCAAAAATATTGTGATACAATAAAAACTAATATGCAAGAACCGATATACCATAAATATCTCTATATAGATATTGCTTACCGATCCGAAAAATATAATTCTCTATTCATATTTCAATGATTGTTATGGATTCTTATCTCTAGATTGTTTTGCTAAACCATGCAAAAGATTTTCTTTCTATGAATAACTAATTAGAAAGATTAAAATCGTAACTTTGAAGAATTTTGATTGTCATGAAGATCGGGTAGTTTGAAATCTTATCTGTAATTAATTACAATAACCTTTTTTTTAACAAACTAATTTATTGACACGAACCATGTGAGTTAATAATAGTTACTATTTATAAAAAATTTTTTTATTATTTCAACATAATTTAATTCTAATTTTATATAAATAAAAAGGGAGTGATATGTTATTATTGCAAGTACCAAATTATGATTATTTTTTCTTATATTATTATTCAACAGATGTATTCATGTTTATAACACTATAACGTATTGAAACAATGAAAACAGCGAAAGTATACTCAAAGTTTCAGCATTACATTCGAATTCACGAAACAGTGGGTTGTTTCCTTAGTTACAAAAACACTGACTGTTCGTATACCTTTACATTTCTAAGCTCTTAATTCCCTTATGACTTTTGTACTTACTTATTTGTTAATATTGTGGTGAAAGCAGAATTATCAAGGAAAAGTTTTAATAGGTTCATCAATGTTTTAATAAATTTTGTTATACACCACTTTATTTATTAGACGCGCTTAGATATTAATTTTGATCATAACTTAGTTGATATAATTCTCTATTTAATCTTCATAATCTGGGTAAACGGACATTATTTGATTATTACTAACCTCAAAACACATATTTTCATATTAAATAAATTGTGATAAAGAAAACGTAATTAATTTTACAGAATTTAATAACAAACAGCAAAGTAACTAATGCTTGTCGGATTAGGTAGAATTTGAGACGGTTCAAAAGAAAAAGTAATTTTCACAAATTGTTTTAATAAAAACAAATAAAGCAGAAACGCTTTAGAATTCATCCGTTACTAAAGAACGTTCATTAATCTACCATATGAATTGTAAGATTATAATCTACATTAACTAGTAATTGTTTTTTTTGTACTTCTATTAGGAAGGAAAACGTCAAAGAATTTTAAATGTTCATATTTTTATTTATTTTCAATTTACAATTCTTTTGTATTTCTTATTCTCAGTAATTAATATTACAATGAAACAACTTAAATGGCCGAATGGCTTAAGCATATTGTATGTCCATGACGGTATGCATCATAGAAAAGATACAAAATGTTAATATCAATAAAGGATCAACTTCTGCAGCGACTGGCTTCCCAGCAATATTTTTCGTTTGCTATCAAACCTTTCGTGCTTCGTAAGGGTTACGTCGACAGTTAAGTTTCCTTATTTTTAAAAGTAAGTATTGTAGATGTAATTTTCTACTACTGAAAATACTTTCTGATGCAGATTGATAAAAGTCATTGTATTTTTATAAAAGTCAAATGGTTCTTAAGCTCTGAAAAATTAAATCCAGAATTCGGAGTTTGCCTTGAGCTGGACCTGTTTAGACTTTTCAAGATTATGTAATTTTTTTATAGGTAGAATCGGAATTTATAGATTTTGTAGTAGTTGTAAATTATAAATTATAAAGGCGATTATTATTATTATTATATTAGAAGTTTCTGTGAAATTCCTGTAAACCTCTGTAAAATGTACTCTATATTATTAAAAAAATAATATTATAAAAGCCTTTAAAGATACCCTTGTAAAAATGTATCAGTTAGAGAAGGCAGTGCAGAAACACAAAACTGTTCGGTCGAGTTCATTTTACAAATCGGTGTATGCTACGCATTGCATTGACGCTCGTCTGGTTGAACATGTGTTTGCAATTTGCTCTTCTGTCTTGTTTTGTTTGTGATATGCATATGTCCACACGTGGATGAATAAATCTTTAAGTTATACCAAGACGTCGCACAGTGGGCCAGGAGACCAGTAAAAGTGGCCAAAATGCTATATCTCGTAAAACACATAAAATATCTAGCAATGACACATTTATATAAGGTTTTCGGCATCGTTGATTTCATTTCTGATATCAAAATCGATATTTTAAAAAATGGCTGATTCAATATAGCGTCTAAAGATTACAAAAATAGTTCGATATACTTGAAAATTGGTTTAGTCCATAATTTTTGTTTCTAAGGTAAATCATTTTTATGAAATATTCAAAATGGCGGATTTAATATGGCGCCAAAATATTACAAATAGATAGTTTGATACAATTAAAAACTAGTTTATAGTGATTTTCTAGCCGGTAATTTCTGTTTTTGATGTAAAAAAATTTTTATAGATTATTCAAAATGGCGGATTTAATATGGAGAATAAAAGAAATATAAACAATTTTTTTCAATGCGCGCAGTAGGCCAGAAAACTAAAAAGTGACCAAATTTGGTACTTGTAGTCGCTGATGTCGTTAAAAAGACTTTAGAAATTGAAAATGGGAAATTTAAAATGGCCGCTGAAAATGTTAAAAGAGCTCTAATTATGCTGAAACTTTGTATTTGGTTTGATTTCTGATTCGAGAAAATTGTAACATGAGAATTATAAAATTTGGAATAATGAGCCCCGATAGACAATAAATAAAAATTTGACTTTTGAACTAAAACAACTACAATTATAACTTACGAATATTGTAGTTTCCAGGATCTACAACGCGGAGGTTGCAGTTCGATTCCAGATCCCTTGTTGTGGGGTGCTGTTTTAGCGTGTGTCCTCTTTCATCCCACGAAACGGGATGCTTTTTTAACGTTCCCCTTGCCTATCACAACCTTAGAATCAGAGAAACTAAACTTTAACTTAATTTATGTTTTACTTTGCTGCGTGTTTCAATATTTATTTCTTCTTCTGACGATTGAAGATCATCTAAATGAATAAAGGTGTCTAAAATTCCTAAATTTACAGTTTCTTCTTCTAATTCTTCTGCATTATGATCTTTATTGAAGTTAGAACTGTTTAAGTCGGGAATAGCAAGTAAATCTTTTACTTCTTGTGGGATCGGTATAGAACTTTAAATGTGGGCGGTGATTTGTTTACACATGTGTGTTTATGATATATAGCAAAATGAGCAAAAAGTAGCAACTTTTCCTTAAAATACATGCTGTACGCAGTAGATACCATTAAAGTTTCCCTTGTAGAATCTCGGAGAATGGTAAATCAGAAGTGAGTAGATATGACTAGTATGCTCGTGATAAAACAAAAAGAATGTAATATATCTTAGTTTATTGTTGCTTTCTCCCATTTTATATAATATATTGTTTATTCCTGACCTTTTCACAATATATTAATATACTAGAAATTCGAAAAATAATATAAAACTTGAATATATCAACAATAAAGTGAAAAGATATGAACAGAAATTTCAATATATGTTTTTACTTAATCTTATTATAAGTGATACAAAAATAATGAAATCAACAAAATATTGTTGTTATAACTACTTTCAAAGGTTTTAAATGGAATAATAATTATATCATGGATCAATGCGGATTTTGACTTTTGGTCACTTTTACTATTCTACTGGCTCACTGTGCGTCGGAGTATTCATAAATTAATTAATTCATGCGTTATCATCACCTTACTGATCAGACTCGCTCAGTGAATTTAAATTTGTTAAGGTGATAGCGAGTGAAAATACATTATTAGAAAAAAGGTAATAGCTTTTACTTTATTGTATCACAGCTGTTAAGAGAATATTACATTTGTATTGATTTACGATGATTGTCGAGGACGGCCGAACATAGAAGTAAAGGGTGCGCAAGGAATGTAATAGCAACCCTCGCTCTCTTCCACAGCGACAGCTGTCGAATACAGACACGCTTAGACGTGTCAACAATTCACATTTAAATAAACGTGTTTTACATTTACAATTCACGAGTATTTTTTTTCTATTCAATTACACAGTCCATTATATAGAAGTACATTTACAATTTGCAACAACAGCTTTCTCTTGATATAAACTAAAATCTAAGATAAACGAGAATCAAAGAATTACAAGAAAACTATATAGACACACATAATTCTAGTAAAGCAGTGAAAGTGTTAGCTTTCTACTGTGAAATGTCACCAAGTTCCTATACAGTACAAAATATGAATATTTTGAAAAAGCTTTTGCAAACTTTGTTAGAAATTCGTTGTATACGATACATAGTGTAAGGTAATGAATAATGATATTAATTGGAAGGGTACTGAAAAGCACTCACTGCCAGCCACTGAGAATGGCTTAGCCGCCAAAACCGGTTTTGAAAAAAAAGTACTTTCAGTGCCCTTCCAATTAATTTGTTAGAAATAATCGGAACTGCTTGTGGAACTGCTACCTCTGAAAAGAAGAACATATAGTAAGAAGAAGTAAGAAGAGCGGGCACATCAGCACAAAAAAGATTCTGGTATAATAGGCTCGACCCCATCTACTCAACGTTGTGGTAACTGTGCAAAACTGACATCATTGTTTCGATGGTGACTTAACACTAGAATTTCGGAAACGGCAAAATATAGTAAAGAAGCTGACTTAAAGAAGTTGCTTATTTCTGGAAATTGATGTTTCTTTTTCTTCAGAATAACCTGTGGCGTCTAGATATTCGTCAAAAACTCCAGTTTCCAAATTTCTTAAGCTTAACTGTTAACAATGGAAACACAAGCTTGTAAAAGATGTAAATCAAGAGTTGTAAATGATCTTTTGTGAAAATCTTGTTTCACCTGCCATCATTGTATCTGTGCAAAATTAAATTTCAACTAGAAAAATGATATTGCAAGCAAGGTTACATGCTGTAATGCAATCATGACGAAAACAAGTGGATCTGATCGTCCAAACTGGACAAACAGCGAAAGTACAAATCAAGAACGACGTGAATTTACCCGAGAGAGTTGGTATGAAGGCTTTTAATTTCGTTCTCGAACAGAAAGATATAACTATTGGCAACTTGCGTTTGCAAATGAATTGTTAATCGAATATTATAAAATTGCTATTTCAAGATGCAATAAGAAGAAGCTGGCTGTTGTCGGCAGGAGTAATGACACTAAGCAAGAAGTGAGATCTGTTCCAAAAATAATCTCACTTTGTGTTTTAAGACTACATCCCGATACCAATTTTCATGAAGTCTTTAAATTCCTAAAGTCACGTTTTCTAGGGGTCTCTTGGGAACTTATAACAGTTAAATATCCAAAAAGTTATAAAAGTGAATATTAAAGAAACAAACTAAAAGGATGGAATCAATTCTTTACCTTTACTACCATAATACAGAAAGCATATGGGTTCAAGAGAAATAGAAGATTTAAGGTTTTGGTGAACTTGTACACTCAGAATAATCCTAAATGGGTCTAAATTCAATAATTGAACTGTACTATGTACTAATAATAATTCTAAATATTCATGTAGTGAGGAAGATGCTCTCGCTCTCTATGTTTTATTATCATTACTTGAAATTGAAAATATAATATTTTTTTTCTTTATTTCTATCTTAAAAAAATATGAATTACCACAAACAAACGCACACTGGTCAAAAATGACGAAAAACTGGTCAAAACTAAATAACTCTTAGAATTGCTTAAATATTTTGTAAAGGGTTTTCCAAAAAGAGGTGTTATTTTGAATAGCCCGCTATTTCGGTAGATGTCACTTTTGAAGCTATCATTTTTTGACATTTGACAAGTAGAAACTACGCCATTAATAAATATGGAACGATACACGCTTCAACAACGCATTGAAATTATTAAAATTCACTATAAAAATGGTGAAAATTTGGCAGAGACGGTTCGTAAAACTCGAACATTTTTGGGTCACCGTGAAGCACCTTGTCGGACCGCAATACAGAAATTGGTGAAAAAATTCGAGCTCTTGGGACAAGTTAGTGATGTGAAGAATAAAACCCGTGCACGTCGCTCAAGAACAGCCGAGAATATTGCTGTTGTAGCCGAAAGTGTTAAAGAAAACCCAGGTTTGTCCATTCCTCGTCGTTCTTTGGAATTAGCCATTCCACAAACGTCATTACACCGTATTTTGCATAAAGATTTGGGTCTTAAGGCTTATAAAGTCCAGTTAACAACGTCGTGTCTTTGCTGATTGGGTCGTTGAAATGCATGAAAATGATCCAGAATTCCATCGAAAAATCATCTTGAGTGATGAGGCCCATTTCCACCTCGGTGGCTTCGTCAACAAGCAAAATTGTCGGATCTGGGGCTCAGAAAATCCAAGAGTTATTGTTGAAAAGTCTCTCTATCCTCAACGTGTGACTGTTTGGTGCGGTTTATGGTCCGGCGGAGTCATTGGACCTTACTTTTTCGAAAATGAGGCTGGAGCAACAGTTACGGTGACTGGATTGCGCTATCGAGAGATGATTAACGATTTTTTATGGCCGGAATTGGATGGTATTGATCTGGACAACGTTTACTTTCAACAAGACGGCGCTACGTGCCACACAAGCAACGAAACCATTGATCTTTTACGGAAAAAGTTTCCGGACCGTGTTATCTCTCGAAGAG